>CM066329.1:78289844-78812344 GCA_033807585.1 Hydrophis major
CCTGGAGCACCGGGGAACTACCAGAGGACTGGAAAAGAGCTGATGTGGTTCCCATTTTCAAAAAAGGGAAAAAAACAGACCCAGGAAACTATAGACCAATCAGCCTAATATCAATACCCAGGAAGATACTGGAAAAGATATTAAAAAACAGATCTGCCAACATCTAGAAACAAGTAAAGTAATAACTAGCAGTCAGCATGGGTTTGTTAAGAACAGATCATGCCAAACCAATCTTATTTCATTCTCCAACACAGTGATTAAATTAGTAGACTAGCAAAATACTGTGGACATAATATATTTAGATTTCAGCAAAGCATTCGACAAAATAGACTACAACCTACTTCTTAGTAAGCTAGAAAAAAGTGGAATAGATAGCACCACCATTAGATGGACTTGCAACTGGCTGGCAAACCATACTCAACGAGTAGTCCTTAATGGGTCTAAGTCTACATGGAGGGAAGTAAGCAGTGGGGTGCCACAAGGTTCTGTCTTAGGCCCAGTACTCTTCAATATCTTCATTAACGACTTCGATGAGGGAATAGAAGGGCAACTTATCAAATTTGCAGATGATACTAAGCTGGTAGGAATAGCTAACACCCAAGAAGATAGGCTCAAGATCCAGATGGATCTTAATAGACTAGAACACTGGGCCATATCTAACAAAATGAAATTCAATGTAGAGAAAAGTAAAGTCCTACACTTAGGCAAAAAAACCCGAAAGTACACATATAGATTGGGTGAAGCCAGGCTCAATAGCAGTAGCTGTAAGAGGGCTCTTGGAGTGTTAGTGGACAACCAGCTAAATATGAGCCAGCAGTGTGCAGCAGCAGCCAAAAAAGTTAATACAATCCTCAGTTGTATTATAACAGAGGGATACAATCAAGATCAAGGGAAGTACTAATACCACTCTATAAAGCCTTAGTAAGACCACACCTAGAGTACTGCATCCAGTTTTGTTCACTACATTATAAAAAAGATGTTGAGACTCTAGAAAAAGTGCAGAGAAGAGCAACCAGGATGACTAGGGGACTGGAGGCTAAAACATACAATGAACAGTTGCAGAAACTGGGCTTGGCTAATCTAGTAAAGAGAAGGACCAGGGGAGACATGATAGAGGTCTACCAATATTTATGGGGCTGCCATAGAGAGGAAGGGATCAAGCTATTTTCTAAAGCACCTGTAGGCCAGACAAGGAATAATGGATGGAAACTGAACAAGGAGAGATTTAACCTGGAAATAAGGAGAAACTTTCTGACAGTTAGAACAATTAACCAATGGAACAGCTTGCCGTCGGAAGTTGTGGGAGCGCCATCAGTTGAGACTTTGAAGAAGAGATTGGACTGCCATTTGTCAGAAATGGTGTAGAGTATCCCGCTTGGGCAAGGGGTTGGACTAGATGACCTACAAGATCCCTTCCAACTCTGATTATCTGCTATCTGTTGTAAATTTCAATGAAGTAAAAACTTCAAGCTAAGCTCCTGCTCAAGAGCTTAAAGTACCATAAAGGAGAATATTTGTAGCTCAGGGTTGAAATGAAGCGTCCTTGGTGTTTTCTGAACTTGATTGTTTTCTTGCAGACATTTCATTACTCATACTAGTAACATCATCGGTGCTAGTGCTGGTATTGAAGAGTGCTAGTAACATCATCTGGTATTGATGATGTTACCATGTTTGGGTAATGAAAAACCTGTAAGAAAACAATCAAGCTCAGAGGGCACCAAGGACTCCTTATTTCAACCCTGAGCTACAAATATTCTCCTTTATGGTACTTTAAGCTCTTGAGCAGGAGCTTAGCTTGAAGTTTTTACTTCATTGAAATTTATAACAGATAGCAGATAATCAGAGTTGGAAGGGATCTTGTAAGTCATCTAGTCCAACCCCTTGCCATTCTCAGCTGGTCTTTGGAAAGCAGATTTGCACACAAACCACCATACAACAGCAGAAAGCAGGTTTCAAGGTATTTAATGTCAAACAACAAACTGCCCATCTGGCAAGAACAGCATACAATCTGGTCTAGGTTTGCACTGGAAGCTTCTGTTTTCCAATGCTATTTAGAGGGATAAACACACCCAACTAAAGGCTCCTATCTCCTGTACTTGCCCCTAATTAGCCCTTCAATTACCCTTTAGGTCAGTGATGGCTAACCTTTTCAGCTTGGTGTGTCGAAAATTGGGAAAAAGTGTAGCCTTCCTCGGGTCGTGTGTCACTTCAAGAAATATCAATAATTTGGTTTATGACGGACTGAGCTGAGGTGATCACACAGGGCTGTGAAACTCATCTCCCTGGTCTCAGGGCTGCAGGTGCAGGATGTGGGGATCGGAAGGCCATCTTACAGGACTGTGAAACTCATGGATCTCCTTTCCTCCTGTAGCGTTCCTGAGGTAATGAAACTGACAAACCTCAGTTTATGGCGGTTAAAACTGGTTCTCTGCTGCAAAGATCTTGCGGCAGCGGTGACACCACGCCTCCACGCAACAAGCAGGGAGCAGGGATTGGAGCAGAGCACAGGCAGCCTCTAAATGTGCCGGTTTTCCCCACACCAACAGGTGTGTCAGTCAAAGTGCCTCGGCATGTCACGAGTGACACACGTGTCATAGGTTAAGCCATCACTGCTTTAGGTCATCATTCAGTTATACCTAATATGTCCATTGTTTCCTATCTCTGCAATCTATCCTTTGCCTATGAACCTTACTTACTCTCAAGTAAACTATATACTCAGATTCCCCCACATCATCCGTTGCAGCACTACAGTCGATTCAAAAAGCCCAAAAGGACAGGGGGTTTCTGGATTCTCCTTCTCGTCACCGTCAACCATCCCACTCTGCCAAAGCACAATCCCGGAAGTATAAAGTGTCAAGCTTCAGCGGCTTCTGCAAATGTGCTGATGGGCTCAGTTTATCTATCATTGCTAATGGAGCCCGACAGCCATTTACTAAGTGTTTTCTGGAATGGTATCTTGGTGCTTTCAAGGGTGATCCAAAGGCCTTATTCCAAGGGACTTTATTCTGTAGGACACAGCATGTTCCTAAAGTTCAGATAAGAAAAAGATGCCCAATGCAAAAATATGATGGTAGCAGGTTTCCAAATGGATAGTTACGCCTATGGAATAATAAAGAACCATATAAACAGTGGGTATTTTACCATCTAAAGAACCTTAGATCTAGGCACACCCTGTCTGTGACACACATGCCTATGGATAATCTTTGTATTAAGTATCCAAGAAGAATATGTTAACAAATGAACAAGGCACTCCTGAATCCAAAAGGCTGGGTTTATATCAATGATAGTCTAATGTCTATCCCTTACCTCCAAGGGATCCAAGCATCTGCTCAAGCAGGGGACCCTATTGTCAACCCTGAAGCTGGCCGGACCATTTCAGACAGGTGGCTGTTCATTCTCTTCTTAAAAACCTCCAGTGATGAAATACCCCACAACTTCTGAAGGAAAGCTGTTCCACTGATTAATTGTTCTAAGTGTCAGGAAATTTGTCATTAAGTCCAAGTTGCTTCTTTCCTTGATTAGTTTCCCCTTAGTTTCCCTTGATTAGCTTAACCTGATTGGATACTTCAGACAACTTCTTAAGGCAAGGGCTGGGTTTCCACAATGGCCAAGACTGGAGTCTGGCTTGGGGTGGTGTGCAACTTCACCAACACCAAAACCAACACCAACACCTAAGACTTGGCAGGCCTGCCACTTGCCTGAGATACTTACACAGAAAAGCCAAGGCTCTCAGCGCCTGCTGTAGCCGCTTCCTATCGAGATCTGTGTATATGCATGTTATGTATGTGTTTGGGTAGATACATACTTTCTTTTAAGAGCAGGCAAAAGAATTTCATTTTTATTTCATTTTTATTTTTTTTAATTTTAAAAAAAACTTTATTAGCGATTAAAAAAGAAAAACACTATGTACAATACATCGAATACAACTTAACGTTGTAGACAAAATCAATATATACAAATACAAAATAAATAAACATAAAAAACATATGCTTCTAATCAACTAAGACGGTGTGCTTTTTTCTTGGTAATGATTTTACTACTATTCATTTCTTATTTGGTAAACATTCTTAATTTAGAATTTCATTTTTAATGTGGGTCAGTGTGCTCACAGTAAAAAAAAAAAAAAAAGGGCAATACATTTATCTTATCTTGTAGAAACCCTGCTTGGCATTACAATTTTGCAGAATTGATAAGATTGTAAGAAATTTCCACAAAACCCACCAATCACACAGCTGGCCAATAGAAGAAAGGCTGCTGGAATTATCTGATCTTAATTCCCACAAAACAATGCAGTTCTTGGTCCAATGGTGGTATGCTTGCGGTTTGGACTGGTTCGACTGAACCGGTAGTAAAAATAAAAAGTCTCTGATCAGCTGAGAGGAGGAAAACAAGCCTCAGATGATCAACTGGGAAGATAAAAGACCAAAAAGTGCATGGGAGGGGGGGAGGGTCACTCCTAGCTTTTTTTTTTTTCTTCATCCTCTCAGCCGATTGGCTTGTTAGGGGTGTGTGGGTTGGGGGGCATGTGTGTGTGTGTCTGCATATGCAGTCATCCACCAAACTGGTAGTGACTAAGTTAGGATCCTGCTACTGTCTTGGTCATAGTATCAAATTTTCAAAATTAAGAATTTGACCCCTCATAACAAACAAATTCTTAAAGGGAAATGGGCATCTAAAGGAGAGGTTTAAAAAAAAAAGTCAAAATGGCAGGCATGACTATGCAATCAAGGCATTGCCTCTTTTGTATGTGTCAAATGTTAAAAGTGTCTAGCCTCAGCTGTCTCCTTAACTCCCTCTCTCTTCCGTGGAGGTTCCTGGTTGGGATTCTGCAGCAAAGAGAAAAAATAAAGTGACACTAACCAGTTAGATAAAGTATATTTGTGGTTCTAAATATCTGTTTTGATATTTAACATAGTTGAAATGAAATACACCCAGACATTCTCTTCTTCTCCCCCTCTTTCACAATTTATATAGGATTTGGATTCACAGGTGGTAAGAATACTTCCGTTTTAAGTTTAGGGTTTTTTTTTTAATAGCTGCTTTAAAATCTGGGGAAAAGGAACAGGATGTGAGGCAGAGACTCTAGAGATAAGTTATTTGAACAAGCTGATTTAGCATCTCTTTTATATCCTGAACTGTAAAGAAGAGACAACACCTCTTTTCTTTAACAGGGATCTCTCTGCATCTTAGCATGGGAAGAAGCATTTCAGACAAGTATCATTTTTGTTATCTGGAAAATACTGTGACTCGTATTCATGTTTAAAATGTAGGTTAAGTGAAGAGCAATCTGGCTTGCCAAAGACACATTTGTCAAAAAGAAAATGATGACATTCATTTCTCGGTGGATAAAAGAGAGAGAAAAAATATGTAGAAATGGCAGGATCATTTCTGTGTTCTCATTACATGATTATTCTTGCTTGGCTGCCCTCTGCTGGAATAGTTGAATCCTACACCACCATACCCAAATGGCATCATAAGCTAACTTGATAACTGATGTAGGTAAAGGACATATTGTTTGAAAGTTGCCTACACCAGGCTCAAACTAAGAGAGTTGCCATTCACTTCATTTTTAAATAGTTGAGGTAAAGCACTTGTAGCTGAAGAAAATAGCCATTCTTCTAATGAAGAAGATAGGCATGGGATAATAGAATCTACTATAATATGTATTTTGCCAAAACCTTGCATGGGATATACCAGAGACTGATACCTGAGATGGCAGACATTGGGAATTCCTACAGTGCTTGGAAAGTGCTAGACTAAAAGACAGCATTGAAGTACTGATCATAGCAGCACAAGAACAGGCATTAGGCTGCAGGTCCATAGAAGCTGGGATCTACCACACAAGATTGGTCTGTGCTAAAAGGCCTCATGTATAGTCCAACACATACTGGCAGACTGTAGGATGCAAGTAAGAACAGCATTATGTGAAAGGTAAAACTCAGTAGCTGGCATTGTATACAGGAACATCTGTAGAGAATGTGGGCTACACCCTTCTAAGCCTAGGTGGGATATCCCACAGAAGATTGTGGAAAATAAGAGGGCTATGACCTGTGGGGTTTCCAAATCCAGGCAGCCAGGCAGGTACTGGCCAATCAACCAGATTATCATAGTAGTAGATAATAACAAGCAGACAGAGGTGGTGATAGATGTAGTATCAAGTGACAGCAATATCGGGAAGAAGGACTATGAGAAATTGGTGAAATACCAGGGTCTGAAGAAGGAACTGGAAAGGATATGGAAAGAAGAGGGCAAATTGGTCCCAATGGTGGTAGCAGCACTTGAGGATATGATTCCTAATCTGGGAGACTGACTCCAAAAGATCCCAGGAGGATCATCAAAGCTCTTTGTCCAGAAAAGTGCAGTGCTAGGAAAAGCTAATATCCTTCATAGAAGCTTCAAATTCCCAGGCCTCTGGTAGAGCAGCCTTTTGGGCACCAGGGACTGAGTACCAGATAAATTTTTCTATTTATTAGCATGAATCTTCACAGTATTAATCCTTTTAACAACTGTACAGAAATGAAAACCTTGTGAAACATACCTTTGGACTGTGGTTCTCAGAGGTGTCCATAGGATAGTGGTTGTAGTGGTGGAATCAAAGCTCCACCTGCTTTTTTGTGCATGTTGCATGCGATGCACATTAGAAAACTTTGATTTTGCTGCCATCTTGAATTTTTCTTTTTTTCTTTTTTTGGATCCTATTTTGCAGACATCTCTGATCGCCTGTTATGAGAAATTCATCCAGCTATAGAATTATAATATTAATACAGCCTCCAGAAGCAGTGGAGCTCAGCGAACTGAAAAAATTATTTAAGGAAACAAGTTGAAAATGTACAAATGGCAGCCAAGTCCCCCTCCCCTCAAAAAAGTGTGATGTGGCAGTGATACTGTATGTGCTATAGTCATGCCTTTACCCAAACTGTCTGAATTTCCCATTCTGTAATTAGATGTAAAAGGATTTTGGGGGGAAAATATTACACTTTTTAGTGGAGGGCAAAACCTGCTTGTGGTCTTAAGTAAAATTGTACCCATGTTTATTCCTCATGTGCCCACTGTGCCCTCCATTCTCAATTGTTGGTGTTTTGTACTTAAAACCCTTGAGTTCGAAGGAAAACCCCACTCACAGGAATATATAATCCAGAAAAGGTAGTTTTCAGTTAATATCTAATGCAAATATGGCACTTCATTCTAAATCTCAACAATTTGCCATCTAGAAAAGGGGAGCACAAACTCACATATCTTTATAGAGCGTTTATTACTATTTATTGCTATTAATTAATTAATTAATTAATTAATTAATTAATTATTGTAATTTATCACTATTACAATTTATACAGTTGTCTGTCTCACCAGTTGCTAATTGAGAGGGGCCAATTTTGGAGTTTGGGTGAAAGTGTCCTTCCTGTATATTTTCCCCTGTTCTGTGCTTTTCAGGAGGAAATAGCCTGCTTCTAATAGGGCACAAAGGAACTTGGAACTTTTCTATTATAGGTGATTTAAGTGATTCTCATGTTCTACATGAAATGTTATTAGAGGATAAACAGGCTGAAACACCAAACAGAAGCCAAGCTGTCGAGGCTGTAACATCAAATTGTATACTTAGATTCTAATAGCCAAACTGGAATCTTGACTGTCCCACCATCAACAATAAAACTTGCTATTATGAGGTTATGCATCAAAGTGGGACTAAAATTTCCAATATTATTTCCATTGTCATCCCTTATTGTTTGCAACCTAACTTGAGATCTTTTGGGCTAAAACCCTGGATTAGAAAGTCAGCTACAAGAAAAATACAACTAGAATTTATGATGTTTCAACAGAAGTTGCAAAGAGCAGTAAAATCTTGGTTCCCTGGCTGGATGATGCTTGATTTTCTGCACTTGTAGTTTCCCACACCAGTCTCTGCATCTTTCTGGAAGAAAGTCAATTCTGAGAAATTGGAGAAGTATCTGGATCAGTGGAATGAAGAGAAATGCATAGAATTTCACCAAAAAAACAACTTTTTTTGAATTTATTCAAAACCCACAAATAAGCCTTTCAGTCATAGGAGAACTAGCCTAGATCTACATCAGTACATGTTTGTAATTCATTTTCTGCTTTGTTATTTTCAGTTTATTGAAACAAGGACTACATCAAAACATGGATAACATTTTCCAGAAAAGCAAACCTAACTCATCACTGTTCTGTCCTTAATTAGCATTCTTGAGATCCCCGCGCTTTGATTGGCCAAAGCGCGGGGCACTCTGATTGGTCAGGCGAGCCGCGCCGATTGGCTCGCTAAGAATCTCCCGCGATTGGTCCATTCGGATTGCGGGAGATTCAAAGCAGTGTCATTGACCGCGGCCGCCGCGGCTAAAAGAATAAAAGCCGCGATCTTTTTTCCTTTGCCTCAGTTCGGTTCCAACCTCAAATAAAGAGCATGATTTGAAGTCACTGACTCCTGGCATCACACAGCACTGGCGACGAGGGTGGGATCCAGGCCCTGAACCGAACCACGTGTCCGACGGAAGCCAGACGAACCACCACGAGGCGAAAATCGCACCCCCCGCACCCTTCAACCCCGCCACCAAGGACTGGGAATCGTACTCCAACTGATTCCGCATGTTCCTCGAGTGCAGCGACCTGAAGGACGCCACCGGCCCCATGAAGCACGCTGACCCACTGCGGGACCGAGGTCTTCAAGATGGCCAAGGCGCTTGCCAAACCCGCCGATGCGACCGCGATGGACTGGGACGTCCTCGAACCCATACTTCGGCGGCACTACGCTCCAGAGGTACCCATCCTGATCCGACGCAATGAATTCTACCGTCGGGACCAACGGTTGGGTGAGAGTTTCAGCGACTTCATCACCGAGCTGCAACACCTAGGGGGGCTCTGCGAATTCGACAACCTGAACGATGCCCTGCGAGACCGAATCGTGCTCGGTTTGTGGGACCCTGTCCTCCAGAGCCAGCTGATGGCCAAGGGCAACATCAGCCTAGCAGACACCCTCACCGCAGCCGCAGCCGCCGAAGCGACCCGAACTTCCGCCGACTGCATGCGCAGACCGAACACTGGGGACCGCAGCGGAAACAACAACCCGGCAAGATCGACCGATGCCCAACCCGAGATGACCACCCACCAGGGCAACTTCCACTCGGCATTGGGCACTTCCGAGGACGAGGAGGACATCCATCGCCTCCAGACAGGCCGCGACCCACGGAACCGGCGGGGTCGTAAGTCGAGGACCAATTGTGCCGGTTGCGGCGGCGACCACCCCAGGTTGGAATGCCGGTTTTTCGAATCGATCTGCCGGCATTGCGACAAGAAGGGACACATCGCCCGTGTCTGCCACCTAAAGAAGAATCGCAGCCCGGCACGATGGGACCAGAGCGACCGGAGGAGAGAGAGCACACCACCCCGGACCAGAGATCGCCCCTCGGACAACAGATGGGACCGGAACGGACGATCCCTGCAAGGCAGCGATAACCGGCGAAGAGAGGAGACCCATCAGACGGTCACCATCGGCCACGCCATCACCAATGACGCCCGGAAGGTCCACGTGGAGGTAGGCATCGAGGGACAGCCATGCAAAATGGAGGTGGACTCCGGGTCCTATCTCTCCATGATTGCATGGCATGAAATAAAGCGCTTGGTGCCTACCCTCCAAAGGAGGAACATAGACAGCCAGAGACTCATTGTAAAGGACTACCAGGGAAACCGCATCCCAGTAGTCGGAACCAAACACTTCAACATCACCTATAAAGGGCACACCGAAAGACTTCCCCTGACAATCGTCGACCGCGACCGCCCAAGCCTACTGG
This sequence comes from Hydrophis major, assembly GCA_033807585.1. Lineage (NCBI taxonomy): Eukaryota > Metazoa > Chordata > Lepidosauria > Squamata > Elapidae > Hydrophis > Hydrophis major. The sequence goes on from CM066329.1 coordinate 78,299,645, forward strand.
GACTGCAATGGTTCGCCCTGCTCGACATCGCACTCACGGGAGTCGACCACGTCACCGACGACAGCTGGGAGCAGCAACTGGCCCGGGAATTCCAAGAGGTCTTCGACGGAAACCTAGGCAAGTACCGAGGGCCCCTTATATCTTTCAACCTAGACCCAAACGTCCCCCCAAAACGCCTGAAACCAAGGCGGGTGCCATTCGCACTTAAACCCAAGATAGACGAGCAAATTGACAAGCTCGTCAAGCAAGGGGTCCTACAGCCCATAGACCACGCCCGGTGGGAGACCCCCATAGTCACCCCAATCAAGCCCGATGGGTCGGTGAGGATCTGTGGGGACTATAAGGCCATCCTAAATGGCGCGCTACAACAAAGCGCCTACCTCGTCCCAGTAGTGCAACACCTACTGCACTCACTGGGAGGGGGCAAGGTTTTTGCCAAGCTCGACCTCGCCCAGGCTTACCAACAGTTGCCAGTCGACGAGCAAACGGCAGAAGCACAAACCATAGTCACCCACCGGGGGGCATTCAAATGCAACCGACTCCAATTTGGAGTCAGCGTGGCACCGGGAATATTCCAAAGCCTAATGGAAAAACTACTGCAAGGCATCAAGGGGGTGGTACCTTACTTCGACGACGTCCTAGTGTTGGCAGCCAACCAAGCCAAACTAGAGGGTCGCCTAAGGGAGGTCCTAACCAAATTTAAAGAGACCGGACTAAAAGTCAAGAGGGAGAAATGCCAGCTATGCACGGAACGGGTAGAATTCCTGGGATACCTCCTAGACTGTCATGGCATTCACTCCACAAACCAAAAAATCAAGGCCATCAAAGAAGCCCCCACACCCAAGTCGAAGACGGAACTACAGGCATTCCTGGGGCTACTTAACTTTTACAATGTTTTCCTGCCCCAAAAGGCGACGGCGGCGGAGCCCTTGCATAGGCTCCTGGACAAGGCGGCGACCTGGACTTGGGGGAAACGCGAGCAAGCCGCCTTCCAAAGAACAAAGGACCTCCTCACTTCGGACGCCGTCCTCATACAATACAACGAGACCCTACCTCTGGCCGTCACATGCGACGCATCACCCTTCGGCGTCGGCGCTGTCCTCAGCCATACCCTCCCCGACGGAAAAGAAGCACCCATCGCGTTCTTTTCAAGAACCCTCACCAAACCGGAGCGGAACTATAGCCAGCTGGACAAAGAGGCTCTGGCTATCGTTGCCGCCGTAAAACGATTCCACGAGTATCTCTACGGCCGGACTTTCACCATCATAACCGACCACAAGCCGCTGCTGGGAATCCTTGCAGGAAACCGGACCACCCCAAACATTCTGTCTCCCTGGATGACAAGGTGGTCCGAGTTCCTGGCAGCCTACAACTACGGACTCATACACAGACCGGGTAAGATGATCTCCCATGCAGACGCCTTAAGCCGCTCGCCGCTACCGGAACCCGACACCGACCCAGCACCCACGACGACCACCCTCAGCATAGAGACTCTACCCAACCTGCCCATAACCGCGTCAGACATTGCCCGAGAGACTAATAAAGACAAACGTCTGGCGCGGGTGTTGCATTGGGTAGAGAAAGGGTGGCCGGAAAGGGACAACGACGAGTCCATCAAAACGTTCCGAAACTGCCAAACGGAACTCTCTTTATTAAAAGGGTGCATACTATGGGGGGATAGGGTGGTCATCCCAGAAAAGCTACAAGGGAAGGTTCTGGAACTGCTACACGAGGGGCACCCTGGCATCATTAGGACTAAAGCCCTGGCCAGAAGTTACGCTTGGTGGCCAGGGATGGACAAACAATTTGAGGCCTGGGTAGCAAGGTGCCAACGATGCCAGGAAACTAGGCCAAGCCCACCCACAGCACCTGTCCTAGAGTGGGAAACCCCAAGGGGACCTTGGTCTAGGATTCACATAGACTTCGCCGGGCCCACAAAAGGACACACCTTCCTCATAACAGTTGATGCTTACTCCAACTGGCTGGAGGTAAGCAACATGAAGACTACAACCACAGAGGCCGTGATCAAGGAACTCTGCAAACTCTTTGCAACACACGGCCTCCCAGACGTCGTCGTTTCCGACAACGGGCCCCAATTCACCTTGCTGGAATTCGAAAAATTCCTAGCGGAAAGGGGCATCCGCCACGCGCTGACAGCACTGGCGCACCCGGCGGCGAACGGTAGGGCGGAACGGATGGTCCAATTCACTAAGAAGACCATCCGGAAAATAGACCACGGGGAGATCCAGGAGAAAATAAACAAACTACTCTTCACTCAACACATAACCCCAAATACCACAACCAATAAGAGCCCAGCCGAACTATTAATAGGCAGGAAACTAAGGTCCCCACTCAACAGGTTACACCCCACGTATAACCCGGAGAAGCCCCCAGACTCAAACAGCAAACACCGAACCTTCGCACCCGGCAACCCCGTATACGCGAGAAACCTGACGGGAGACCCACTATGGATACCAGCCGTCATCACACAAATAACAGGCCCACACTCGTACCGGCTACAAACAGCAGACGGACGAGCGTGGAAACGCCACATCGACCAACTAAGGTCGAGGACTACCAACCAAGAGACCACCGACGCACAAACAGGCAAAACCAACCCCCACAACACAAACCAAGGGGGGAGGGAATACCCAGGGAACCAAAACCAAAGAAAAATAAACCAGCCGTACTTACCGGAAAGCAGCCATCACGACCCCTCGTCAGGAAGAGACAGCCAGGCCAGCTCGACCGACCCGGGAAGACCAAGCAGGATCGGCGAAACCCGCAGCTCAACCAACCTGGGAGGCCCAGGAGGGAACTACGGAGAGCGGCCCGGCCCGATCGACCAGCCGGTTCCCACGACGGCAGCAGGAGTAGCAGAGATCCCGACCGAACTGGCCGGGATCCAACCTACGACTGAGCTGCGCAGGTCAAGTAGGCTCAGACGGAGCTCCGTTTACCTACGTGACTACGCGACGTAAGGACTGAACCAAGAGGGGAGGGGTGTTCTGTCCTTAATTAGCGTTCTTGAGATCCCCGCACTTTGATTGGCCAAAGCGCGGGGCACTCTGATTGGTCAGGCGAGCCGCGCCGATTGGCTCGCTAAGAATCTCCCGCGATTGGTCCATTCGGATCGCGGGAGATTCAAAGCGATGCCATTTCCCGTGGCCGCCGCGGCTAAAAGAATAAAAGCCGCGATCTTTTTCCCTTTGCCTCAGTTCGGTTCCAACCTCAAATAAAGAGCATGATTTGAAGTCACTGACTCCTGGCATCATTTCGCGGACACAACAATCACTATTTGGAGTCTCCTCTGAAACTCTGCTGAACTGTTGGTTCTTCATTCAGACAGACAATGTCCTTTTTAGCCTTTAAATTGCATTTATTTAGACTCACCCACTGGAATAAACCTACATTTCTACAATCATAGCTCAATGGCAGAAAACATCCAGGATGTGTCCAGAAGGGAAAGACTATACAAATAAAAGCACTTCCACAAATTCTTAAGTTGTCACTGATCACCTTTTCTCTGTGTCTTCTTGGTGGCCTTATCGCATTTGCATACCCTATATTCGAATTTCAAATTGGCCTCAAATTAATGCTAGTTTAAAATAATCTTTCAGTTCACTGCTCTTTCTGTATTAAATAGTGATGACCTGCTTGCTTCAGGTCAGTAAGATCCTACAATGGCCAACCTCAAATGTCTCAGTCACAGTGTAAGGAAAGGGACCGGCAGCTAGCTCTTTCATCCTTGAATCTTTCTCTATAGTCACTCTTTGATAAATGCAAACAATACCAAAAAGAAAAAGTTAAATGTATTTGACACACCATGGTTAGCATTAGGAATCTTCAAAGAAACTTTCTTGAGTAAAGTTTGATTTCTGGTGCATGGATGGACACATCCACATTATTTCACTGGCAGCAATATGCAAGTGACTTTTCTTTGCTACTTTTGGAGTGATTTTTTTTTCAACTTCAGAGAATAATCTATAGCACTGGATGCAGGTTCTGAGCAGTTCTGGAGAACTTGTAGCGCAAATTTTGAACAGTTCAGAGAAATAAATATCACCTCTGACTGGCCCCGCCCCTGCCATGCCCATCAAGCCATGCCCACAGAAGCAGTAGTAAAAAAAAATTGAATCCCACCACTGTCTGGATGAACTTCTGTCCAATTACTAATGAAATGTGACTCTACTTAGCTTTTTTTAAAATCAAGGTCTGTAAGGTCTGCCATCTATTATAATATCGAAGAGTGACTGAATATTTATGTTTATTAAAAACAATAAGAGCTATGCTGTATAAGAATGGGGGGGGGATATAGACAACTGAAGTAGAGCAATGTATGTATTATATATAAAAAATGGTAAGTTTGCTATGTAGTTTTTGAATTCTCAGGAACTCTTTATCAGCCAAATGGAAAATGGAAGGAAGAAGTGGATTAAAAGAAATAATAATAATTAAGACATATATTCTACAGTAGAAGTTAGCCTGAAGCAGACACATCTAAAGGAACACAGGTTCCCCATCCATAGCTTTTGTGATGAGTGCTAGTTCCACTTTCTGGGATAGCCATGTGTTTATTTATTTGTTAAAAAGTGACAGGTGGTAGGAAAGAAAGCATATTTAAGATTACGCATTATTCTGAAAATTTATTTTTCCCCCAGTTTACATTACAAGGGACTCATTACAGCTTTTGACGGTTTGCCACATGCTGTTAATAGGATTGTTTGCTGCTTTCTTGTAAAAGTTTAAAGTATAATTCCTGGTTCAGGATTTCTATTGCAATAAATTGCACAGGCAAGAGACATTTAACTTTATTTGCTCCAACTTAGTACTCAGTGAATTCTTCCCCCCACGCGCTTCAAATAGTCATGAGGAAAACATTCTCATTCTCTTCCAGTAAGAACTGAAAAGATCACTCTGGCTTCATTTGAAACTAATAAGACATTAGTCTGTATAATCTTGGTTAGATAATCTTTCATAATTTTTGAGGTAGCAGAAGCTTAAAGTTCCACAATTTTCCACTTAATTTATAAATTTTTGGCCGGATGCAAGGCACAGTTAATTCATAGGTTATAATTTATTTTATAATTTATTATGTGAATACTTATACCAGTTTATACTGATACGTTTGTATGTTATGCTCATACTTGTTAAGCCTGTGTTCTCCAACCAGGGTTAAGGAGACAAGCGAAACAGAATGTGCAGCGTTAGTCAGATAGGCGCACAGATAAATGAGTGAGATAAGCTTGTATGTTTGTTAACATACAGTAAAAATAACAGATATGCTTGTGCTATCAAAAATATAGTTTATTCCATTTAGAGATTATAGCATAGTCAAAATAACAGTCCATTAGTCATGTATCATTTTAGTCAGTCCATTCAAGGATATTCAATTAGCAAAGTCCGTGTAGAATATCCAATGTCAGTTCACTTACAAATCAGTCCTTTGTCTCTCCTTTTCAGTAGGGGAAAAACGCAGTCTTCAGTCTATCCAGTAATTAGGGATCATCAAGCCAGAGAGAGCAAGCTGACATTCCTTGCTTCTTTTATGGTGCTTTCACAACCACTCCCTTAATTACAGTCTTACATTTAAAGTTGCAGACACTTTAACTTATAAACCATGATAACATATTTATTATTTTACCTAAACCAGTTAGGGTAAACAATGTTATCCCTAACATTCTCCCCTTTTAGGTAAATATTATAATATAACTATTTACATCTTTAAATCATATTTGTTACAACTCTCTTTAAACTTAATTACTCCTTGAGCTTTTGTAAATTGGTCTGCAATGTTTTCTTCTGTCATGCAGTATTCCAATTTAATTAGCCCATTCTTTACAGATTCTCTAACATTTAAGTATCTTAAATCAGTATGCTTTGATCTAGTTTTTACATCTATACTAGTAGCTAACTTTATGGTTGCCTGGTTGTCCTCGCACACAATAATGGAATCTTTAACAGTTACACCCATGTCTAATAATAACTGTTTGTACAAAATTAAGTCAGTGCATAGTAATGACAGACATGAAAATTCCGCTTCTATCGTGGACAAGCTAATATGCTGTTGTCTGATTGACCTCCACCCTATTAGTGTCTTACCAAATAATATAGCCATCCCAGATGTTGATTTTCTAGTGTTTATGTCAGTTGCAAAACTTGCATCTGCATAGGCACTAAGACTCAAATCACCCTTTGGTTCTACATACAATGCATGGTTCATTGTTCCTTTAAGATATCTTAAAATTCTCTTTCATGATTGCCAATGACATTGATGTGGATCTGAATTAAAACGTGCCAGCTGATTAACACTATAAGCTATATCTGGCCTTGACCAATTGCTTATATATGATAAGCTACCAATCAAAGATTGATATATGGACTTATCAAATTTGGGGCTTTGATCATTAGTTTGGCAAACTTCCTGACTCATTGGAGTCTTTGCCGGTTTACAAAGTTCCATTTTATACATTTTAATTAATTGGCAAATTTTATCTTCTTGAGATATCTTAAATCCATTTTTTGTTTTGTTAATTGTCAATCCTAGATACTTTTTAATTTCACCTAAATGCTTTAATTTTATCTTTTTGGCTAATAATGATATAATCTCAGTAGCTTCATTATTAGTCTTAGTTATCAAAGCAATATCATCTGTAAATAATAACAATAATGACACCGTTCCATTATTTTCTCTTTTAAACACACATGGATCTGCTAAACCAGATTTAAAACCTATATTGTTTAACTCTTTCACAATATATTGGTTCCACTCAAACCCAGATTGTTTCAACCCGTAAAGACTTTTTTTGAGTTTCCAACAATCATTACTATTTACTTTATTGTCTTTTATACCAATTGGTTTTCTTAAATATATAGTGTGCTGCAATGGTGCATGTAGATAAGCAGTTTCTACATCTAAATGGTTAATGACATAGTTTTTCTTAGCTGCCCACACTAAAGCTGCTCTTAAAGATGTTGCTTTAAGACTTGGTGCAAAAACTTCATCGTAATCAGATGCAGTTTGATTAAATCCTTGAGCTACTAACCTAGCCTTATGGGTAACAGTCCCATCATTTCCAGTTTTTACTTTAAATATCCATTTGCACCCAATGGATTTTTCTCCTGGAGGTAATTTAGCATCTTCATATACTTTCATTAACTTTAATGAATTTAGTTCTTTTTCCATTGCTTTTTGCCAATTCTCCTGATCCTTAGCAGGATACATCTTAAGTTCATCTACACTAGTTGGAACTTTAGTTACTTGGCAAACTATACTTGCTTGATACCTATCAGGTGGTCTAGTTACACGTGTAGTACGTCTAGGTATTACAGGACTTACAGGTGGACTTTCATTTATTAACTCTTCTTGATTATCTAACTCTTCCTGATTAACAGTTTCCTCTTGTTCTGGTCCTATTTGCTCTTCATGGACTTCTTTAATTGGACTCTTCTTATAACTAGTCTGTTCTTTTTGCCTTTTGCAGGATTCAATAATTACTTCATTATTTAAATCTTGCTCTAATCTATTCCATCCTACATGTTCTAGGAATTTAGCACTGGCACTGGTGTAAACTCCAGATGTACCTGGTTCCCAGAATCTATAAGATCTATGATTAGATGTATATCCTACAAAATATAATCTTTTAGCTCTATGTTGTCCTTTGTGTCTAAGTTGTGTAGGGATATGCACCCATGCTGGTGCTCCAAATGTGTGCATGTAACTTAAATCAGGTTTTGTACCATGCCACAGTGTGAATGGTAATTCACCTGTTGTTGAATTAACAACATTATTCAATATATGATTACCACACATTATTGCTTCTCCCCACAAATTGTCAGGTAATCCTGAATCAGACATCATAATACGTGTCATTGATTGTAATGTTTGGCCTCGTCTCTCTATAAAGGCATTATGTTGTGGCCTATATGGTGCAGACTTTTTATGTTGAATACCTAACATTCTTAGTCTGTTCTGGAATTTATTATTTGTAAATTCTGTACCATTATCTGTTATAAGAGTTACTAATTTCTTTTTAGTTTTTCTTTCTGCAAATTTTATCCAATTAAAGAGATTAAGATACGTTTCAGTTTTGCTTTCATTAAATAGCAAAACCCATATCTAGAATAGTGATCCATTATACTTAGTATGTATTGAGCTCCTCCAACACTTGGTTTTTTCGGACTTATTAAATCAGCAAATACTACTTCTAAAGGCTCTTTGGTAGTAAATCCATCAACTCTATTAGCCGGTATGACCCTGCTTTTGCTTTGATTACAGGCAAAGCATTGCAAATACTTATTACAAGATTTCAAACTTATTCCTTTAGATAATTGAACAGTTCTCTTGAGCATTTTAAAATTTAAATGCCCTAGCCGTCAGTGTAACAAGTGAATACATTCATCATGAGGTTTCTTATTATCATAAACCGTGTTAGCCACCTCTAAACCATTATCATTTAAAACATATAATTCACCTCTTAAAGATGCAGTAATTTTCTTATCTTCTTTTTCAATTATGCAGTTATCTCCTTTAAAGGTAACTACATATCCTAGTTTAACCAAAATTCTAACTGAAATTAAATTAAAGTTAAGTTGTGGTACATATAACATTTTTACATTCTCTTTTATAAAAGAACAATATGCTATACCTTGACCTTTAGCTTTCAGTTTCCAGCCATTGGCTAACGATATCTGCTGTGTACTCTGGGACATTTTAATAAAATTTTTGTTATCATTTGTTGTACAGTGGAATGCTCCACTGTCAACCACCCATAAATTATTTTTTACAGCTCCGTTAATATACATGGCTAACTCTAAATTTTTATTTATCTTTTGATGACTTTTAGTATTCTGGCCAGTGTTCTGGCGCTTTGCTTTTTTACAAAATCTTGCCAAATGTCCTCTTCCTCCACAATTAAAACACTTTTTAATTTCATATGCAGTAGGAGATTCATTATCTTCTTTTTGAGGTTGCTCCCTCCTTAACTGATCTCTTTCAAGTCTTCTTCTGGCTTCTTCAATCAATCTGCCAGTTATATCAGTTAAAGTTAAACTTTCCTTAGGCAAAATTTCAAGGGAAGTGACGTAGTTATCATAACTTACATCTAGTGATGATAGAATTATGTAGACTTGGTGTAGTTCAGAGAAAATAAGCTCTTTCTCATGCAGTTCTTGAAAAATGCTTTTTATAGAATTCAAATGACTAAGCATATCACCATTTGTCTGGAGAACCATCCTGAAAAGCTTCCATGTAAGATTTATGTGAGCACCAACGTTATCTCGAACATAAATCCTCTTCAGCTTCTGCCAACACCCAACAGCCATTTGTTCTCTGTGGATATGAACAAGTTGCTGGTCAGTTAGTGTTAGTCCTATTATGCAAATAGCTTGTTCATTTTTCTGCATAAAATCTTTTATCTTTAGTCTATCTTCCTCAATCTCTGGATCCCATTCCTCTACGTTTGGTGGATTTTCAATTATGTTCCACAAGCCTTCTCTTCGTAGAAGTAGACTACATTTTATAGACCATGATACATAATTTGTTCCATCCAACTTGGATATTAGGGACAAACTTTGTAAATTGACTTGTGCCATGTTTTCTTTATATGGATATAAAACTATAATTAATAAAACACAGCTGTCTGTTTACTGTAACGTATAACAACACAAACTCACTTTTTACATAAATCTGTTTTATCCTAGTTAAACTGACTTTGCAGCCTCTGGGCCCATAACCAGTGTTAAGCCTGGTTTCCCCAACCAGGGTTAGGGAGACAAGCTAAACAGAATGTGCAGCATTAATCAGATAGGCACACAGATAAATGAGTGAGATAAGCTTATATGTTTGTTAACATACAGTAAAAATAACAGATACGCTTGTGCTATCAAAATATAGTTTATTCCATTTAGAGTTTATAGCATAATCAAAATAACAGTCCATTAGTCATGTATCGTTTTAGTCAGTCCATTCAAGGATATTCAATTAGAAAAGTCCGTGTAGAATATCCAATGTCAGTTCACTTACAAATCAGTCCTTTGTCTCTCCTTTTCAGTAGGGGAAAAATGCAGTCTTCAGTCTATCCAGTAATTAGGGATCATCAAGCCAGAGAGAGCAAGCTGACGTTCCTTGCTTCTTTTATGGTGCTTTCACAACCACTCCCTTAATTACAGTCTTACATTTAAAATTGCAGACACTTTAACTTATAAACCATGATAACATATTTATTATTTTACCTAAACCAGTTAGGGTAAACAATGTTATCCCTAACAATACTTATACTTGCTTTCTCATACAAACTTGACAAACTAAACTAAATAAAAAAATAAAATAAATTCATGCAATTCATGATGCACAAATTTCAAGCAAATATCCCCTATTCAGAGTCTGGAAAATTCTGAGTCAATGGGAGAGAAGGTAATTATTGATGATGATATGCTCAGAGCTTAGGAAGTATATCAGAGAACATTGTAATTGGCAAGTCCAGAGCTGATCAGGTTTTATATTGGGTCACATAAGGTCATCCTTGACTTATGACCACAATTGAGTTCAAAATTTCTGTTGTTAAGTGAGACATTTGTTAAGTGAATTTTGCCCCATTGTATGACCTTTCTTGTCACAGTTGTTAATCAATAGCAGTAACTGTGAGAGGGATCTTGGAGTCTTAGTGGACAACCAGCTAAATATGAGCTAGCGGTGTGTAGCAGCAGCCAAAAAAGCTAATGTAATCCTAAATTGCATTAACAGAGGGATACAATCAAGATTAAGTGAGATACTAACACCACTTTATAAAGCTTTAGTAAGACCACACTTAGAGTACTGCATTCAGTTTTGGTCACCACATTATAAAAAGATGTTGAGACTCTAGAAAAAGTGCAGAGAAGAGCAACCAAGATGATTTAGGGGACTGGAGACTAAAACATATGAAGAATGGTTACAGGAACTGGGCATGGCTAGTCTAGTGAAGAGAAGGACCAGGGGAGACATGATAGCAGTCTTCCAATACTTGAGGGGTTGCCACAGAGAGGAAGGGTTTAAGCAATTTTCCAAAGTACCAGAAGGCCATGGATGGAAACTGATCAAGGAGAGATTTAATCTGGAAATAAGGAGAAACTTTCTGACAGTGAGAACAATTAACCAATGAACAGCTTGCCGTCGGAAGTTGTGGGAGCGCCATCAGTTGAGACTTTCAAGAAGAGATTGGACTGCCATTTGTCAGAAATGGTGTAGGGTCTCCTGCTTGGGCGGGGGTTTGGACTAGATGACCTACAAGGTCCCTTCCAACTCTGTTAATCTGTTATCTGAATCACTGCAGTTATTAAGTTAATAACCTGGTTGTTAAGTCAATTTGGCTTCCCCACTAATTTTGCTTGTCAGAAGCTCACAAGCAAAATTAGACCCCAGGATTCTGCAACCATCATAAATATGAGTCGATTGCCAAGCATCTGAATTTTCATCACATAGCCATGGGGATCCTACAACTCTCGTAAGTATGAAAAACAATCCTGTCACTTTTTTCAATGCTGTTGAACCTTTGAATGGTCACTAAACAAACTGTTGTAAGTCAAGGACTATCTGTACTGAATATAGGGAGATTTTTAGCTCTCTATTTTTTTATAACGGCCTAGTCTAATTGCTTCATTTCTGTGATTCTACAACCATACGCTAAGATGTCTGTATTTGTCCCTCTGTGTTTGTTTCAATAATCTACTAAACCCCAATTTTCTTGAATGGTAAAAAATAGTGAGCCATTGCTGTGGAGGAAGGCAATTTCAACGGAAGGCATGAAGTTTGAGGCTTCATATAAAAACTGAAGGGGTAGAACTTGCTAATAGATTTATAGACTTATCCAGAAATAAGCTTCTTCCAACTGATGTGCCAGGAGACTATCAAGCTGATTACCAAAAGACCCTAAAATGTAGCAACAATTCAAGCAGGGGTGGGCGTCAAAGATTTCAGCAACGGGTTCTCTGTCTGGTTGCTGGGTGGGCATGGCCTAGTTGGCCTCCTGCACCATGGTGGAGGGGGCATTTTCACCCTCCCCCGGCTCCAGAGGCTTTCCTCAAACCTCTGAGAGGGCTCTGGGGGCCTTCTGGAGGTAAGAAACAGGTCCACTTTTGGATTTCCTGGACTTCCAGAGGCCTGTTTTTTGTCCTCCCCAGGTTCTGGAGGTTTTTCTCGATCCTCTAGGAGGGCAAATATGGCAGGCTCTGGAGGCCCTCCAGCGGTCAGGAACAGGCTTGTTTCTGGACTTCTGGAACTTCTAAGAGGCCTGGTTTTCAACCTCCCCAAGCCTCCATGTGGGCCCTGCACTTACCTCGCATTCAAAATGGGCCACCTGGAGACTCCTGGGAGGGGTGGCACGGCAATGGGGTGGGAGGGGCCAGCTTGGGTGGGATTTGGTGGTTTGCCGAACCGGCCATAACATTACCTACAGGTTCACCCAAACCCAGGCAAATTCATAACAGCCCACCCCTGAATTCAAAGCATTATGAGCAATTACAATACTAGTCAGGTGTCTGCCCAATACTACACTTCTGCAAGCCTGTTTGACTGTTCATCTATCTTGAGGAAGTTCAGAGTTTTGAGTGTCTTAAACCTATGCTACTTAGTTACTCTCTAAGTAACTAAGAAAGAGTGCATGGGTCTAACTGTACTTGAAAACTTGACAACTATCTGTTTGAAAACTATTTAGCAGTTTTGCTGAGTTGATAAGTAACCCAAATTCTCCTGCTTTGACACATGCAATAAGGAAGGAGAAGCATGTTGGACCACTTGCCCAAACTCACCACTTCAACCAAACCCCATCTTCATATGGCTGCTAGATGTTTTCAAAACATCTAACATTTTGAAAGAAGGAAAGCAGCAAAGACAATGCATTTAACCAATCCTTTTAACGTAAGACATCCAACACATCTCAAATCATGATGGCAGCAAATCAAATAGAGACAGAGTAGAGATCAACAATGTGGACAACAAACTTTATGCCAACAGAGTCTTCTGCTGAGTTGATGACAGGTGAATATAGTTTCTTGCATAAGGTCTCTCCTAGTGATTGATAGTGCCAAGAGCTAGTACTTTGCACTTCCAATACGAGTACAATGACAAGTATAGTGAGTCAGGTTGAGCAAAAAATGGGTTAATCTATTTTCACATAAAACATAATAGTGTGGTAATCTTCTAAGAGTTTCCCTAACATGATGAGGTCTAAAAAATCTATCTTAATGATGGAGAACATACACATTTCTCTATGCCTAAGGAAGAAAATCTGGACTACTTTCTAGTGTAGCTATTTCAAGAGAACTCAAGTCTCATTGGTGTGTTCAACCTCTGGAGGAAGATCTGCTTTGTAGATTGACTTAAGGAAGTCAATCTACAACATGAACTGGAGCAACTTCTGTTCATTATGTAGCATGCAAAATCAAAGGAAGGGGACCAAAAGCACTCCGGATCAAGATTTAAATTTTTATCCCTACCCTTTCTAGTTGCAACATTTTGAAAATATTTCCTACTGTATGTTCTGTACATTCATTAGCATTCTTGAAACCCCGCACTTTGATTGGCCAAAGCATGGGGCGATCTGATTGGTTTAGCGAGCCGTGCTGATTGGCCCGCTAAGAATCTCCCACAATTGGTGGATATGAATCGCGGGAGATTCAAAGTGGTGCCATTGGTCGCGGCCGCGGCGGCTTGAGAATAAAAAGCCGCTGTTTTTTCCCTTGGAGGCAGATCGGTTCCGGGGACCAATAAAAAGCTGAAACCTAGTCACCACCTCCTGGTGTCCTTACCGACGGACATGACACTGGCGACGAAGGTGGGATCCCGAGTCTGAACCCCAGCAAGCACGTGTCCGATGGAAGCAAGACCGATGAAATGGCCAGCATCGCTCCGCCCGCGCCCTTCAACCCCGCTAGCGAGGACTGGGAATCCTACATGGACAGATTCCGCATGTTCCTCGAATGCAGCGACATGAAGGATGCCACTGGGCCGAAGAACGAGCCATCTTCCTGACACACTACGGGCCTGCAGTGTTCAAGATGGCGAAAGCCCTAGCAAAACCCGCTGACGTCACCAGGATGGACTGGGCTGACCTCGAACCTTTACTCCGAAAAAACTACGCTCCTGCTGTGCCCACCCTCATCAGGCGGCACGAGTTTTATCGGCTGGACCAGAGGTTGGGCGAAAGTCTCAGCGACTTTGTTGTGGAGCTGCGGAACCTAGGAGGACTATGCGGTTTCTCCGACATGGATGAAGCCCTACGGGACCAAGTCGTGCTCGGGCTTCGGGACCCAGTCGTACAGAGTCGGCTGATGGCCAAAGGCGACATCGCCCTTGCCGATGCCATCGCTGAAGCCACCGCAGCCGAGGCCACCAGGCAATCAGCGAACCGCATGCGGAGACCGGACGCCGGGGACCGCACCGCAACCAACAACCCTGGACGAGCGACCGAGACCCAACCAGAAGCAAGTCACCGCGAAACTACCACCCACCATGGCGAATTCCACTCTGCCTCCGACACTTCAGATGAGGAGGAGGAAATCCACCGGCTCCAGGCAGGACGTGATCAGCGCAGTCAGCGGGGTCGTAAGTCGGGGACCACGTGTGCTGGTTGCGGAAGCGACCAACCTAGATCCAAGTGCCGGTTCTTTGATGCAGTCTGCCGGCACTGCGACAAAAAGGGTCACATCGCCCACGTATGCCGATTAAAGAAAGCCTACAGCCCCAGATGGCGGGACCACAGCGAGCGGAGATGGGACAGCACCTCCCCCAGAACCAGAGTTCGCCCAGCTGACAGCCATTGGGACAGGAGCGGGCAAGCCCGACGAGGTGGCGAGACCTGGCGGAAGGAGGAAACACACCAGACAGTCATCATCGGCCACGCATCAACCACCGACGCCCAAAAATTCTACGTGGAGGTAGGCATCGAAGGCGAGCCATACAAGATGGAGGTGGACTCTGGGTCCTACCTCTCCATGGTCGCCTGGCAAGAAATCAAATGCTTGGTGCCTACCATCCAAAAGAAGGGACTGGAGAACCAGAGACTAATCATTAAAGACTACCAGGGAAACTGCATCCCGGTAGTCGGAACCGGACAATTCAGAGTAACATTTAAGGGAAGCAAAGCTTCCCCTAACAATCATGGACCGAGACCGACCCAGCCTTTTGGGACTGCAATGGTTCGCACCGCTCGGCATCGAAGTCAACCACATTGTCGAGACCGATTGGGAGCAACAACTGGCACAGGACTTCCAGGAAGTGTTCGACGGCACCCTAGGCAAGAACCGAAGGCCCCCTATCTCTTTCAGCCTAGACCTGAACGTTCCCCTGAGACGCCTAAAACCAAGGCGGGTACCTTTCGCGCTCAGGCCAAAAATTGACGAGCAAATTGACAAGCTCGTCAAGCAAGGGGTCCTACAACCAATAGACCATGCCCGGTGGGAGACCCCAATAGTCACCCCAGTCAAGCCTGATGGGTCAGTGAGAATCTGCAGGGACTATAAGGCCACCGTAAACTGCACCTTGCAACAAAGCGCCAACCCATCCCAGTAGTGCAGCATCTTCTACACTCACTGGGGGGAGGCAAGGTTTTCACGAAACTCGACCTGGCCCAAGCATACCAGCAGCTGCTGGTGGACAAAGAAACCGTGGAGGTGCAAACCATAGTCACCCACCGGGAGCCTTCCGATGTAACCGACTCCAGTTCGGAGTCAGCGTGGCGCCTGGAATTTTCCAGAGCCTCATGGAGAGACTCTTACAAGGCATCAAGGGGGTGATGCCCTATTTCGATGATGTGCTGGTATCAGCAGCCAACCAGCCAGAACTAGAGGTTCGACTAAGGGAGGTGCTAACCAAATTCAAGGAAACTGGGCTAAAGGTGAAGAGGGAAAAGTGCCAACTTTACACAGAGCGGGTCAAATTCCTGGGGTACCTCCTAGACCAGCACGGCATCCACCCAACCTAAACCAAAATTAAAGCAATTAAAGAGGCCCCCACACCCAGGACTAAAATGGAACTGCAGGTGTTTCTGGGACTGCTTAATTTTTACAATGTTTTCCTGCCCCAAAAGGCGACCGCGGTGGAGCCTTTGCATAGGCTCTTGGACAAGGCGGCTACCTGGACTTGGGCGAAATGCGAGGAAGCCGCCTTCAGGAAAACCAAGGACCTGCTCACTTCAGATGCCATCCTCATCCAATACAACGAAACCCTACCACTAGCCGTCACATGCGACATCACCTTTCGGCGTCGGCGCCATCCTCAGCCACACTCTCCCCGACAGAAAAGAAGCACCCATCACCTTCTTTTCAAGGACCCTCACCAAACCAGAGAGAAACTACAGTCAGCTGGACAAAGAGGCCCTGGCTATTGTCGCCGCAATGAAGAGGTTCCATGAGTACCTCTACGGCCAGACGTTCACCATTATCACCGACCACAAGCCACTGCTGGGAATCCTCGCAGGGAACAGGGGCACCCCGAACATTCTATCTCCTAGAATGACAAGGTGGTCCGAATTCCTTGCCGCCTACAGCTACTGGCTCACACACCGACCCGGTAAGACGATCACACATGCAGACGCTTTAAGCTGCTCATCGCTACCCAAGCTAGACACCGACCCAGCACCCACGACGACCACTCTTAGCATAGAGACTCTGCCCGATCTACCCATAACCGTGTCAGACATTGCCGAGAAACTAATAAAGACAAACGTCTGGCACGGGTGTTACATTGGGTAGAGAAAGGGTGGCCAGAAAAGGACAATGACGAGACATTCAAAACATTCTGGAACTGGCAAACAGAACTCTCGCTACAAAAAGGGTGTGTACTGTGGGGGGATAGGGTGGTTATCCTGGAAAAACTGCAAGGGAAGGTACTGGAGTTGTTACACGAGGGGCACCCGGGCATAGTTAGAACAAAAGCCCTGGCCAGGAGTTATGCTTGGTGGCCAGGGATGGATAAACAAATCGAGGCTTGGGTGGCAAGGTGTCAACGCTGCCAAGAAACCAGACCAAGCCCGCCCACGGCACCGATCCTAAAATGGGAAACTCCCAGGGGACCTTGGTCTAGGATCCACATAGACTTCGCCCACAATTCCTAATAACCGTAGACGCTTACTCCAACTGGTTGGAGGTAAGCAGCATGAAAACCACCACCACAGAGGCCGTGACCAAGGAACTTTGCAAACTCTTCGCAACACACGGCCTCCCAGATGTCATCGTGTCGGACAACGGGCCCCAATTCACCTCGCTGGAATTTGAAACATTCCTAGCAGAACGGGGCATGCAACACGCACTGATAGCCCCGGCGCATCCGGCAGCAAACGGAAGGGCGGAACGGATGGTTCAATTCATGAAAAAAACCATCCAGAAAATAGACCACGGGGAGATCCAAGACAAAATAAATAAAATGCTTTTCATCAACACATAACCCTGAACATGACAACAAACAAAAGCCCGGCAGAGCTACTAATGGGGAGGAAAATAAGGTCCCCACTCGATAGACTGCACCCCACATACAACCTGGAAAAACCCCCAAACTCTTCCAGCAAGCACCGATCCTTTGCACCAGGTGACACCGTCTACGCAAAGAACCTAACCGGAGACCTACTATGGGTACCAGCAACTATAACCCAACTGACAGGTCCCCGCTCGTACCGGCTACAAACAACCGACGGATGAGCATGGAAATGCCACATCGATCAATTAAGATCAAGGACAGCCACAAGAAACACAACCAACATGAAACCAGACATAACCAATCCCCTTAACACAAACCAAGAGAGGAGGGAATACCCCAGGAACCAAAACCCAGAAGAAAGGAACCAGCCATACTCACCAGCAAGCAGCCAGCTCGGAACCTCACCAGGAAGAAGCAGCCAGGCCAGCTCGACCAGCCCGGAAAGACCAGGCGGGAGCGGCGAAAACCACAGCTCAACCAGCCCGGGTAGACCAGGAGGGAGCTGCGATGAGCGGCCCGGCAAGACATACCAGGCGGTTCCACTGACGAGTCCGAGAAACACAGAGAACCCGACCGAACCAGCCAGGACCCAACCCACGATTGACCTGCGCAGGTCCAGTAGGCAAGTACGGAGCCCCGCCTACCTACAGGACTACGTTACGTAGGACCAAACCAAGAGGGGAGGGGTGTTCTGTACATTCATTAGCATTCTTGAAACCCCACGCTTTGATTGGCCAAAGCGCGGGGTGATCTGATTGGTTTAGCGAGCCACGCTGATTGGCCCACTAAGAATCTCCCGCGATTGGTGGATACTGCGTCTTGAGAATAAAAAGCCGCTGTTTTTTCCCTTGGAGCCAGATCGGTTCCAGGGACCAATAAAGAGCTGAAACCTAGTCACCGCCTCCTGGTCTCCTTTCTGACAGACACGACACTGTACAATTTTTTTAAAAAACCAACCTCTGCTAAGTTACCAATCTACACTTAAAAGCAACAACCATCCTGCATGGACACCTTTGGAGACAAGATGTCTCCAAAAATATGAGAAAAATATATGTATATATAATTTTCCCCTAATGAAGTTGGGGAAATTTGAATGTTCATTTCATCTGAACCTTTGGGGGCTGAAATGGCCTTCCAGCCTGACCCAACAGCTTTGGTGCCTTTTCATAGGAGCAAAGAACATTTTCTTTCCTGGCACAGAAAACATATCTCTGATAAACACAAATGCATTTAGATTCCTATGCAGATTTCCATTGTCAGCAGCCAATGGGAAAGCTGAGCATTCCCTTGCCATTGTGCAAATTGTAGGGATTTGGAACCATGTCCAGCAATAACTGTGTGAAGTTCAGCATAAAGAACTGTTCTATCCCACCCTAGTTTACTGATGAGTGAAGCAGTGCCTATATATAGTACTTAAAGTGCCTTGTGATTGTTCTGGACAAAAAGTCCTCTTGATGTGTGTGTGCATGCACACGTGCGTGTATGTGTGTGTGTCTATATACACATACACATGAAATTATTCCTATTCTTAGTATTAAGGTATCATTATTGTAACTTGGTTGCAAGTTAGAACAAAGCTATAAAAAGTTACAATGGAAACAGCTAATAAAGACTCTATTGAAGCCATAACTTCTCTGCTTTTCAGCACAGGGTTTATTTTATCTGGCTATTTGGATTAAACACAATCTCAGACAAAGCTGGCATGAAGATTTAGACTTTCTTAATGGAGAAGCATTTCATAATCACACACCCCTGTGCATCTAAAAAGCCTTTTATTTAAACTAGTAACTTTGGTCACAGTGTGTCTTAAACACAATTCAGTTCTATCATGCTGTTTTAATCAATCATCCTCTGTTTTTTAAAGGCAGAGAATAGTATACCTTGATAAGATATTTTAATAAAATATGTTGCTGCTGCCACATCATTTTAATTTTCCAATGCATTATCCCAGAGTATGCCCTTTTAAAAAAAGCTGCAAGGGAGAGAAGTGTTTAGAAGGAATACTTAACATCCTTTTTTTTCTGCAGCAAAGTCAGTTATTGCATTATCTTCCTCTATGATTTTATTCATCAGGAAATCCCAATTAAGTAATTAAGGATGGACTATATCATTATTAACACTATTAATATTCACCCCTTAAAATCTGTTATAGATGTGATTGAAACGCTATTTATTCTTAGTATATCCAACTTACATTTAGAAATATTCCTTAGGAGCATATTTACCTAAACTTTACAGGCATAGACATTTTCTTTTCCATGAACAGATGCAACTAATTGCACTTTTCTGAAGATAGAAATAAGAATAAAATTTGTGAACTGGTACTGGGCCAAAATATTTTAGCACATAATTCTTTTAATGCCCATTTTAAAAACTGTACTAATTCTGGGAATTAAGATGAAATTCTTAAATTTGGGGTGTAATGGGAAATCTAGCATCCCTGATGATTTGTTCTCAGAGACAGTAGCCCATAATGAGCCATTGACTTGGTTATTTGCAGAATAAGGGGAGCAATAGAAGTGAACTGTTTCCTTTCTAAATTAAACAGAGGCAGAGTCACCACTGAGAACTCGACAATGTTAACAATTGTGAATCAATAGAACTGGCACTACCATTAGGCAAAATTAAACAAGGCCTTTAAGGATGAAGTGAGAAGTGATACGTGGAAAATAGGGGTGAAACCTCTATTTGCTTTCCAGGGAATGTTTCCAAGTGTGATAAATGAAGAATTTGTTCTTTTGTCCATTTAACTAAAGCATACTTGACTAATTTTCCTGTGTTCTGGACATGTCACCATTCTTACCCTATCATCTGATGAAACTGACAAGTCTGCTATCCAGGTGACTCACAGAAAGAGCGCTAATGACCAGATGGCCACAAAGAATATAAATCCTTCCATCTTCCAACATTCAGTCAGAACCAAATAAGCTTTTTAGATGAGAAGCGAAACACCTTCAAGGAAAAACAAAGTCCAATTGCCTTTTGAAAAAGAAAAATACAACTTTGGGACCTGGATGATTGAGAATGTCCATAGACATTTGACAAGTCTACTTGAAATTGTGGGAACATATGATGGACATTTCTGCAAAATGTTGCTGATTGAGTGATACCAAGGCATTAAAATGATTTCCATGAGGGATATAATCACTTTCAAAGCACTGATTTACTAGTCGGTCTGCGAAAAGTTGTTGCCCATGACTATGATGCAGATGCTCCCTGGGCACCTTTACAAACAATACACAGAACTGTATGGCAACTAATCTGAAATAGTATATCTGGCTTGAGTAGGAGGCTGTTCTAGAAGAGCTGCAAAGTCCCTTCCATCTCTATTCTCATTGGTTGATTGATTGAGTGACACTTCTAGAACTGATACATCAGTGCCTCAAATGCCATGTTCTACCACTGTGTTAAACCTTCTTAAGTATCTGACTGAAGGATCAATTGTACAAAGCAATTCCTGCACCAACTGCATTGTCTGTGTGCAGTATTTGATTTGCACAGATGGATCAAACTGTAAACCCTAACCCTAACCTGAACTGCAACCAGAATTCTGAATTCCTGAGATAAAACATTCACGACATATCAACTGGCTTTCCTGTTTCTATTTATGTGTATGTGTCCCAAGTGCAAGGTATCTTGTGCATCATCTTGTGCAAGGTATACAAAATATCTATGCTTGTGATTAGCTATTTATCTTTCTTACAATACTAGAATGCTTATTTCAAAACCTGCATGACCTCAAAAATGAGAGGTTAAATCATTCCATTAATTTTCATTTTAACACTGACTTTCCTAGTTTCCTAGTGATTGGATTTATTATGGATGTACAGGAAATGGAATGTAGTTGAATCTATTATGGTTCATTTCACTTTCTTGGAGATGTGAAAGGTGATTCTAGAAATATAAAGAATGATTGCTGGAATTGGATATGTCTAGTTTGATGAAAAGAAAGACTGGGATGACATGATAGCAGTGTTCCAATATCTCAGGGGCTACGACAAAGAAGAACAGGTCAAGCTCAGAGGTGGTATTCAGCAGGTTCTGACCAGTTCTGGAAAACTGGTAGTGGAAATTTTGAACAGTTGGGAGAATTGGCAAATACCAACTCTGGCTGGAGATTGTACAGTATCCTTCCCCTGTCATGCCCACCAAGCCACGCCCACAGAACTGGTAGTAAAAAAATTTGAATCCCACCACTGGTCAAGCTATTCTCCAAAGCACCTGCGGTAGGACAAGAAACAATGGATGGAAACTGATTGTTATGGACTAAGTCATCGCATCAGTAACAACCCTAAATAGCTTTACTTTGCAGCAGGCTCATAATCCTGCACTTCTCATTGGCCTGCCAATAGCGAGTCGTGATTGGTCATTTCTGGCCAGTCCGATTGGCTGTTAATGGGCCTCTCTGATTGGACGCTTGTTAGAGTGGTAAACTCAAACCATTGGTTGTTTTGACAGCAGCCAGCTCTATAAAAGAGCTGCTGCTGCCCAAATATTTGCTCTGTTCTTATTTCACAATAAAGAGTTGAAGTCACCATTCGATATCTCGTCTCCATTCCTTGCACCCATGCTCAGGACCTAACACTGGCGACGAAGGTGGGATGCGGAGACGATAGAGCTGACTAAGTACTCATCGAACAAGACAGAGCACATGGCTGAAGAGCGCATGCAACAAATGGCAAAATGACCAGGGCGCCATACCACCCGCTCCATTTGACCCAGCAACCGAAGACTGGGACTCGTATATAGATCATTTCCAGATGTTCCCAGAGACCAACAATTTAAAAGATGCTACGCCTGGCAAGAAACGAATGTTCCTGACTCACTGTGGCCCCACCGTTTTCAAAATGGCTAAAGCGCTTGCCAAACCAGCGGAAGTGAAGACATGGATTGGGATAACCTCGCGCCAATCCTCCAGGCCCATTACGCACCCGCAGTACCTACACTGATATGAAGACACGAGTTTTACCAGAGGGACCAACAAAAGAACGAGAGCGTTGGGGACTTCGTAGCCGACCTCCAGAACCTAGGAGGCCTCTGTAGTTTTGCAAACCTCGAGGAAGCCCTAAGAGACTGCATAGTTCTGGGTTTAGATGACAACACTGTGCAGGGTAAACTCATGGCAAAAAGAGACATCAGCCTTGCAGATGTCATCGCCGATGCTACTGCCGCAGAAGCAGAAGTTAGCCGCTCGAAGGCACTGAGCGAACGCACTGCATCACCAATTCGCTAACGATAGCCTGCTCTCCGCTGAGAAGCACGCTATTACCGCCCACCACGAAGACCTCAAGTCATCCTCAGACAGTGAGGAAGAGGAGGTCAACCGGCTCCTCTCAGAACGAGAGCAAAGGAACCAGAGACTTCCGTGCCAATGTGCTGGTTGCGGGGCAAACCACCCGCAATCAGACTGCAAATTCCTCGACGCACTCTGCTGTTCCTGCGGGAAAAGAGGCCACAGCGAGAGTCCAGTCCAAGCCGAAGGGAGAACAACCTCCGTCGGGAGACAGGCAAACCACCTGGGAATCAGGACCGCCTGAACCACTAATGGAACAACCACTACTACTACAGAAATCGAGCACCTGCTTCTTCAATGAGATGAGAAGAGGTGCACCAAACCATTATTATTGGCCACGCTTCATCGCTAGATGCAAGAAAGATCCACATAAGGGTTACTATTGAGAATCGAGGTCATCCCTATCGATGGTATCCTGGAAAACCCTCAAGCAGCTGATCCCTGCCATCTGCCGCCAGGACCTCAGCACTCAAAGAATCATCCTAAAAGACTACCAGGGAAACAGAATTCCAGTTGTCTGTTCCAGCCACGTTCCAAGTATCCTTTAAGGACCACACCACGACGCTTCCCCTGACTGTCGTCGATCGTGACCAGCCCAGTTTGTTAGGGTTACAGTGGTTCGCTCCACTCGGGATTGAACTAGCCGGCATACACCAAACCAGAAGCGATGACTGGGAAGAGGCCCTCATCCAGGAATTCCAGGACGTGTTCACAGGAACATTAGGCAAGTACAAGGGGACCCCTATATCGTTTAATCTCAGCCCCGATGTAGCTCCCATTCGTCTTAAGCCTCGTCGGGTGCCTTTTGCCCTCAAGCCGAAGAGCGACAAGCAGCTAGATAAACTAAAAGCCCAGGGCGTGTTGGAACCGATTGACCACGCCCGTTGGGAAACTCCAATAGTAATGCCCATGAAGCCAGATGGCTCATTAAGAATTTGTGGGGATTACCGGGCCACCCTAAATCATGCTCTTCAACAGAGCGCTTACCCAGTACCAGTGGTCCAACACCTTCTTCACTCCCTGGGTGGCAGAAAAATATTTGCGAAATTGGACTTAGCTCAGGCGTACCAACAAGTACCTGTAGACGCGATGACTGCAGAAGCTCAGACAATAGTTACACATAGAGGCGCCTTCAAGTGCAATAGACTCCAATTCGCAGTAAGTGTGGCGCTTGGCATTTTCCAAAGTTTGATAGAGAGACTATTACAAGGCATAAAAGGCGTCATGCCTTATTTTGACAACGTCTTAATAGCTGCCCCTACTAAAGAGTTATTAGTACAATGACTCAGAAAGGTTCTTCAGAAATTTAAAGATGCTGGCCTGAAAGTAAAAAGGGACAAGTGTCAACTTTGTACGGAGAGAGTGGAGTTCCTGGGATACCTTCTCGACAGACAGGGAATCCACCCCACCGAAAAAAAACTAACCGCAATCAAAAACACCCCGAGACCTAGGAATAAGACAGACCTCCAAGCCTTCCTGGGACTTATTAACTTTTATAACATCTTCTTGCCCCAGAAGGTGACCGTAGCTGAGCCTCTACATAGACTTCTCGACAAAAAGGCTTCCTGGGTCTGGGGACGGCGTGAAGAACGGGCATTCCAACAAGTGAAAGACCTCTTAACTTCCGATGCTGTACTGATACAATACAATGAGACTCTACCTTTAACGGTTACCTGTGACGCCTCACCATTCGACGTGGGAGCCATTTTAAACCACATCCTGCCAAATGGGAATGAGGCACCTATTGCGTTCTTTTTGAGAACTTTGTCCAAAACTGAAAGGAACTATAGCCAACTTGATAAAGAGGCTCTTGCTATTGTATCCGCAATTAAACATTTCCATGAATATGTGTATGGGAAACCCTTTGCCATAATTACAGACCACAAGCCGCTACTTGGTATTTTGGCGGGAAACAAACCAACTCCCCACATCTTATCACCAAGAATGACACGTTGGTCGGAATTTTTAGCCGTCTAAAATTACCGATTGCAACACCGCCCGGGGAAACTATTCCCTACGCTGACGCTTTGAGCCACTCTCCACTCCCAGACGTCATAGAGGACCCAGCTCCAAACTTAGCCGTATTGCAAATCGAAACCCTTAAATCGCCACCGCTGACCGCTCGAGACATCGCCTCAGAAACAAAAAAGGGTAGAACGGGGTAGAACGGGGTTGGCCGGACAGCGCACCCAATGACACTTTCAAGCCATTCAGAAATCGACAGACAGAACTATTCTCCCAAAAGGGCTGCATCTTGTGGGGAGACAGAGTTGTTATCCCGGAGAAATTGCAACATAAAGTTTTAAAAATGTTAAACATCCAGACATCGTGCGGATGAAGGCATTGGCCAGGAGTTATGCATGGTGGCCTGGGTTAGATAAACAGATAGAGACCTGGGTAGCAAAGTGCAGCAAATGCCAGGAGACTTGCTCTACTCCTCCAAAAACTCCCCCAACTCAGTGGGAAACACCTCGAGGTCCTTGGTCCCGTATCCACATCGATTTTGCGGGACCCACAGAGGACACACTTTCCTCCTAACAGTGGATGCCTATTCTAACTGGCTCGAAGTCAACAAGATGAAAAGCACCACCACGGAGGCGGTCACAAAAACCCGAATAAGCTATTCGCTACCCACGGATTGCCAGATGTCCTGGTCTCCAATAATGGCCCCCAATTCACTGCCCTGGCATTCGAACAGTACCTAGCAGACCGGGGCATCCGCCATGCCTTAACATTGCCAGCTCACCCTGCGGCCAATGGTAGGGCAGAGCGAATGGTTCAATTTGTAAAAAAGACTTTACACAAAATGGACCACGGCGACATTGATGACAAAATAACCCGGATGCTTCTCCTCCAACACATAACCCCAAACAGCACCATGAACAGAACCCCAGCTGAACTCCTGATGGGCCGGAAACTTCGCTCGCATCTCGATCGCCTCCACTCTAATTACACGCCTGAACAACCCCCAGGATCCAGCAGCAAGTGTCAATCATTCCAGGAAGGTGACCCAGTGTTTGCGAAAAACTTCTCAGGTGACCCATTGTGGGTCCCCGCTACCATAACGCAACTTACGGGATCCCGATCCTATCGTCTACAAACTACAGATGGCAAAATGTGGAAGTGCCACATAGACCAACTCCGTTCCAGACTAGCACCTATTCCCATCTCAGCCCCTGAATCTCTAACTGGGGGGGGGGGGAGGAACATCAAGGAGGCTGAAAAAGAAATAACAGATGACTTAACAATCGAAATCCAGCAGTCTACACAACCAACCAGGGGATACTCACCGCCAGAAGGAGAACCGAGCCAGGGAGTGGCCTCGCCGTGTGACATCACTGCGATGGAAACAGATCCAGGGAACCCGGAAGACAGCACTGGCGAAAGCAGAGAGAACAGCCCATGGCCATTCGACGGAACAGTGGGACCGTTTTCGCCATCCAGCTCAGCTAGCAGCCCACCAGAACCAGAGCCAGGACAGAAACTGGTGGAACAGCGCAGATCAAGCAGACAGGTGAAGCGACCTGCCTATTTACGAGAATACATCACCCTACCCCTCAGATGGAACCTAGGGGGGAGGGGTGTTATGGACTAAGCCATCGCATCAGTAACAACCCTAAATAGCTTTACTTTGCAGCAGGCTCGTAATCCTGCACTTCTCATTGGCCCGCCAATAGCGAGTCGTGATTGGTCATTTCTGGCCAGTCCGATTGGCTGTTAACGGGCTTCTCTGATTGGACGCTTATTAGAGCGGTAAACTCAAACCATTGGTTGTTTTGACAGCAGCCAGCTCTATAAAAGAGCTGCTGCTGCCCAAGTATTTGCTCTGTTCTTATATCACAATAAAGAGTTGAAGTCACCGTTCGATATCTCGTCTCCGTTCCTTGCACCCATGCTCAGGACCTAACACTAATCAAGGAAAGAACAACCTAGAACTAAGGAGAAATTCCCTGATCGAGCAATTAATCAGTGGAACGACTTGCCTCCAGAAATTGTGAATGCTCCAACACTGACTTTTAAAGAAGGAATTGGATAGCCATTTATCTGAAATGGTATAGGGTTCCTGCCTGAGCAGAGGGTTGGGTTAGAAGACCTCCAAGGTCCCTTCCAACTCTAGTCAATTCAATTTGATTCAATTCTATTATATTCTAAATATATGGCTTTCTGGAAGCCTTTTCTGTTCTGTCAGGGTTGTTTCTGTTGCTACACTGGATCCTTCCAATTCAATGATTCTGGCATGAAAATAGAGGTCTTGCTTGGATTCAGCTTTGTATATGAAGACAACCATTGCCTGTTCGGCTTACCTGTGATCAGCAACAATGAGAAGGTAAGTTAGCAGCCAGCCAAAAGAGCTTCATGTCCCATTTCCAACAACAGTTATCTTCAAGAAGTCCGCAAATGTGATAATTCAGCCTCTCTCATTTAACAACAATAAAATAAACTACAATATATTTCAATCAAATTGTCAGGGTTCCAACAAATGCCCTAATTAAATCAGGAGTCTCAAGCCAAGCTTCAAAAGAAATCCAGTTATTTATTAGGAGCTTCATGCCCGCACAGACCAGTTGGAGCCAACTCTGACCTCAGTTAGTTCGTGCTTTGCCTCCAACCCTGTTTCCACCTCCCTCCAATATGTGTCATCAGTCACATTCCCCAACAAAGCAATTTCACGGGTTGTAAAAGTCACTCCCTCCGGCCACTGTGGGTTCTCATGGTGATGGCCTTGGTGATTCAGATAGAATAAGTCTAATTTTGCCTGAGATACCAGCTCCTTCAGGCAGCAGCAAAGTTCACTTTCCCATCCCACTTGCCCATGGCAACTTGAGAGCAGTTCAGGGATGCTTTGCAAGTTGACATAAGTAACCATTCCAAAATTTTGAAGAACATTAAGAGGAGGAATCTTAACATTAACAGGAGGAGTCTTAATGTTCACAAGTCCAAACAGGTCTTGTGAAAGGTAAATATAAAAATTTCCAATCTAACAATCTAACATTATGCCCTTATGGTGAAGAACCTATGAATTATTGGTCAATGTTTGGTTATATTGTATAAGAACACAAATCTCCTCCAATTGAAGAAGAGTAATATTTGAATAGACCAGAGAGATCTACACTGTCATATGTTTGTCCTTTGCTTCTGGAGCTTTTTTATCCCGGAAAAAATAATAAATGGATTGAATTGAAAATAATTACTTTTAATATTCTCTTCCATATTCCACTTCTTTCCTATAATGCTTGTATTCACTTCAAAATGGAAGCGCCATGCATCAAAATTCATACAAAGAAAGCATCTTGCTTAAACAATAATCAGCTGGGTCATTTTCTTTCCAAACAAAACCAGTTTCTGTCTGCTTAGGCCTTATTTCCATTACTTTTCAAGATGCAACGCACAGCATATTTTTCTTTCTCTGAGCTAATATAAATAGACCCTGAAAGAAGGCATTATTTAGGAAAAATATTAATTAAAATTAACAATAGGGATGGCAGTGCTTGTGGTTCTAAAATTAGAGGTGGCTTATTTTATAATACATAGCCATTTCATTGTGATTAGCTTTTAGGCTCGGCTTTACATGTGTGACATAAACATTGAAATACGATGGTGCTCTTCTCCTCTCTAAACACAGTTTCCCTCCACAGCCTTGGATTTTTGGCTAGCTCGGTCTTTTTTTTCCTATAATAAAATTGGCAACCTCTAGTGGCAGAATTTAATACTAGAAGGGCAGCCTCTCCAAATCAGTTTGAAAAAGAAATAAAACTTGTTTTACATGAAGCTTTGTTCCTTGCAGATATTTATACTGTTTGCATTGCAGTAGTTTCTGATAATATTACCCAAACCCAACAGTTTATTCTCCGTAATGGTCCATCCTTAAAATAAGCTACTGAATGGATCTATAAATAATAGGGCTTGTATATGCATCTTTTAATGTGCTCATATTTTCCTCCTTATGTTTCATGAAGTTCCACTGTTCTTGCTTTTCGTCTGTAACAAGACATTCATCAGAAATGGTTTTTTTTTTTTTTTTTAGATTTTAGCAACAATTCCAAGAGTTTTGTTTTCCTTTTTTTTCCCGAGAGACCTGCTACATTACTACTCTTGAAGGAGTCCTATACATCATGATTTTTTGTTTGTAGTTAGGTTGCCATTTGATGTAAGGAATATTATTAGAGCAGCTGAAAGAAGACTCTTCACTTAACTTGTATCTATACTTTGAAAATCATGACTGTGTTAACTCCTAGAAGATCTTTTCCTACATAACTGAAATGTATGGAAGCAATGTTCCCTCCTTGTTCAGTTTCAGGTACTTAGCAGTACCAAAGAATAATTTTTGGAAGAACCATGTAATATGTTTCTCTGAATTATGCAAGAACTTTTCTGGACAAAAACATAGGTTTCATTATGGCATCTTGGAGAATCTGATTCATTCCATAGGTTTTTCTTTAGAAAACATTTCTAAAAGATGTAGATATAGAAACAATGTCGTTTGTTATAGAAACACAAAAGAAGAGAGAAGGAGGAGGAAAAGAGGGGAGAAGGAAAGAAGGGAAAAAGAACAGAACACACACAAGGAAAATAAATAGATTGGAGGGCAAAAGAGGTACAGCAAAGAAAAGGCACAAGGAACTAGGGGAAAAAAGCACTCACTGCTGTCAAATGAAAATTGGGGTGACCCTGTCAAAAACATGACAGGGAACAGTACCTTTTTTAGCTGTCACTGACAACATTTCCAGCAGCTGCTCTGCAAGGGAGGTGACTGGCATGTGAGTGGAAATATCTAAGACATTGTGCATTTATTTTGTTGAGAAGAGAGAATTTAAGCTGGGAACACGGATTCATCTGTCATTATCCTAGTCTCTGTTGAGTGAATGTTGCCCTTGGCAATGAGGACGTGGTTGCTAATTTAGTTTTTGTTGTTCAGCATCCCTATTCTTTCTTTGCTCCATTCAGGGCCTGTGATTATACTTTTATATTTACACAGAAAGAGAGAAACATACAATATATGCATTCATGCATGCATGCACATGTATGTATACAAAAGTGAAAGAGCAAGTAAAATGAAAATATGTTTTATCTCTCAGGCCCGACGCATAGAATATTTTAAAATCACACAAAATTCCTGGTTTTAGATTTGCAAATGTTTAATTGTGCAGAGAAGAGAAACCAATTCTCTGTTGCTGTTATTTTAAACAAATATACCATGTGTCATTCGGCCATGTGCAGGAACAGCTCTGGTCTCCACTTTATGTTGCAAGAGGAATATATCCATATTTTTAAAGAAGTATTTCTTTTGTATTGGTATAAATATTTTGGTATTTACAAATATTGGTACATTTGTATTGGTATAAATGCAGTCTTATTTTGATAATTCATAGGTTAACATGAACATAGGAAGATTTATCTTGATTTAGGTATTTAATATACTTTGGTTTTTTTATCTTAAAGCATTAAATTTTCCATATGTCCTGATGAGATTGTCATTTTAAAAATAAATCCAATTCTGCCAATTATAGTAAAATAATTTCCCACTTTTTTTGTTCTTAATTATCTGAATTTTACCTCAGAACTTCCTTGAGGAGGACCTACGTGCAACCCTTAATCAACCATTTAAAAGTCTGTTTCCATGATTGGTAAGGATATAATGTTTCCTGCTTTGTAACTAATTCCTTCCATTGAATCTAATTAACTTAAATTTTGTGAGATTTCAACCCTTTGGTTATTACTCCCATTTTGTTAAAAACATCATTCCAAAATTTTGAGATTTTATTGCATTCCCATCAAAGATATTAAAAAAATACTTCCTGATTGAAGCAAATGAATTTTTTTCTAGGCATTCCCAATTGTTATTTAGGCAAGCAACTTAGGCAAGCAATTGCCTAAATCTGTCTCCAAAATCTGTGTCAGGCTTAGTAGTAGAGAGTTACCTAGATCTATTTCCAACAAGTATAATTACATTTTTGATCAATGTTGGGTTACATAAAGGTTAGCATTGTACAGAGGCTTTGGAATACATAAAATAATCAAAAAATATTTCTCAAAATTGAACAGTGGACTATTACAAATTAAAAGTGCCACCTATGCCAGCCCTACATCAGTTATGCCTTCATCCGGGGTGGGATTCAAATTTTTTAACACCGGTTCTGTGGGCATGGCTTAGTTGGTCATGTGACTGGGTGGACATGGCTTGGTGGTCATGTTACTGGCTGGGCATGGGCAACTCAATATTACTCACATTAAGGCATGCTTCTCCTCACCTGGCCTCTCATGACTGTGGGGATGCTGCAACAGTCGTAAGTGTGAAAAACGGTCATGTCACTTTTTTCAGTGCCATTGTAACTTTGAATGGTCACTCCACACAAGCAAAGTACCAGCAAAGGAGAGGAAAAAAACTCCAGAGAAGTTCCAGAGTTAGGAAGTCTAGTCCTGCCAAGAATGTAATTAGGGTTAACAGAGAAGCAGCTTCTGTAAGCAACACCAGAATGTTTCCTTCCTGCCTTCCTTACAGGATTAGGCCAGTAATTTCTTCTAACAACCAGTTCTCTGAACTGCTTAGAATGTTAACTGGTTCTAGCGAATAGGTGCGAACTGGTAGAATCCCACCCCTACCTTTATTCTTCCTCTTTCCACATATTATTTAAGCTTGGATCATTTCCCTTCCACTCATAAATCTGAAAGATCCCAGAGATGTCTCTTCATCCCTTTCTTCTTCTTTCCCATTCTTGGCTGACCATGGAACTGTCTGTCGTTTTGTTGTGCAAAGAGAAACAAAACAACAAGCTGTAGATCATGAAGAAAACTGTAACTCTGCATCTTCTCAAATGTTTCCTTCCACCAGGAAGGAAGAGAGCTCACCCACTGCTTGCCAATGACTGCCAGCTAGCCCTACTTCGCTGGCAGGCATCTGAGTCACTCCCTCATTCTTCCCTTGCTGGCCACAGGTCCTAAGAGATTTTAAGTTTCAGTCTCAGTTCCAAATCAGTCAGTGGTCATTTTTCTGTTGTGCTTTGCTACCAACCAATTTGGTACAGGACCAAAGGGAAATGAGAAGAGTGGGGATTGCTCCTACCATCTAACAGTGAGAACAATCAACCAATGGAACAGCCTGCCTTCAGAAGTTGTGGGAGCTTTCTCAGTAGAAGCTTTCACAAAGAGACTGGACTGCCATCTGTCAAAAATCGTGTAGGTTCTCCTGCTTCGGTGTGGGGGCTGGACTAGATCAGGGGTCTCCAACCCTGGCACCTTTAAGACTGGTGGACTTCAACTCCCAGAATTCCTCAGCAGTTTTGCTGGCAGTCCCTGGTTTTCTGGCTGAGGAATTCTGGGAGTTGAAGTCCACCAGTCTTAAAGGTGCCAAGGTTGGAGACCCCTGGACTAGATGACCTACAAGGTCCCTTCCAACTCTGTTAACCTGTTAAACTTCACCTTGCAACATGCAACCTACAGGTTTCTGGGAAGTGTATTTGGAAGATAGGGTGGCCCTGAAGCAGCCACAACTTTGCCAACTGTCAATCCCATAGGAGTCATGGGAGCTAGATTTTGGACACATTCTGTAAATTAGCCCATTTGAGGTCTGTTGATTCAGAAATTGTTGCTCTGTGATGCACTCAGTTGAAGGTTATGAAGTATCAAACAGAATTTTAGTAGTATTAAGGGAGTCTCGGTTCCAAACACCCAAAAGGCAGCCTAGCACCTGCCTCTTATGACAGCACATTTCCAATAGAAAATTTGCTTGTATTCTCAACTTGCTTTATAGAAGTAATAAGTAGCACCACTGTGTATAATTGTAATAACTGAGTTCTCTTCTATATCTCCGATAACTATAAGTCAAGCCATCAGCTATTACTTTC
Source organism: Hydrophis major (assembly GCA_033807585.1). Taxonomy (NCBI): domain Eukaryota; kingdom Metazoa; phylum Chordata; class Lepidosauria; order Squamata; family Elapidae; genus Hydrophis; species Hydrophis major. The sequence goes on from CM066329.1 coordinate 78,332,229, forward strand.
ACTATGCATAATTTTAAGCATCCATTGAGATCTAACCAGGCTTTTGTTGAGGGCTTTTGGACATGCTCCTTTCATGTCGTCTTATAGATATATGCTTAATTTATCTTTTTTTTTTTTATCGTTTTGATACTGTAGGTGAAAAAAAGAATATTAAACACCATGAGCAAGCTCAGCATGATAATAAATTTGTTTTTAGCTCTGGTCAAAGAAAGCTGTTTAAAGTCTTCCATTTTGCCAAACAATTTTATAATTACAAGAGATCTGAAAGTATTCTACACACTATGCAAAACAGACTTGTAGAATTCTGAATTAGAGAGGTTTAGAGTGAAGGCTGTCAGCCAGGGAGTCAATAGCTTTTCATGGTGCTCCTTATAAACAGAGAGGAGCAAAACAGCATATTTACAAAGTCAGTTAAGTACAACTGTCCACACAAATACATGTTCTTTATAGAAAAGCAGACTTTATCTAAGTAGATATAAAAATATGATGCAAAATCTTTATTATTTTCAAAACTGGTAAAAAGTTAACTTCCTCCTTTTCTACTCTTCTTTGCCAGATCCTCAGGGTAAATTCCAAGGAGTTCCTCAACTTTCAAAAGCACGTCCCTCATAGGGAGTGTCGTGTCCGCAAAAGACGCTCAGAGTCGGTGACTTTCATTCAAAGCTCTTTATTAACAATGGGAGAACCGAACCGGCGAAAGGCAAAAAGCCCGCGGCTTTTATACCTTTCGCAGCGGCGGCCGCGGCCAATGGCAGCGATTCAAGTCTCCCGCTCTTGGTTTGCACCAATCGCGGGAGACTTCAATCGGGCCAATCAGCGCGGCTCGCCTGGCCAATCAGAAATCCCCGCGCCTTAGCCAATCAAGGCTCGGGGATTTCGAGTATTCCAATTCAGGACATAACACCCCTCCCCTCTTGGTATGGTCCATCACGTGGTGTAGTCACGCAGGTAGGTGGGGCTCCGTCGAGTCCTAGTTGACCTGCGCAACTCACTTGCATGCTGTAACTCGGCCGGAGCGGTCATCTTTTTGGCTGCTCCTGCCTCTGTGCGAACCGGCTGGATGATCGGGCCGGTTCTTTCGCCGTGGCTCCCACCTGGGCCTACCGGGTCGGTTGAGCTACGGATTTCGCCGCTCCCGCTTGGCTTTTCCGAGTCGGTAGAGCTGGCCAGGTGGTTCTTCTCCGGAGGGGACTCGCGATGGCTGTGTTCCGGTGAGTATTTTTGGTTTATTTTTTCCTGCAATTGTCTCTCCGGGTATTCCCTCCCCCCTTGGTTCGTGTCTTGGGGGTTGAGGTCAGTCGCTGTTCGTGACCTGAGCTGGTCGATATGTCGTTTCCAGGCTCGCCCATCGATGGTTTGGAGCCGGTACGACCGTGGACCAGTGACTTGAGTTATGACGGCTGGGATCCATAGGGGGTCCCCCGTCATGTTCTTTGCATAGACTAAGTCACCTGGGTCAAATGTCCGGTACCTGGAGCTGGAGTCTGGGGGCCGCTCCGGGTTATAGGTCGGGTGCAATCTGTCGAGTGGGGACCTCAGCTTTCTGCCCATTAGAAGCTCTGCAGGGCTCTTGTTAGTTGTGGTATTGGGAGTGATGTGCTGTATGAAGAGCAGTCTGTTGATTTTGTCGCTGATCTCCCCGTGGTCCATTTTCCGGAGGGTCTTTTTCGTAAACTGGACCATCCGTTCCGCCCTACCGTTCGCCGCCGGATGCGCCGGTGCTGTTAATGCGTGGCGGATACCCCTCTCCGCCAGGAACCGTTCAAAATCGATGGAAGTGAACTGGGGCCCGTTGTCTGAGACGACGACGTCTGGGAGGCCGTGTGTGGAAAACAGTTTACACAGTTCTTTAACGACGGCCTCTGTGGTAGTGGATTTCATGTCGCTTACTTCTAACCAATTGGAGTACGTGTCAACTGTGATTAGAAAAGTATGCCCATTTGTGGGGCCAGCAAAGTCTAGATGGATTCTGGACCAGGGCCCCCGTGGTGTTTCCCAGTCCTGGATAGGTGCTGCGGGTGGGCTGGATCTGGTCTCCTGGCATCGGTGGCATTTGGCGACCCATGCTTCAATTTGCTTGTCCATCCCTGGCCACCAAGCGTAGCTCCTGGCCAGGGCTTTAGTCCTGACGATGCCAGGATGACCCTCATGTAGCATCTCTAATACCCTCTCTTGCAATCTGTCCGGAATTACCACCCGGTCACCCCACAGAATACACCCCCTTAGTAGTGAAAGTTCAGTCTGGCGCTGACGGAATGTTTTAAAAGTCTCGTCACTGTCTTTCTCCAGCCAGCCTTTTTCTAACCAGTGTAAGATTCGCGCCAGACGCCTGTCCTTAACGGTTTCTCTGGCAATGTCTGATGCGGTAATAGGTAAACTCTCGATACTTAGGGTGTTTGTTGTTGGTGCTGGGTCAGGTTCAGTGTCAGGTAGAGGCGAGCGGCTTAAAGCGTCCGCGTGCGAAATTTTCTTACCTGGCTTGTGTAGCAGTTCGTAACTGTAGGCTGCCAGGAATTCGGACCATCTTGTCATCCGGGGTGACAAGATGTTTGGCGTGGCTCGGTTTCCAGCGAGGATGCCCAGCAATGGCTTATGATCCGTCACGATGGTGAACGGGCGGCCATACAGGTATTCGTGAAAACGTTTAACGGCGGCAACTATAGCCAAAGCTTCTTTGTCCAGCTGGCTATAGTTCCGTTCCGGTTTAGTCAGAGTCCTGGAGAAAAAAGCGATGGGTGCTTCTCTCTGGTCTGGGAGGGTGTGGCTGAGGACAGCGCCGACGCCGAAGGGTGATGCGTCGCAAGTGACAGCTAAGGGCAAGGTTTCGCTGAATTGCATCAGGACGGCGTCGGAGGTGAGGAGGTCTTTGGTTTTTTGAAAGGCGGCTTGCTCTCGTCTCCCCCAAGTCCAGGCTGCCTTCTTGTCTAGGAGTCTATGTAAAGGTTCCGCCGCCGTTGCCTTTTGAGGTAGGAAAACATTATAAAAATTTAGTAAGCCTAGGAACGCTTGTAGTTCCGTTTTGGACTTTGGGGTGGGGGCTTCCTTGATGGCTTTCACTTTTTTAGTCATAGGGTGAATGCCATGCCGGTCTAGGAGATAGCCCAAAAACTCTACTTGCTTTGTACATAGTTGGCATTTTTCTCGTTTGACTTTAAGTCCTGTTTCTTTAAATTTTGTTAAGACTTGTCTGAGTCGGTTTTCTAATTCGGCTTCGTTTGGCGCCGCCACTAATACGTCATCGAAATAGGGCACCACCCCCTTGATGCCCTGTAGCAAACGTTCCATCAGGCTCTGAAAGATGCCTGGTGCCACGCTGACTCCAAATTGGAGTCGGTTACACTTGAAAGCCCCCCGATGGGTCACGATTGTTTGGGCTTCCGCCGTTTTCTCGTCCACAGGTAGCTGCTGATATGCCTGGGCGAGGTCGAGCTTGGCAAAGACTTTGCCCCCTCCCAGTGAGTGCAGTAAATGTTGCACTATTGGGACTGGGTAGGCGCTTTGTTGCAACGCGCCATTTAGGGTGGCCTTATAGTCCCCGCAGATTCTCACGGACCCGTCTGGTTTTACTGGGGTCACTATAGGGGTTTCCCATCTGGCATGGTCTATCGGTTGCAATACCCCTTGTTTGACGAGCTTGTCGATCTGCTCGTCAATTTTAGGCTTTAAGGCGAATGGTACCCTTCTAGGTTTAAGCCGCTTAGGGGGAACCCCTGGGTCTAGGTCAAACGAGATAAGGGGCCCCTGGTACTTGCCCAAGCCTCCATCGAAGACTTCCTGGAACTCCTGGGCTAGCCGCTGTTCCCAAGCTTCGATGGTGACGTGGTTGACACCTGTCAGCGTGATGTTAAGCGGGGCGAACCATTGTAAACCCAGTAGGCTTGGGCGGTCGCGATCGACGATTGTGAGTGGCAGTTGTTCGGTGTGGCCTTTGTAAGTTATATTGAAGTTCTTGGTGCCCACTACCGGGACGCGATTCCCTTGGTAGTCTTTTATGATGATCTTTTGGGCATTCACGTTTCTTTTTTGTAGTGTAGGCACCAGTCTTTTGATTTCGCGCCATGCAATCATGGAAAGGTAGGACCCGGAGTCCACTTCCATTTTGCATGGCTGGCCTTCGATATGGACTTCTACGTGTACCTTTCTGGCGCCGTCGGAGATGGCGTGGCCGATGGTCACCGTCTGGTGGGTTTCTTCTTTTCGCCGACCGTCGCCGCTTCTTTGAGATCGTTGAGTGCGGTCCCACCGACCGTCTGGCTGGCGCTCTCTGGTTCTGGGCGGGGAGCTTTCTCTCCGTCTGTCGTGCTGTTCCCATTTGGGCGGGCAGCGGGTCTTCTTTTGGCGGCAAACTCGGGCGATGTGACCCCGTCATTCACAATGCCTACAGATAGAGTCAAAAAATCGGCATTCTGACCTGGGGTGATCGCCGCCGCACCCGGCGCAGTTGGTCCTCGACCTACGACCTTTTCGACTTCGTTGGTCGCCACGTCCCGTCTGCACGCGATGTATGTCCTCCTCGTCTTCCGACGTGCTGGAGGTTGATTGGTATTCACCGTAGTGTGCGGTTGCTTCGTTTCTTGTGTCGGCTGACCTTGCCGGGTTGTTGTTTCCGCCCTTCGCATCAGATCTTCGCATGCTGTCTGCCGACGTGCGGGTTGCTTCAGCGGCTGCGGCTGCGGTAAGGGCATCGGCCAGGCTGATGTCGCCCTTGGCCATAAGTCGGCTCTGGAGTGTAGGATCCCATAAGCCGAGTACAAAGCGGTCTCTTATGAGACTGTTCAGACTTTCGAACTCGCAGAGTCCTCCTAGGCGCCGTAGCTCTGCGACGAAGTCGCTCAATTTTTCGTCTGGTTTCTGGTTTCGGCGGTAGAACTCGTTGCGCCGTATCAGGATGGGGACTTCGGGGGCGTAATGGCGCCGCAGTATAGGTTCGAGGATGTCCCAGTCCATGGCGGTTGCGTCTGCCGGCTTGGCCAATGCTTTGGCCATCTGGAAGACCTCTGGTCTGCAATGCGTAAGGAAGACGGCGCGTTTTAGCGGGCCCGGGGCGTCCTTCATTCCGGCGCATTCCAGGTACATACGGAACCGATCCAAGTACGATTCCCAATCCTCGGCGGCGGGGTTGAAGGGGGCGGGCGGTGCTATCTTCGCCATCTCTGCGCTGGAGCTGGTTCTTGGGTGGACACGGGGTTCGGTTCAGGGGCGAGATCCCACCCTCGTCGCCAGTGTCGTGTCCGCAAAAGACGCTCAGAGTCGGTGACTTTCATTCAAAGCTCTTTATTAACAATGGGAGAACCGAACCGGCGAAAGGCAAAAAGCCCGCAGCTTTTATACCTTTCGCAGCGGCGGCCGCGGCCAATGGCAGCGATTCAAGTCTCCCGCTCTTGGTTTGCACCAATCGCGGGAGACTTCAATCGGGCCAATCAGCGCGGCTCGCCTGGCCAATCAGAAATCCCCGCGCCTTAGCCAATCAAGGCTCGGGGATTTCGAGTATTCCAATTCAGGACATAACAGGGAGGACTTGAAAAGAGAAGAATTCAACTCCTTTTACAGTTTAGGGCTACCAGATCTGGGCTGTACTAGATTGGAGCATATCGACATAATTTTTCCATTTGGAACTGATAACTGGTAAATTTCTCAGTTTCCTTGAGCAAACTGAGGAAGGAGGATTACAGAGCACAGATAAGCTCCTGAGTTTTTGTTTTTTTCCCCCAATGATTGCTGTAATATTGCAAATATGAAAGTTTCAGCTGCCCAAAAAATAAATGCAATCCTGAGTTGCATTAACAGAGGGTTAGCCTCACAAGAAGTGATAACACTGCTTTATATCACACTAGCAAGGTTGCATTTGGGATACTGGGTACCAGTTCGGATCACCATGATACAAAAAGATTCTGAGACCCTAGAAAGAGTACAGAGAAAAGCAATAAAATTATAACGGCTAAATCTTATGAAGAACTGTTGAGGAAGATAGGTATTTCTAGCACAGGGGTGTCAAATTCAAGGTTTGTGGTCTGGATCTGGCCCACAGGCTGCCGAAATCTGGCCCACAGGGCTGGCCTGGAAATTGCAAAGGACTGGCCCGCAGTGCCTCTGGCGGCAAAAACGGGGTAAGGGGTGTGTGTGCAGGTCCCCATGTCCTGTTTTCGGCCTGGATGGGGTGCAGCACTCTGCTAAGCAAAACTGGGGTGCACGGGGGCGTACCCCATTTTAGTTGGCAGAGTGCTGCAGGAGGCCACACAGGCCAAAAACAGCCTGTGGGGAGGACTGTGTGCAGCCCCCACATGGCCCATTTTTGCCGGCAGGGTACCGTAGGAGGCATCCATCCAGTCTCTCTCTCTCTCTCTCTCCCCCCCCCCCCAGCAATGCTAATCTGACCCTTGAAGAAATCCAGTTTTACACCTCTGGTCTAGCGAGTCGAAGAGAACAATTAGGGTGATATGATAACTAACTTCCAGTACTTGAGGGGCTGTGACAAAGAAGAGGAGACTGACTTATTCTTCAAAGCACCAAAGGGCAGGACAAAAAGTAAAGGGAGGAAGCAGAGATCCAACCTAGAAGTAAGGAGACATTTTCTGATAGTAAGAACAATTAATCAATGGAACGGTTTGCCTCCCGGAGTTGTGGCTGTTCTATTATTGTACATTTTCAGAAATAGACTTGGATCACCATTTGACTGGGACATAAGGTCTTCTGCCTTGAATAGATGGTTGGAATAGAAGACAAATATGTCCAGGGTAAGAGGCTGTTTAAAGGAAAGGTATGGTGTGCATGAAAACAGTTAAAGTGTGATTACCTCTTTTAATTTCTGTATTAATTGATACTAGCTTGTATTTTTGTTATAATGCCCTTGTATTTTCAATGTGATTATTTGTATCTTATTCATATATATATTTCACAGTTAAAATTCAAAAGAAGGATACAAACAGATGAAACAAATAACGAATTATAAATACATCTGAAATGTCTTGACACTTTAATTTTCACAAGCCGGGTTTGTGAACATGTGCCAATTTACCCTTTTCCAATTTTGGTGCCTTCCAAATTTAGTACAGTACAGTACAGATTTCTACTCCTGGAACTCCCTGACCCAGCCAGCAGATTCGTTGCTAAAAAAAAAAAGAAGTCTTAGGAGCAGAACTCTGCACATGGGGATGGGATGGGTAGGTGGCATTGTTCATGCTTTAGCAATCATTATTTCAAGAATTCTTATTTAGAATTCTTCATACCATGAAATGCACAGTTAGATGCTTGATTCCTGTGCAGCGTAAGGAAGTTGCTTATTTGCAATACAAGGAATTAAAGAATGTCTCTCAGGCAGCAGGCTTCCTCACAGAAGAAGATGGCAGATGTGGATTTCTTCTCAATAGGAACAAGTTCATAGGGAAAAATTACTTAAGAAACAATGGAAGATTTTTTTTTTTAACAGACAGACTTTTGATTATTTTCTCACATTTTCTCAGAAGAACCCACTGCACATAGCAAACAAGGCAGGATCCTTTATATGATGCTATAAAGTGGGATCACTAGGCAAATAGGACATAGCATTTGCGATAAATGCAACTCTGAATCACCTCTATCCAAGCTTACAACTCTCTCTCTTTTTTTACTATAGCATTTCAGATTTTGTGTTCAGAGACTATATTCTTATTTGACCTTGAACTTTCTCCTAAAATCTCCAGCCCATCTGTGGCTCATATATTTTCACTTACCTGCACTCTCTTTTTGTTGAGCACCATTTCTAGGGAGACAGTGCAGGTGGTCTCCATCTTAAAATTGATCACAAAAAACTGCCATACCATCACCAAGGTACCAATAACAATGGCTCTTAGAGGTAATGTTTTGTGAGGTACAGTTTTGAATTTAGAATAACAGAGTTGGAAGGGACCTTGGAGGTCTTCTAGTCCAACCCCCTGCTCAGTCAGGAAGCCCTATACCATTTCAGACAAATGGTTGTCCAATCTCTTTTTTAAACTTCCTGTGTTGGAGCATTCACAACTTCTGGAGGCAAGTAGCTCCACTGATTAATTGTTCTAGCTGTCAAGAAATTTCTTCTTAGTTCTAGGTTGCTTCTCTCCTTGATTAGTTTCCACCCATTGCTTCTTGTCCTGCCCTCAGGTGCTTTGGAGAATAGCTTGATTCTTTCTTCTTTGTGGCAGCCCATGAGATATTGGAACACTGCACATCATGTCACCCCTAGTCCTTGGAAAATTGGATATATCCAATTTCAGCAGCCATTCTTTATGTTTATATGTCTAGTCCCCTAATCATCTTTGTTGCTCTTCTCTGCACTCTTTCTAGACCTTCAACATCTCTTTTACATTGTGGCGACTAAAACTGAATACAGATTTCCAATGTGGTCTTACCAAGGCATTATAAAGTGGTATTAACACTTCATGTGATCTTGATTCTATCCCTCTGTTTATGCAGCCTAGTACTGTGTTGGCTTTTTTGGCAGCTGTAGCACACTGCTGGCTCATATTTAAGTGATTGTCCACTAGGACTCCAAGATCTCTCTTTTGACAGTTATAGTATGTAACAGTTGTGTTCTGTCTACTATATATTCTAAATGATTAGATCATTAACAGCCAGAATGAGCAAGACTCCAGAGCTATTTGGAATGATCTTCTGATGATTTCCCCCCTTCTTTTCTTTGGACTTTCCCATTAAGCAGAATGTGTTGTTGAAGTGGCAGCCACCCACACCTCTGGCCTTCCAAATGGACAGCTAAGTAGGGTCAGGCTGCTTAATACTTGAATGGAAGACAACCTGAAAACACTGGGGCTGTAGGCTAAATGGCTGTGTCAATGAACTTACCAAAAGTCATTATACGCATAAAGATACATTTACTGCATCCACAGAGACACAAACACAAATATAATTTTGCATCACATCCTAAATGTTGAGGGATTTCTTATCTTTTAATTTAACCACACACCTTGTCTAGTGGGCTTATTGATAAGGATAGTTGGAAATAAAAATGATGTGAGTAGCAGTTATTATTTATTTTGCGTATCCCTACCTAATGAACCTTGCCTTGAAGGTTTTTTTTTTTAAAAAAATAAGTGAATTTATGCATATAAACCTGATCAAATTAAAATGTAAACTAGTACACAGTCAAAGGTAAGACATAAAAGTATTTGAAGCAACTGTAGCTTCCAGGGAGAACAATCATAAAATTAATTTCCTGACTTGCACAGCAATATCAATAGAACATTTCATCAGTAAGTGCCCAGATTGGTTTCTAACATTGATGGATATGAGGTGGGGAAAGTATTGAATTTTCTTTCTAATTAGCTTTTTTTTAAAAAAAAAAAATGAAATAGCCTCGTAATAATTTTCCTTCATGTCTTGTGCATAAAGGTATCTGTGCATAGGAATTTAATTTATATGCCAATGATGTTTTATGCATTGTCCTCCCTGCATCTCATTAGTATCATTAATAGGCACTCCACTACATTGTGTTACAAGGTTAATTGGGACAAATCCAAAAAAAGTCATTCTTTCCCTTTCTACAGTAAATATGATATCACCTATTACAGAACTCACATGCATGAATTCCAATCATAAGTTATTTTGGGGGGAAAAACTTTTCTTATGATTTCATACTCACTTTTGGACAAAATGTTAAATATATTTAGTTAAACTGGCAATACCATAATAACAACCTGTCATCTGCCATGGATGTTTGATGTTAGATGTTAGATGTTGTTAGATGTTAGATGTTGCTATCTGTAAAGATTATGGCAGTGATGTATTGTTTTTTATTACCTCTCTTCAGAAGGAAATCATGTATTGAAATCATATGATTTGAATATAAAATACTGCTTTATGGGAAGTCCCCCTCCTCCTAGAAGAGGAGGGGAAAATATTAAAAAGGCAGAATATTATATTTCCCGAAAGGAAGAAATGGAGAAATATGCTCTTTCTTAATAGCCCCACCCCCAGCAGATATTTTGTGCCCATCAAGAAAGACTGGGCCAGCCTATCTCCAAAACAAAAGACCTTCAGTTCCAGGGTGATGGAATTAAGAAGAACAGGATATGATCCTTCAGGACATAATAGGATTAACCCACTACCATTTCGCAGAATACACAGAGCTTATTACATTGCACAATCTTCTAAGGGCATTTCAGACATTGCACAACCCCCTTAGCAGCATCTCTGAAACTTATAAAAATTCATGTACTCATCAAACCAGTTGGTCAGCTGTCCCAGAACCATAAAGCTTGGTGGTTCTGTTCACCAATAAACAGAACCTTTCTTTCCAATCAGCCTCCATGTTATTTCCAGTGTCTTTCTCCCAGCTTGAAACTGAACCAGGTGGATTTTCCTTCCAACCACTTTATATCCATTAAATATAAATATATGGTTTGAATATAAATATAAAGTACTGCTTTACAAATCCTTAATACAGACACGCTTGAAATATTGCATCCAGTTTTGGTCACCAAAACATAAAAAAGATGTTGAGACTCTGGAAAGTGCAGAAAAGAGCAACAAAGATGATTTGGAGGGAGCCCCTGAAGACTAAAACATATGATGAATGTATGGAATTGGTATGTCTAGTCTAGTGAAAAGAAGGGTTAGGGGTGATATGGCAGCAGTATTTCAGGAATTGTCACAAAGATGAAGGAGGCAAACTGTTTACCAAAGCACCAGAAGATAAGACAAGAATCAATGGATAGAAACTAAACAACGAGAGAAGTAAGGAAAAATGTCCTAATGGTGAGAACAATCAACCAGTAGAATATCTTTCTTTCAGAAGTTGTGGGTGCCCCATCATTGGAGGTTTTCAAGAAGAGACAGCCATTTGTCTGGGTAAAGAAATGGAAAATGTGATCACTTTAAAGAAGCTACACTCTGTGATAGTGCAAGGACAAGAAATTGATCTACTTACCTACTTTTAGGGGACTTTTGCCTATGTCAGTGCCATACATTTGGTCCCCCCCCTTCCCATGAAGTACATTACTTTCCAGGCAGTGGTGGGATTCAATTTTTTTTACTACCAGTTCTGTGGGCGTGGCTTTGTGGGTGGAGGAGAATGATACTGTAAAATCTCCAGTCAGAGGTGGTATTTGCCGGTTCGCCAAACTATTCAAAATTTCTGCTAGTGGTTCTCCAGAACTGTTCAGAACCTGCTGAATACTTCTCTGCTTCCAGGCCAATCAACCTGTGCAGTTATGTTATATTCCTGGGCAGCAAAAGGGGAAAAATAAATGTAGTATTTGAAAGCACTTTCCCTAAATATCTATTTTTTTTAATTTCCACAACTGAATCATTCTTGGGGTCTCATACATTCCGGAGAGAGATGGGTTTCATGAAAGATGTTTTATGCAATTTTTATTTTTCTATGTTCTATTTTTTTTTTCTTTTCTACCCTGTCTTTCTTATGGTGGTCTTTGATTGTTATAAAGGTTGGTTGGTTGATTAGCTGGGAATGGGTTCAAGTAAGTCATGGCAGAGGTAGATGGTCCAGAATTGGGATTGATAGAAGTGGAGCAGACCAGTTCATAGAACAAAGAAGATAGAATAATAGGGTTGGAAGGGATTTGGAAGTTTTCCAGTCCAACCCCTATACCATTCTGGATAAATGATTGTTCAATCTCTTTTTTTGAAAACCTCCAGTGCTGAAGCATCCACCACTTCTAGAGGCATGCTGTTCCACTGATTAATTGTTCCCACTGTCAGGGAATTTCTCCTCAGTTCTAAATTGGATCTTTCACCTGTTCGCTAAGTGGAAACATTTTTTAATTCCATCAACACTGTATCATTTAAAGTACATGCTACTTATGTGTGATGTGCTACTGATATAATTTTAAAAGCAAATTAATTCTACTGAGCTCAATTCAGATTACCCAATTCCAAAGCAAGAATCAGAAACAGGGAAGATTTATTTCCATTCATACTATGGGACATTGCAAAATGAATATTGGCATTTTAAACTTAGCTTTTAAAACTTTCGAATAGACTGGGAGGAATTGTACAAAATGTACTTTTCTGAGATGCTAATGCTTATTACATTCTCAAAAAGTAAGTACTGTATTGACATTAGGATGCTAGGATCCATTATATTTTGATGTCTACATTTGCACAATCATTTTTGTTGCTTTTGTTGATGCAACTAAACATCCATGTATTCTGTGTGTTGCAGGGAAAGCAAACTTCGAACATATTTTAAGAGACTCTTGGTGCATTAGAAGTTTTAATATTTAGAATAATGGAATCCATTGTAACTCCCCTTATGTTTTATTTTAATTGTGTACTTAGGAAGAATATATTATGACTAGAAAGATGAGTGATGAATGAAGTCCAAAAAAATAATGAAAGGATTGTAATAAATTTTACAAAATTTCCAGACAAATTCTAGGGGCAACATTTGATTCTCAGACATAATAATAGCAAACAATGACCAAAGGTGTTTGATTTTGTAATTATACAGCATTGTACTTTCTAACATTTATTTTATTTAGGAAAAATATTCCATCTAATTAGCAAAATAATTCCCTGAAGCATAAATCTGATAAAGCATCGTGAAATAGCTATGTAATTCAATATTTTTAATTCCTTGTTTGTTGTTATTAGATTTATGCTATTCTCAATGTTTGTCTCTTTGGGCATCAGGTAATATTTGCATCTCGTGTCAACAAGCAATTAATCTTTAATTTACATTAACTAATATAAAGCAGATAAAGTTACTGTGTTTTAATACATGTTCAACCTAAACTAAAGCAAGCTCCAAAACAGAAAATGAAAAAAAAAAATAAGATTACTGTTTAGAATATTACTTAGACCAAAATAATTGCATGAGTGTTGGCATTTAGGGAATGCTTTTCATTATTTTACTCTGGAAAAGATCTCAAATTGTGGTAAAGCTTTCTGATGCTATGCTATGATTATGATTTTAATGGCAAATAAGTACATTTATTAATCTGTATTGTATCATAATACAATGCATATCATAATACTGTATAGTTGTATACTAGCACTAAATGAGTGTGATTTCTAGCCCAGCTCAACTCCCAGGGTTGTTGTGATGAGAAGGAGGAACGAGCATTAGGTAGGTTGAAGAGAGTGGGTGGGAAGGAAGGTGGGAGGGAGGGGGAGAGAGAGAGAGAGAAATATGCAGGATAAAAATTTTGTAACAACTAGGACTTCTAATCTAAATATTAAATCTGCAAAATAGTCTGGTCAGCAGTAAATTCATTTTTAATAAGAAAATAATTAAAAGAGGGGAGGGTTGCTAATTCACTCTTTTTTCAGGATAAATGATCTCTCATCTAAATATTAGAATATAGTAGAAGTTGATATTTCTATCAAGAAATGCCAAGCAATTTCCTATATGGAATTTCTTCACTATTATTTTTTTTTCAGCATCAAATAATTTCCTTCCAAAATCGGTAGGGTAGCCATGAATATGCATTTACTTGAGTTACATACAGCTCATCAAAGTTTCATTTAAAGTTTAAACCTCTCAGGCCATAAAATGAAAATCATTTTCAGGAGAAAAAAAATCCTATTCATGGAAGCTTCTGCCATAAGTGAAGACAACAAAGAATACTTTAATAAGTATAACATGCTGCCTGTAAAGCGATTCTAGCTCCCTAATGTCTGTCCATGACTTTTCCTTGCTTAAAATCCTTCCTTTTTCATAAGTTTAAAAATGATATTATGTCAAATAAAAAAACTCGGGGATGACTACTGCAAGGCTTGGTCATTTTCCATTTTTTGCATTCATACAATACAACCAAACTATTAAATGTACTTAAAAGGAACAAGGAATCTACATATACATACCAAAACCTAAGACTCCTTACTTGTTAACAATTGCTCAGTTCAAAGCCTTTACATCTTCTGGGCAATGTGGGATAAAAATTTTTTTTAAAAAAATGATAAGGGGAAAAGTTCAATATGCTTTGCTCATGAAAACAAAAATTTGGGATTAATTAAGAGATGTTTCTAAACCTTTCATATTCATGATTGTCCTTTCCTTTTAGGGATTCAGCCTGCATAGTTCAACACGATCGGTCTTTGCCACAAGTTTTAGAAAAAATATCTTGGAAAGTACATGAAAAATTCTGTTCTTAGCCTGCTCCTTAAAACAGTAAACTTCAACCTTGGCAACTTTAAGCCTGGTAGACTTGAACTTTAAGCCTGGTAGACTGATAGAGTTGAAGTCCGCCAGGCTTAAAGTTGTCAAGGTTGGAGACCCCCTGCCTTAAAAGATACAGCCTAAACTACAACTCTCACAATCTCCAGTATGATGAGTCATTATTTGGTATAATGATTAAAATGAGCAGGAAGACCCATGTCCTTCTCTATCTTTGAGCATGAAAACTCAGTGACTTTTGGCTGGTCACAATCTATCTCAGATAATGACTATTGAGTGGAAAAACAAGGGGGGTCCTTGGTGCTTTCTGAGCTTGATTGCTCTCTGAGCTTGAGTCTAGTGATGTTACCTAGTTTGGGTAATGCAAGAAAACAACCAAGTGCAGAGAGCACCAAGGACCCCTCATGTTTCAACTCTGAGCTACCAATATTCTCCTTTATTGGAAAAATAAGACTATGCAGCACTGTACCATCTTATTTTCCTCAAAAATAAGACCCTGTCATATTTCGTTTTTGCTACCAAAAAAGGAACCAGGTCTTATTTTCAAGGGATGTCATCCACTGACCCACCTCACTTGCACGTGTTGCCCCCCCCTTCCCCAGCCTTCTTTTCGCCATCAGAGCCTTCAGGAACTTCTTCTGCATCCAGCAAGGCCGGCAAGGCTTTCCTAAAGACCTCTGCAGCTGATAACAGAGCTCCAGATCGACCAGAGCTCTGTTATCAGCTGCAGAGGCCTTCAGGAAAGCCCTGCTGGCCTTGCCAGCTGCAGAAGAAATGGGCCAGCAAGGCAGGGGTCAGGATATGCGAGGCCACTTGCCACTGTCCAAAGGTAGGTAGTAGGGCAGCTCCACCCCTCCCCCATCTCCACCCTAGCTTATTTTTTAATATGTGCACCCTGGAGTGGGTGGGCCCTTAATTAGGGCTTATTTGGGGGGTAGGGCTTATATTGCGTGCACATGTAAAAAATCAAGCTAGGACTTACTTTCAGGGTAGGTCATATTTTGGGGGAAACACAGTACTTTGACCTGAAGAGTAGTACCAAGGGTGGGATAGAATTCTAATGAATGTGGGAATAGTTGGCAGGGATGTCTTCAGACTAGCTTGGCTTCTTGTTCTCCCAAAAGAAGGTCCAAAGGGAAATTTGGTAAATTTGTCAACTGCAGTGAGGAAAATTGTGCCATCTGTAGAATGCCAAATGCATTGCTAGGGTGAGAACTTGAGATAAGGCCTGCTGATGCTTGTGGAACATTGACCTGTATCATATGCAAAAAAAGAGATCTCTCTTCTTCTTTTGCAGAGGTTACAGATAACTTATGTGGCAGTGGATGCCAAAATGGTGCAACTGGAGAGAACTGGAAGGGCTTCTTTGATCTTAGCAGGCTAGATTAAAGCATGCTTGTGTGCAAAAGGCTGGGGAATCATGTGAAACTGTAATCATTTTCAAGAGAGAAATGAATCTCCTCTGCCAATCCCAAAGCTTTCTTCTCCTACTGTACCACCAGCTGATAAATGAAGGCAATAGAGGGTACAGAAAGGAAGGTCAGCTTCCATGCCTGCTGCATTATGAGGTTTAGAAGAGTAGGCCAGGTTAGGGAACTTCAAAGAAAGTGCAAGGAACAGAAGGAAGGGATGGAGAAAGAAGTTGGGAATTTATTTATTTTGGTCATCCTCAAACTGCATTTTTCAAAGAATTTCATTAGGACCCCTCAGAATCCTTACCCTTGCAGTATATTTTATAGTGCAAAAAATGATTGCACTTTGATCTGCCTGCTAAGTTATGCTGCTGTGCAAATGCTATTAACTTCAGTAGAGCACACACCAGTTAAAGTAAAATGGGTTGGTATTTTATGCTGAAGAACTCATTAGGCATTTTATACTGAAGCACTGCATATTTAGGATCTACTCCTGTTGACTGAAAAGACTGGAACATATTTTATGTATTCCTGGGTTATCTTTCGCTATATAATTTATTTCAATGGAATGAATAAATGCAACAGCTAATATATTGGAAGGAATGGATAACATCGCAGCAGCATCTGTATGATGCTCTATGAAATCACTCCTTTTTGGGTTTAATTAGATGGTTTACCTGATTTTTCTGTTAACATTTTGGGAAGAGTGACAGAAAATCTTCAGTATTTTTGATACCATTAATTATGGGATTCTAGAACCACTCTGTGAACTAGGAATTAAAGCTTTGGTTCATAGGGTTCTGTTCCTATATGCAGCTTTTTACTTAGAAGCTCAGTGAGTAACCGTAATCTAGGATCCAATCTGGGTCATTCACCAGGACCAGAGGTTTAGACTTCCAAACTTTTGGAAGTTTGTTCTGGAGCCCATCCTCAGGGAACTTCTCTCACACCACATTATGGTGAGAGAGAAATTCCCTGAGAATGCACTCCAGCATGAGTCTGAAAACTCAGGAAACCAAACTTCTGGTCCTGGTAACCGACGCAGATTGGAACCTACACAGTGGTGGTATGCTACCGCTTCGGCCCGGTTCTGCCGAGCTGGTAGCAGCGATGAGCAGCGGAGACAGAACAGGTTCTCTCCGCCACTCCGCTGTTGGGCACGCCCGCCCAGCCGGGCTCCCATACTCACCTTTATCTTCTGCTTGAAGCGCAGCTGCTTTGCACAGCACAGAAGAGTGCCGCGTGGCAGCTGCTAGAACGGCCGGAGAGTGCAGGCTTGCAGGAGGCGGGTTGGAACACCTCTGTGCCTGCACAAAGTGTGCATTTGGTGTGTGTGCATGCGCAAAATTGATATGGTTTCAGGCATGGGTGAAATGAATGGAGACAATCTTAGTTGGTGAACTTTCAGCTCTTTATTACATAGTGACTTGAGTACTTGAACAACAACAACTCTGCCTTATATAGGTAACCTTAATGTGAAATAACCAATAGGGAGCTGTAACACGCTAGTTCCAGAACCAATAAGAGTCCTTCGTTAAGGGCCAATTGGATTCTCTGAACTCAACCAATCCGATCGAGCCGCTTAACAACCAATCAGAAGTGCAGGGCCAGAACCCTGCACTTTACCCCAAGCTTGCTTTTATTTAAACTATTTACATACATAACACCCCTTCCCCCTGGCTCCTCAATTATGGTGTGGTTATATAGTCCTTCAAATAGGACGGTTGTCTTTTGGGTCTATAAGATTTTCTTTGGACGGGCTGTGTGCAGTCCTGTTGAGGTAAAATATTGTTTGGCAGCGGCTCAGCTTCTTGTTCTGGTGTGATTTCCCTTGGAGTGTACGATTCTTCCTCCTGCTCCATTTCCTGAGTTTCCCTAGATTCATCGCTCTCTTGGAACAGGTTCTCTGGAATGTCGTCTTCTTCCATTCCTTCCCCCCCCCCTCAGTTTGGTCGAAGGGGAGTTGCTGGCTGGCCGAAGGGAGTCGTGACCATAATTGATCAATATGCCGTTTCCACAGTCTTTCATCAATACATCTTACAATATAGGATTTGGGCCCAGTCTTGCGTATTATCGTTGCTTCAATCCAAACTGGGTCGCCCGATAAATTTCTTGCATAAACGGGGTTGCCTACCTTGATGGTACGGTAGCGTCCGCTAGATCCTGCAGGCTTTTCTGGCTCGTAAGCAGGGTGCAGTCGGTCGAGGCGGAAACGGAGTTTTCGCCCCATGAGAAGTTCTGAGGGAGTTCTGCTGATTACGCTGTGCGGAGTGATGTGTTGTAGAAGTAGAATGCGGTTTATTTTTTCATCTATATTATCATAGTCCACTTTTTGCAAAGTCTTTTTTACAAATTGGACCATGCGTTCCGCTCGGCCGTTGGTAGCAGGATGCGCCGGCGAGGTGAGCACATGGCGGATGCCATTATCAGCAAGGTACTGTTCAAACATCAGCGCTGTAAACTGTGGTCCGTTGTTGGACAACAGGATGTGCAGCAATCCATGAGTTGCAAAGAGTCTATTGAGGACTTTAATGACACCTTCAGAGGTTGTATGGGTCATTTGATGAATTTCCAACCAATTAGAGTATGCATCGACAGTCAATAGTAACGTATGTCCTTTAATCGGCCCTGTGAAATCCAGGTGGATTCTGGACCAGGGCCCGCGTGGCGTCTCCCATTCAGTCGGTGCAGCTTTTGGCGGTGCGTTGCTGTTTTGTTGGCACTTGGTGCAGGCCTTGACCCATTGCTCGATGTGTCGGTCCATGCCTGGCCACCAAGCGTAGCTCCGTGCGAGTGCTTTCATCCGCACGATCCCGGGATGTCCTTCGTGCAAAATTTGTAACAGCAAGTTTTGGAGTCGTTCTGGAACGACGACTCTATCGCCCCAGATGACACAGCCTTTTTGCGAAAAAAGTTCAGTCTGTCTTGTTTTAAATGGCGTGAAGTCATCTGGGATCTGGTCCAATGGCCATCCACGTTCTACCCAGCCTAGGACTCGAGCTAGGGTGTGATCTCGTCTGGTCTCTCTCGCGATGTCTCGAGCGGTCATAGGGGGCGAGTTGAGCGTCTCGATTTGTAATGCCGATACTATTGGTGCCTGATCGTCGAGAGTCTCTGGTAGCAGTGCTCTGCTGAGTGCGTCGGCATGGGGAATGGCTTTCCCCGGGCGATGTAACAATCGATAATTATAAGCAGCTAGGAACTCTGACCATCGAGTCATTCTTGGGGACAATATATAAGGGGTTGGTTTGTCCCCAGCGATTATCCCCAGTAAAGGTTTGTGGTCAGTTACAATGGTGAATGTCCTTCCCTATACATACTCATGGAATTTTTTTACGGCTGCCACAATTGCAAGAGCTTCCTTATCTATTTGTCCATAGTTATGTTCTGCCTGAGAAAGAGTCTTCGAAAAGTATGCAACAGGGGCCTCGTTTCCATTAGGCAGCACATGGCTCAAAATAGCGCCCACCCCAAACGGTGAGGCATCACAAGTTATAACCAATGGTAATGTTTCATTATATTGCATAAGTACAGAATCAGATGTAAGTAAATCTTTTACATTTCGAAACGCTTTTTCCTCCCAGTAACCCCAAACCCACAATGCTTTCTTATCTAATAACCGGTGTAACGGTTCAGCCACAGTCGCCTTATGTGGTAAAAACACATTATAGAAATTAATAAGGCCTAAAAATGCCTGGAGATCTGTTTTGTTATGGGGTCTGGGAGCATTTTTTATCGCCCTTAATTTACTCTCAGTAGGGTGGATACCTTGACTATCAATGCGATAATCTAGAAATTCAACACTGTCTGTATACAGATGACATTTATCCTTTTTTACTTTCAATCCCGCTTCTTGGAATTTCTTAAGAACACATTTTAAACAATTCTGTAGAATTATTTTACTAGGAGCTGCAATTAACACGTCATCAAAATACGGAACCACGCCCTTGATTCCCTGCAATAATTGTTCCATTAAACTTTGCAATATTCCTGGGGCTACACTTATCCCGAATTGCAATCGGGTACATTTAAAAGCACCTCTATGTGTTACTATCGTTTGAGCTTGGGCTGTTTTATCGTCCACGGGCAATTGTTGATAGGCTTGAGCTAAATCTAACTTAGCAAAAACCTTTCCACCTCCCAGGGAATGAAGGAGGTGCTGTACCACCGGCACTGGATACGCGTTCTGCTGGAGGGTGTGGTTTAGAGTGGCCCGGTAGTCCCCACAGATTCAGATTGACCCATCTGGTTTAATGGGGGTTACAATAGGAGTTTCCCATGGAGAATGATCAATGGGTTGCAGTACCCCTTGTTTAATTAGTTTGTCAAGTTGTTCATCTATATTGGCCTTAAGGGCGAACAGAACTCGACGGGGCTTTAAACGGATCGGGTTGACCTTAGGGTCTAGGCTAAATGAAATTGGGGTCCCCTTATACTCGCCCAGATGATCTGCGAAGACATCGCTGAATTCAGAAATAAGGTCCTTCTCCCACTCGCAATCACCGACTTGGTTCACGCCGGCTACTTCGATGCCGAGTGGCGCAAACCATTGGAGGCCCAACAAACTTGGCCTGTCCCTATCGATGATCATTAGAGGTAAGTATGCCGTATGCTTTTTAAACGAGATGCGGACTCGACAAGACCCAACCACAGGGATCCGATTCCCTTGGTAGTCTTTAAAGATAAGACGTTGCATTCGAAGGTCTTGGCGTTGGATGGTAGGAATGAGTTGCTTTAATGTCTTCCACGACACCATCGAGAGGGACGATCCGGAATCGACCTCCATGTGGCAAGGTTGGTTCTCTATGGCTACTGTGACTCGAATCTTCTTAGCGTCCATGGCTGAGGCGTGACCTATAGTGATAGTATGGTGGGCCTCTTCTTTCTGCAACGCTTGATATCTGTAGGAGTGGTTTGCTGGATCTCGCCTTACAGGACGGTTTCCTGCCGATTGGCGAAAGTTGGTTCCCTTTGAGGCCGGGCTTGGTCCCGGTAAACTGCAACAGACTCGACTGATGTGGCCTCGTTTTCCGCACTCATGACAGATCGCATCACGGAATTTGCAGTCTGCCCTGGGGTGGTTTGCCCCGCAACCAGCGCAAGGGCGTGAGGGTTTAGAGCGAGGGACCCTGTCGAACCGCAGTCGATGGACCCCTTCTTCGTCGCTGTCTGATGACGAAGAGAGGTCCTCGTGGTGCGTCGTAACAAGCTGCTCTTCTGACTTGGATAAAAGGTCGCCTGTCTGTGGGGTTGTTGGGTTTCGGCTTTGTCGTAGTTGCGCCGTGGACTTTTTGGTCACCTCAGCAGCAGTGGCTTCGGCGATGGCGTCAGCAAGGTCGATGTCGCCTTTCGCCATCAGCTTGCTTTGCACGCCCAGCGCATCTAATCCCAGAATTAAGCGGTCTCTCAGTGCTTCATCTAAGTCTGCGAATACACAGAGGCCTCCCAAGTGTCAGAGGTCTGCCACGAAGTCAGCCACACTCTCTCCTTTTCGCTGGCTTCTTTGATAGAATTTGTGACGTCTCATGAGTGTAGGTACGGTTGGCGCGTAATGGTCTCTCAGGAGAGGTTCGAGGTCGTCCCAGATCATTGCTTTAACTTCTCGAGGTTTTGCAAGTGCCTTTGCCATTTTAAAGACAGCCGGGCCGCAGTACGTCAGGAACAGAGCCCGCTTCTTGGCTGGTGTGGCGTCCTTCAGGTTGTTTGTTTCAAGGAACATTTGGAAGCGATCCATGTAGGATTCCCAATCCTCTTGGTTCGGATCAAACGGAGCGGGTGGTACGATGCCGCTGGACATGGTTTCCATTGGTGGCGTCGTCTTGGCATGTGCTCTATTTTTCTTCCCAGTTCCTTAAGATCAGATGTCTCCAAATCCCATCCTCGTCGCCAGTGATATGGTTTCAGGCATGGGTGAAATGAATGGAGACAATCTTAGTTGGTGAACTTTCAGCTCTTTATTATATAGTGACTTGAGTACTTGAACAACAACAACTCTGCCTTATATAGGTAACCTTAATGTGAAATAACCAATAGGGAGCTGTAAGACGCTAGCTCCAGAACCAATAAGAATCCTTCGTTAAGGGCCAATCGGATTCTCTGAACTCAACCAATCCGATCGAGCCGCTTAACAACCAATCAGAAGTGCAGGGCCAGAACCCTGCACTTTACCCCAAGCTTGCTTTTATTTAAACTATTTACATACATAACAAAAATGGTGGTAAAATGGTTTGAATCCCACCACTGATCCTGCAACATTATTTTGTTACGTGTATATTTGCATTCATTTGGTAACCATATTATGGAATGATCATACATAAATTGGGAGAAATTATATAACCTCTTTGACTTATGTCTAGTTATATGGATATGCTAACTGAGAACAAAAAAAATCTGAAAGTGAAATTTGGAGTGGCAACATGTATAGGTGTTTGCTCTTGATTAGAGAGGATGCACGTTCTAGATAGAGATTCATTTTTTCTAAAGGAGCAGGCCTGTTGTGTGTGAGAGAGATTATCTCCATAATTATCAATGAAGAAATAAGTGACTTTCATGACAAGTCACTCCTTTTTGTCCAAATTCATCTGGCTTGCCTCTTATACTCAGTTCTGGAGAGGCAGAGATTGACTACAGTGAAAGCTTTTCAAAATATGCAATTGTAAATTTTAAAAATTTTAGTTTTCAGTACTTGTACTTGTCATTTTTTAAAATAACATAGAAAACTATAATTATGCATGCAACTATGCATCTCTAAAGTGATTATTATTTATGCTGAAGTGTTTAGAAGACACAGATGTAACTTGAGAGATGTGTTTTTATATGCACTTATAATATTTTATTACACACATGAATTAGACATATGTGGCAATATGTCAAGAATGGAATCTGAATGTATGTGATAAGTTTGCAAATTATAAATATTACACAAAACTGGAGATAGAATGATGTTATAGCAGAACAGCTATCCTTTCCTTGCTTGTTTATTAATTCATTAATTAAGGAGGTCTCTGTTTCCCACTATAGCATTTATGTTGGCTGAGAACATGAATTATGTTGCTGTGTATGTACAGATTTATATATCCGAGGACTAAATATAGTTACATTTGGTAAAGATCAATGGCAATAAACTAGACATCAGTTGAATTCTTGCCATTTAGCTAAATGCTGTAGAGTTTGCCCTGCTTATCATTACGAGTTCTGCATTGCATTTAGAAATCTACCACAAAGTCTCACAGAAAATGTGGTTGTCAGAATAGTTAATAATTCTTAGAACACACATATTGACAAGCCTTGCTAGTCTCCCTTTCATATTCCCATGTAATTTTTAATGTTATGTAATGTTTAAGGGTTTTTTATTGTTTTAAAGTGTTTTTGGGATTTTAATTGTAATATATGTTTCTGAATTGTAAGCCGCCCAGACTTGTTTACTGAGATGGGCAACTGTAGAAATCAAATCAATAAATGAAACAAATGAACAACGAAACAAATAAATACATATTTGTCCAGTGTTTGCTTCCTTGTGCGCAGACAATTTTCTTAATCTATTGAAGGCATTAGAGAATGACCACTGGTAGGTGTTTTAAGAGTAGGCAGTGGCAATATTGTAAGCTTCCTGGACATCTGGGTTACTAATTTACAATGCATTCTAAAATAGCTATCATTAGAACACCAGGTCACGATAAAGGCAGTGATCTATAAATATTGAGCCTTTGTCATATTCCATCTGCTCCCACAGGATCATGCTCTCTCCCTGTTTAAAGGAGGTTTACATATTCCTTATAATAAATCTATGATAAATTAGTCCCTTCTTTCCAGACTCCTCTAAATGCAATGCACTGAAAGCATAGTAATGATATAATTAATTGCAGTCATCATCTTGTTAAATTTCCTGTGGAAAAATTACACCCATATCGATTAACGTGAAATATAAGTGTCAAATCGGTAATAAAAATCTGATCAATAAAACAATAATAATTGTGTTGTTAAAAATGGCCCCCAAAAGGTATTCACCGCAACATATTTTAGAGGTGAGAAACCCTTTTAAAATAAACGCGTTTCATCTTTAGACTATGTCACCTAAATCATTACAATGTTTGTGTATACAATTATCATCAGGCGATAAATTGCAGCTATTGAATGGATTAAGTCTGAACTTGTTGACCTCATAAATCTGAGTTTGTCACAGTTTTAGAAAAATCTTATGTAGCAATCAGCTGATTATATGGCAGGAGCAGATAAATGCCTGTTAACTGGAAAACATGAAATGCCCAGGGTAATTCAAAGTTCATGGGTAAAGTTTATAAATTTTTTCTGACAAACTTCAAAGTTAGCATTTTAGGTGCATTTAACCCTTTGCCAGAATGACCTCTGCTTTTCTTCTTTGTTTAAGACTAAAATGTATGAAATTATCATTCAGTTTCTATACTACTTTTAGAGGGATTCCTAAGTATGTTAGGGAAAGAATCGTGAACTGTATCTAGTTTTACATTTTTGAAGGTTGTATTATTTCCACAATTCTTTTAAAGGGAACCTATATAAAAAATATAAAGCTTATGAACATTCTTGAAGATTTTTGTTTGTGCAAAAGCACAATATATTTAATAACTGCCACATTTTGAACAGTGAAGAGGGCAGATTGTGTGACTATAAGGAGAATTGGATTCTCGTAATCATCTACAATGTGCTTCTGTGAAATCAGATGACATCAGTGGATTGTCAAACAAAGAACATTTCTAGACAATTTCTAATGCTATCAGTGATTTTGCATATTATTTCATGCCATAAAATCTAGCAGATGCACACAAATGATTTATGCTTTCTCTTTCTATGTTACAAAATAAACATTTTACAAGTATGCGTGTTTCCTCCTCTTCAAATAATTCAGAATGGATTTAATTGATATCCATCGAAAACACAGCTATATCATTTTTGAAGTCTAAATTTGGAACAATTCCAAAATACTTGATTTTCCTCTACTGTTGTTTTTTTTTTCCCAAGGAACTTGACCTAAGTTATTAATTCATACATTCAAATTGTTACTGTTCAATGATACTCTTCACTCTTTAACATAAGCTCACTTCAGACAAAAGGGCAAGTCCTCCTCTGTATGTAAAGAGGAGAGAGCATACCATGTTTGTTCACTAGCAAATAGCTGCTCAGCAGAGAGGGATTGTCTGGAGTAAATCCTAGGGATCTGCAAAATTTCAAAGGACTGCTTTGCTTTAACAAAATTTAGATCGAGGTATTCCATCAAAGAAGATTCGTGAAGGGAAGATGGAATCTACTTTGAAACAACAAATTAAAGCAGAAGGTTTAGAACCACTTAATGTTTTTTGAAAAACCTTCACTGATTGAATGGCTCTTCTGCTGTTTTTGGAATTGTGGTAGGCAATATATGGCATTGCTTCACTGCAGAAGTTTCACTTCCAAATATGGAAAATTGTGGGTGATAGGGAGTAGGTAGTACAATGGGCTCTCTGATCTTAAAACAAACTAATATACTTTATCACTATGTTAAACTCATTTGCTGATGCTTTTCTTTTAGGGTGATTCTTTTTTTTTTAACCACTTTCATGCAAATTGTTGTCCAAAAGCTACAGTGCTGCCCCCACTTCCCAGCCAATGTGGGGATTAATACAGGACAGCCAGTCTTGCCAACCAGAAAGTATGGCACTCCACAATATCCAGAAAAATTACACTTCCCTTGTGATGAAATGGTAATAGGCTGGATTCCCAAAAGGGAGAGAGGCATGCCAGAGAAATAAGAGACATTTCAGTTCAGTGATTTGGTGTAAGAGAAAGAGGGTGAAGATAACCTCTCCTTAACAGTTCCCAGAATATACTGTGGATACAGATAGTAGAGCACTTTACTTTAGGAAGATTCTGTCCATAGGTGTGGAACAAGAAAAAAACTCAGTTTGGAAGAATCACCATATGTCTTTCTTGGGTTGTAAGTCTTTTTTTTTTCAGTTGTGTTGTAACTTTGAATGATTGCTAAATGAATGGGTGTAAATCGAAAACTACCAGAATATGTTTTTTGGCAAAGGGAGGAGGTCGAATATATGCAGTATGTATGTGAATGTTTTATTGTTATCATAAGTCTCAGTTAAGCATATACGTATCTTAAAGTGAGCATAATAGGAACAATATCTTTCAACTCTAAGGTTAAGGCGATTGTCAAGAACATGAGGATTATATATTATATTGTAGTGGTTGTATTTCCAGATGTCACTGCTTCATTTTGATGGGCACTTTTTCTTCTTCTTTCTATTCATACCTTGAGAAAACCTAATTAAGAACAGTTCAGAAAATGTTTCAGAATAAACACATCAAAGTCAGGCCTTCAAGTTTCCAGAAAAATAGAAGAAAAATGCATGCCTTTAAAAAAAATTGCTGATTTTTGGTCTTGCTATTCAGAATTTCATGTTTGTTTGAGATTTAATGATTAGTCTGTTATGTATCATAAGAAGACTTATATTGATTTAGATCGGGGGGGGGGGAGGCAGCTTCTTTGAAAAGGATATCGAGATTCAGGGAATATTGGAGGAAATGCTTTTAAGTAATAAATAATGTATCAGAAATTTTATACTAATCTGCCTAGCTATATGCTTAACACAGGGAATGTTGTAAGAACATACATACATACTAACAAAAAGCCATTTCAGAATCATTTGGGACTGCACTTATCTTAAGGATAACTTGTTTTACAACAAGCTTCTTCAAATCTTAGCCAGCTACAGAATACTAGGTAGAGGAAGACTGCTCGAACATAAGGGGGAACTTCCACAAACTTGGTCTCTAAATAAAAAGATGATTTCTCAGTATCCAGCAATTATAATGTGTGTGACTTCAGACTAAAGGATACCTGAGCTATTTAATTTCTGACCTGGTAATATAATTAACAGTTGCCTTGAGGTATTTAGAACTGAATTGTATAAAATCTTTTGAGACTGTTCACTGAAACAGATAGTGATTTAAAAACAAAAAAAAATATTAAATTATTTTTTTAAATTAAAAGCAAAAATTTTAATAAGTTTTTAATATGTTTTAGTAAATGTTAATAACTTTAGAGATTATTAAATATTAAATATTCTCATCTAGATTAAAGACAGAAGAGAAAATGGCTTATGAAAATGGCTTTCCACCACTGGCAACTTCATGAATATTGGTTTTCCCCAATCTGATTGTCTCTAGCTTTCCAGCTGTGCAGGCCAATCAATAATACTATATGAAAAAACAATATTTGTTCTGCCACATGCCAAAAAGCATGGTGAGTTTGAAACAAACATCTCTTAGCACATATTCTTAAAGTGCTTTTATGTGGAGTTCAGAATTGTACCCATAATTGTTGCAATTCAGGGAAGAGAAGTGGTTTTCACCTCTTGTTCTCAGAATTTATATTTGGCAAAAGTGAAATAGTCACAGGCCATCTTCAAAATATTTCTGATGGTTTGGGGAATGGAAATGGATGCAGTGGTGAAGTTATCCAGAGGAACATCCTGCTGAACCCTAGCAAGCTCCGAATTGAACAAAATGAACAAATGTCTGTCATGATAACGCAATGCAAGTTCCACCTTATATTTATTTGTCTTATTTATTTATTGAAATATGTTACAGCTGCCCAACTTTAGTGGTTTCTGGATGGTGTATGAAACAAAAAAAAAACTTCCATAAAAGCAAATAAAATGTAAAGCCATAAAGAGAGGCCAGAATAAAACTATTTATTTATTTATTAATCAATTTTGTCTGGGCAGGCAGAGAGACAGCACCAGTTATGCATGGCAAGGACTAAGTGGAGAATCTTACAAAATGTCCAATCCAGGGAGTCCATAGTAAGACAATAATTTGTCAGAGTGAAGTCATGTATATATTACTTTTTACCTTTTTAATACTTGTTTACAAACAAATCAACCATCTTAATTACAGTTTCCACCTTTTTATACAATACAGTGCAAGTGCAAAAGGTTTGTTCATAAGATCATGGCATACATTTCATCATTTGTTCTCTCTTGGATTTTCTGCAGACCTTCACCTCCACCCACCCCCAATTCTTCCATTAGAATCCCTGCCATCATTATTGTGTGTTTCAATTTCCATTGCCTTTCCACCTCAGTTCCTTTAAGATGGCTAACTTCTCTTTCTGTGCTCAGAGAAGGAGAGAAATAATATGGTAAAGAATGCTGTGCTTTGTCCCAATTAATTTATGTTTATAATTTACAATCAGTGAAACCATAATTAAGAAATCAAAAGGGAAAAATGCATTTGCAGGATGAACAATGAAACATGTTGAAATCTATTAGTTCTATTAGGTGCCATCAGGTGCCTGGTCATGGTGTGTTGGGTGACTCTATCTGTAGATATAAAGAAGAGTTCTTTATCTAGGACACTTCAACTGAAAAAATTTATTCAAGTTGTTTGAAGATGCAGAAAAATCTTTAATTCAGAAGTGGACAGAATTATTCAAGGGAGAAGTAATTATTTAAATATCATGGTCAGAAACTTCTTAGGCTTTCAGATACTGTGACCTGCACTTCAAATTGTCAGGAACAGGACATGCATATGGGAGGACATACAAATCCAATTTAGCATCTTGCACCTTGTTTTTAACACCGTGGAATTTCCTAAATGGTCTTCAAAAGAAGCCTCAAATAAAACACATGAAATAGCCCAGCACTATTATAATTATGCTTTTTATCCAGAAGTGCAGGGCAAAGGAAACCTTGGGCATTGGTTGCTAATCTAAGAGCAAGACAATATTATTCTTTCTAATTTTGGCCTAAACCAGGACAGAAATAGATACTAGAAATTTCTGATAAGCCCAATCAAGGGTGAAGTCATTATTTATTCCTTCCAACTCTGTTATTCAATTCCATTTCATTTAGATGCAAAGATTCTTTGCAAAAAGGATGTAAAGGAACAAATTATTTGATAATACAAAGATCTACAAACAACTTTATTCTGCAATAATAAAGGAGGCAAACTCTGCACTTGGGGGACAAACTCTGCACCAAGTGGAAGATCCAAGAGGTTCCTAACAAACCTAGCAGACAACTTTGTTTCCCAAAAGGTAGAGAAGGAAACAAGGGGACCAGCCATATTGAACTTAATTCTGACTAACAGAGATGAAACAATAGAAGATGTTGAAGATGTTGAAACTACATTGCTACATTGGGGGTGAGTGATCATGCAATATTGGAATTCAACATTATGCAAGGTCAAGCAATAGAACAAAATAAAACTAGAGTCTTGGACTTTAATAGGGCCAATTTCAATAAATTTAGAGAGAGTTTGGGAAGGATTCCATGGATGAGAATCTTCAAGGGGAAAACAAATTTTGGGAAATTTTGAAAAGTGAGATTATAAAAGCCCAGTCTAGCACAATACCAATGAAGAAGAAAAATAACAGCTCTCAAAAGAAACCAGCATGGCTTCATAAAGAATTCTGGCAAATTGAAAGACAAAAAGGACAAGTATAAAAAGAGAAAAGAGGGGCACATAACTGAGGAAGAATATCAGCAAATAGCCTGAGCCTGTAAAAATGAAGTGAGGAAAGCCATTGGAAGGAAAATTCATTTAGGGTTAGGTCCCCACAAACTCATAGACCAAAATGGATGTCACCAAAGAATTTGCAGCACATAGCTAAGGTTAGGAGGACACTGACTTATTCAGGCCAGCCATTCTACCTTTCAAGGTAAAATACATGCAAAAATCCAATTGGTTGGAAAAACCCAGCTAGGGTTAGGGAAGGTCCCCATGAAGTCATATAGCAAAATGGATGTCGCCAATGAATTCACAGCGCATAGGTATGGTTAGGAGGGCACTGATTTTTTCAGTCCAGCAATTCTAACTTTTCAGGTAAAAAAGGTGGGGAAATCCCACTGGAGGAAAAACACACTTAGGTTTAAGTCCCCATGAAGCAAAATGGATCTTGGCAATGAATTCTCAGTGCATCCATTTTACTGTATGAGTTCATGGGGACCTAACCCTAACCCTAAGTGGCTTTTCCCTCCAATGGGATTTTCCTATGTATTTTACCTGGAAAGGTAGAAAAGCTGGATTGTGAAAGTCAGCACCCTCCTAACCATACCCATGCGCTGCAAATTCATTGGCAACATCCATTTTGCTCTATGGGTTTATGGGGACCTAACCCTAAGTTGGTAGTCCCTCCAAATGGATTTTCCCATTTATTTTACCTGGAAAGGTAGAAATCCTGGACTGACGTAATCAGTGAATTCAAAGTGCATAGTAATTGTAGGAGGGTGTTTATGTTTTCAATCCAGCCATTCTACCTTTCCAGGTATAATACATGGGAAAATCCCATTGGAGGTAAAACCCAGCTAGGATTAGAGTTAGGTTCCCATGAATTCATAGAACAAAATGGATCTTGCCAATGAATTTTCAGCACATAGATATGATTAGGAGGGTTCTGATTTCTTTAAGTCCAGCTTTTCTAAATTTCCAGGTAAAATATATGGGAGAATCCCACTGGAGGGAAAACCCACTTAAGTTTAGGGTAATGTACCCTTGAACTCAAAGTAGAAAATTGATGTCACCAATGAATTCACAGTGCATAGTAATGGTTAGGAGGATGCTTACATTTTCAGTCTAGTTTTTCTACCTAGCCAGGTAAAATACATGGGAAAATCCCAATTTAGCAAAAAAACTACTTAGGGTAAGGTTAGGTCCCTATGAACTTGAAGAAGAAAATGGATGTCACCAAAAAATTTGCAGTAGATAGATATGGTTAGGAGGGCACTGACTTTTTTAGTCCAACAATACTACCTTTCCAGCTAAAATAAATGTGAACATCCTCCTGGAAAGAAAACCCACTTAGGACTAGGGTTAGGTCCCCATGAACTCATAGAGCAAAATTGATCTTGTTGATGAATTCACAGTGCATAGTTATGGTTAGAAGGGCACTGACTTTTTCAGTCCATCCATTCTACCTTTCCAGGTATAATACATGGGAAAGTCCCATTGGTGAGAAAACCCAGCTAGTGTTAGGGTTAGATCCCTATGAACTTATAGAGCAAAATGGATGTCACCAACAAATTTGGGGTGCATAGGTATGGTTAGGAGGGTGCTGACTTTCGCAATCTAGCTTTTCTCCTTTCCAGGTAAAATATATGGGAAAATCTCTTAGGAAGGGAAACCCACTTAGGGTTATGGTTAGGTCCCTATGAACTCATACAACAAAATGGATGTTGCCAATGAATTAGTAGTGCATAGGTATGGTTAGGAGGGCATTGACTTTTTCAGTCCAGCCATTCTATCTTTCTAGGTAAAATACATGGGAAAATCCAATAGAAGGGAAAACCCATTTAGGATTACAGTTAGGACCCTTCCAACTCTTTTATTCGGTTATTTTGTCAAGTAGCACAAAATTGCCTCATTCTTAGTTTTCAATATGTAATTCATACCATGTTAATATATGCAAGTCCCTTTTGCAAATCTCCATTTTTTGATACCAGAGATTATAGAAATCTAAATACATAATATACATAGTTATATGTGGGTGAAATAAATATGATAGAAATTCTAGCGAGATTTGTTGTATGTCATGTAGTCATAAGGTTCAGGGAATCATCTAGTCATATGGTTCAGAGAAAGGACCTTGGAAATGTTCTAGCCAATTCATGGCTAAGGCATGAATCCTCAGACTATCCCAAACAAATGGCTGCCTTGTCTCATTTTTTGTTTGAAAACCTCCAGTGACAAAGCCATGACAGAAGACAGCATCTTCGACTGTTTAATAACTCTCGCCATCAAAAAAATTACTCTCTGTTAAAATGTGGATCTTTTTCTTAAAACCTCTGCCCTCAAGAGGCTATTGAAGATAGCTAACATGTCCATATCCATGTCAACATATATACATTAAGGACTATGCATTGGTATAGATGTTCAACCAACTGCAAATTCTTCTGATAGTGGGATCTCCATCCCACATTGTTCTGTTTTATCAAGAGTAAAGATATGGTTGAGACACACACACACACACACACACACACAGAGAGAGAGAGAGAGAGAGAGGCAGAGAGAGGCAGAGAGAGGGGAAAAGGGAGAGATCGAAGGGAAGGGAGAGGGGAGAGGAAGGGAGGGAGATTAGTCAGAAAAAGAAATTAGTCTGGCATGACCTATTTTTAACTAAACCTCACTGATTTAGAAGAATTTGTTCCTTTCTAAGTCCCTGCAAATCCACTTTTTATTAAAATTTGTAGTATTTTCCCAGGTTTTGATATGTTATTCTGTTATTCACTCACTTTATGCAATTATCAGAGATATTTTTGTAAATAATCAGAAATATATTAGAGAGTGTCATCTCTGTGACTCCTAATATGTACTAATCTGATTATAACATTATGAGATCTTTGGTTCACCTAGCTTAGTGTTTTCAGATTAAGTGGTAACAGGGCCTTGGCACTGCCTTATCATCATTTCAGCATAAAAATATGTGCCTTGTTATAGAGACATGATCTCTCCCATTAATCCTCAAATTTCTTCTTAGTTTTCAAAAGCATTTTTCTTTACATATTTTAAAACACTATTGAATCCTCCTCCTTCTCCTCCTTATTTCTACTATTATCTGTTACTACAAGATATAGATTTATTGCATAAAATATATTGAATGATTCCATACCAGGTTACTGATACATGGGTTTTTCAAAGCTCTTTTTTAAAACACATTTAATTTGTGGGAATTTTGTTAATTATTAACATATATATCAAACCCAACTTAATGAGGTTGTCTTTCAAAATGAATTCTATCTCCAGGAGAGGCTGTAAAGATGAACATATTGCTAGCTCACAAAGGTAGAGAGCATTTTCATCCATCTAAAAGAAAGCATTAGTATTCATCTTCAACACTGAACCTTATGAATCCTTATGTTTATAATATTTCTCAACTGAAATAAATCTTACAACTGATTATCACAGCATTTGGCATGGTGCCACCTGTAGTTCTGGGAACTGTATTCAATCAACGTGTAAGCCAGTGAAATGCCAGGAACTTTTTGAAAGATCAAGGGGGATGATTAGTTATTTAAGAATAAACAATGGTGAAATGTTGAGTACAGCTTCCTCTACAAATCAGCAAGGAAGAATTTTTTCCATTGTTTAAAAATAAACATACATCTTTGTTATACTTTAGGATTTAGGTAGTTGACTCAAGTTTTGTTAACTTCCCAGCCTGCATTTATGAAAGTGAAGCAAAATATACTGATTAGATCTTGGATGAATACATTCTAGTGAATAAATTAACAACCAGAATATCCAGACCTGCCCTAGGATGGAGTCCGAGAAGTGCAGATTGTTTTGACACACACATACACACACAAACATGTCATAAGTTAATGGAACAAGGTGATGGAGAGCATTATTTATTTGTAAAACTATAATGATTCCATGTCTCCTTCTAGTGCATGGGTGCCAAACTTCTGCAAAGTTTTTGTTGGCCTTTAAGTTACCTTGAAATAATCGTGAAACCAAGAATATCATCATTTCTGAAACGCAAATGCCACAAAGAAGAGAGGGTCAATCTATTCTCCAAAGTACTGAAGGCAGGACAAGAAGCAATGGATGGACTCAAGGAGAGAACCAACCCAAAACTTAGGAGAAGTTTCCTGATAGTTAAAATAATTAATCAAGGGAATGTCTTACCTCCAAACTAGGTGCTCCAGCACTGGAAGTTTTTAAGAAGAGATTGGACAACCATTTCTCTGAATTGGTATAGGATTTCCTGCTTGAGCAGGGGATTGGACTAGAAAAGCTCCAAGATCTCTTCCAACTCTTCATAAGTTCCTACAGAATTGGTACAAAATCTGTGGCAATCTCTATTATGTGGGGCTCAAAACTGGTAACACCAGTTAATTCATTCAAAGTTAATATTTCTCATTGGACTATCTGCAGGACTATCTATAGGATACACTCTTATGAAATCTGACACTGCTCTAATTAAAAGGCTGAGAGTTCATAAATACTACAGGAATGACTAATCAAGTTTTTGGATACTTTTGTTTCTCATCATTTAGCGTGTTATTTACCCATTAAAGGCATGCTTCTCAATGCATTTTAATACCGACTGGCTTAAATGAGCTTCAGATGAATTGTAAATACCTTTTCATTATCCATAATTATCTGGAACAAATTCCCTAGCTATCAGGTGGGCATGTCATCAGTTCATTAAAATATTACTAAAAACTATAGTAGAACAGTCTGGTGTACCTTTTGTATTTCTTATTGGATATCCAGCATCAGGTGTATCTGTTATTTTATTTTTATTTCTAATGTTAGTAATTCATACATTGGGTGGATTCATTTTCTCCAAATATATATTGGCTTGGAAGGATTAATTAGCCCATGAGAAGCTGAAGGAAATTCTTCATTTCTCCCAATAAGGCTCTTAGACTGTATTGATTCTTTCTTTAAATAGGTCAACCTACTGCAGAAGGTTTGTTTTAGTATCACAACATTAGTAATATCTAGACTGGATCTGTTTCCTGTTTTACTTCTAACAAAACACAATTCTAGATCCCCTGGGTCAAATTTAGTCTGCCTTTCATAGAAACTTCCAAGTTCTTGATAAATGTAAGTTACTTCCAAGTTCTTGATAAATGTATGGTCTTTATTTATTGTTTTAATGATTTTTATGGTTTTTTTATTGAATGCTTGTAAGCCACCTAGAGTTGCTTTGGCAAGATGGGTGACACTGAAGTTCCAGGCTGGATGAATGCTCTTCTTTGGTCCAGTTCCTAAAAGGGGCTGGTGTACATGCGCTCTACAAGCAAAGCAGTCCTTTTCAGAAAAGCAAATCAACTGGCTGGGTCAAGCCAGCTTTCTTGATAACTTCGATTTTTGAGTCATTGAACTGGGATGGCATAAATTTCCTAGTCAAAAAGACACATTGCAATGTTGCAATAGAGCTGCATTTCACAGGCCTGAATTAAGGTGTTTAGGTATGAAGTACTTGTCACCAAAAGTTTGTGAGAAATTTCCAGAAAAGGATGATTCTTGAAGCTAAAACGTGAAAATATTAAAATACACATTCCATTCAAAACAGGAAGTTTATGGATCAGAACCCATCACTGTTATAAGGTTCTTAAAAAACTGTGTAATAACTTGGATACAGATTTAGTCATGTTTAGGGTAGGTCCACTGGAGTCAACAAAACAAAGTAATAATGACTAATTTATCCTTAAACGAGTTAGAATTATACTAAATCTTGAATGAATGGGCTTAAATTGCAATGCAGTAGATATTGATTGACTTTCAAGAAAAAAACTTTGACAAACCTACAGGGATTTGCAGGTTTTTACTCACTGCAAGCTTCCAGAGAAAACCTGGATATTACAAACATGACCATTCTGGACTTCTGCATAAAATAAATCAAAGAATCCATGACTTTCAACTCTGATTCTTACAATACTCCAGCATCATTATTCATTTCTTTGAATTCATGTCAGAGAAATAGGTTCCATAAATACGTGAATTATAATTCTTTTTTTTTTGAAACAAATTTTTATTAATTTTAAAGATAAAACAACACATCATTAACAATTAAATACATAAACACATAAAACCTCTTAACATTGTAAATCCTTATAAGTCAAACAAAACATTATTTTTATACAGCATAATTCCAATTTATCCCATCTCCATATGGACACACAAATATCTTTCAGCAAATTTCTCATTATTTCTCTTTACTCCTATTCAATTTCATTTCTCTTCCATATTTATCCATTTTATAGTCATCATATTCTTTTCTTTCTGGCTTGTTTAAATTATTCTCGTCTAACATTCCTCCAAGGTTTTATTGATTCTTTTTTCCTTTTTTTTTTATAAAAAACAAATTTTGTTAGTTTTACCATAACCACAATACACAAACATACAAACACAAAACATAAACAAAACTAAAAGATCTTTTCTGAAGGTTGTCTGTTCCCGGGTTAAAACTCTTTACACAGACACAAATTCAAACATCATATTCAACCCATATCTCCTTCCATATCTTATTACCATTTTCTTTTTTATATATATATATAAAAACCATTTTTATCAGTTTTATAAAAACAATGCACAAAGAATCAAGGCATAGCAGCTTATAAATTCTTTTCTAAGAAAAAATAATAAAAAAAGACCAATAAGGCATAACATTTCCAGATTATAATATCAATATTTCATATAATATTAACTTCATATCTTGTCCCTACTTCTCTTTTCCATCCAAATTATTTATTAATTAAAATTTTATTGCCTTTTATCAATATACAAAATCCAAAAAAAAAAAAGCATATATATCCTTCCATATCTTATTACCATTTTCAACAACATTCTTTGTCTGTTCTATTTCCAATTATCCATTCATCTTTTTTTTTTTTTACTATACTTCTCCTGTACACCAATTGGAGTAACATCTATAATTCATTACCCTAACTTAGAAATACTACATATAGCAATCTTTCTTGGGATTCTGTTTAAAAGATTCTAAAATTACATAATAAATTTTATATTCTAAATATACATATAAAAACACACTCTTATATACCCTCCAGAATCCCTCTTTTAATCTAAATTAAATTCACCCATTGTCTCTAAATAAACTTTTTTTCTTTAAGTCTTGCTTCCCCACATTAAGGCTTCTCCTCCCCCCCTTTCTCTCTTGCTTATTCTTCTCCTTGCCCTTTCTACCCCTTTGCTTTTTCTCTTCGCTTTTCTTGCTCCTTTTCCTTTGCTTTCTAACCTTGCCTCCATCTTTTCGCTCATTTTTCTCTCTTTTGGTTGTTTTTATAATTCTTAAAATCCCCTTTTTCTTATCCTTTTTCTCCTCCTCTCCGGAAGGGACCCATTGTTCATCAAAGATGGCTTCTTCTTCCTCTTCTTCCTTGTCCCAGTCCTTCTGCTGCGTAATCAACTTTTCAAAAGAACATAACGCCATTTCTAAGAATTGAAACAAAGCGCCCAAAGTATCTTCTTTTTTATATTTTTGATATTCAATCTCTAGTTCATCCACAGACGATGCCATTGTAAAAAGGGAAACTTTTTCCAAAA
Source organism: Hydrophis major (assembly GCA_033807585.1). Classification (NCBI taxonomy): domain Eukaryota; kingdom Metazoa; phylum Chordata; class Lepidosauria; order Squamata; family Elapidae; genus Hydrophis; species Hydrophis major. The sequence continues at coordinate 78,368,790 of CM066329.1, forward strand.
CAACCACAAGTATTTTTAATCAAAGACAATCAAAAGCAATTAAAAAAAAAGTTCCAAAAGTTAATACTTTTCTTCCTTCTTCTCTTTCTCTTTCTGAATTAATTTTTAATCAAAGAGGTCCTATTACGATATATCTTCTTTTGGGATCCACAAAGACGTTCTAGACAATCTCCTCCTTTTTCAGCTTCTGCTCCAATTTTTTTTTCTCCCTTCCCACTTGCAATGACAATTTTAAATAATCAAAAAACCATACCTCCAGCAGAGATTTTCCAATTTCTTAAATTTTTCAATGTCCAAAAATCCCTTTGTCTCTTAGCTTCAGCTTTCAAAGCAATCCATTTTCAATGTCTAATATATCCAAATATTTCTGCTTTTTCCGTGGGGTGGGAGAGTAAAAAAAAAAAAAAAAAAATTCCCTTTAACAGCTTCTCCGCCGCTTTTCGCTCTTCTTAGGGATACAATGTATCCTCCAGCAATTCAAGCAGCTCAATTCCAGGCAATTTAAAAGGTGTTACTTGACCCGGCTCATACAGAACTTTCACTCTTCACACTTCCTCCAGCACAGTTCTTACCCGGTTGCTGGCTTCTTCGTGGCGGCCATTGCTGACCGCCGCTCCACCGCCTTGGGAAAAATGGGTTTTCCCGGAGAAGGGGGGGTCTGCGATACCCCCACCTCCCTATCCGACTCCCCTCTCTCTTCAGCTGTCCCTACAGGGCAGCCATATCCCCCTGACCCATCTGGATCGGGGGTACCTCGACAGCTAGCACAGCAGGAATCGCGAGCTGTCGCGAATTCCTGCTGCTCCGAAGCCACGCAAACCGGAAGTTCATGAATTATAATTCTTTTATGAATCAAGCAAAACATAAAATCTCAGGAGGACAGAAGACCACTGAAGATAATCATTCTGCAACATTTGGAATTTGATTGAGAGATGTCCACTTCATGCTAAGATACTTATTATTCATAAATGCTGGAGTCTGAAATAACTTATGTTGGTGAGTATTCATATATATCATTGGAAATTTGAGGTAGAAGAAGAGAAGCTGATTTAAAATCACTTCAATCTGAAAAACAGCTTTCAAATTACTGCAGTGTTGGTATGATCCTCAACATCTGCATAACTTCCATAAAGGTTTGGATTGTTTACCAGTCATGGCCATTGTTTTTATCAAAGCCACAGGCAGTAAACCTATGAATACCAGCTATGCTGAGTAACTGTATCCAAGTTTGCAAACAACATTAATATGTCTGGATCTGGCTGATAACTATATGTCTCAGCATGCTGGACTTGTAGGTCATTGGCCCAATAAGTAACTGGGTTTTTTAAAATTCATATCTTTCAAATAAATGCTTGAGCCATGAAATTCCATGGATGGTGTGATGTATGTAAATAGTTGAATAAAGGCAAGCTTGGGGTAAAGTGCAGGGTTCAGGCCCTGCACTTCTGATTGGGTGTTAAGCGGCTAGATCGGATTGGTCGGGTTCTGAGAATCTGATTGGCCCTTAACGAAGGACTCTTATTGGTACTGGAGCTAGCGTTTCACAGCTCCTATTGGTTATTTCACATTAGCATTGCCTATATAAAGCAGAGTTGTTGTTATACAAGTTAGAAGTCACTATGCAATAAAGAGTTGAAAGTTCACCAACTAAGACTGTCTCCATTCATTCTACCCATGCCTGAATCTATGACACTGGCGACGAGGATGGGATTTGGAGACATCTGATCTTAAGGAACTTGGAAGAAAACAAAGCACGTGTAAAAAACAGCGCCATCAACGGAAGCCGTGTCCGGCGGCATCGTACCACCCGCTCCGTACGATCCATCCCAAGAGGATTGGGAATCCTACATGGATCGCTTTCAGATGTTCCTCGAAACGAACAACCTGAAGGATGCCACACCAGCCAAGAAGCGGGCGCTGTTCCTGACGTACTGCGGCCCGGCTGTCTTTAAAATGGCTAAAGCCCTCGCGAAGCCTCGAGAAGTGAAAGCAATAAGCTGGGACGACCTCGAACCTCTCCTGAGAGACCATTACGCGCCAACTGTACCCACACTCCTGAGACGCCACGAGTTCTATCAACAAAGCCAACGAAAAGGAGAGAGTGTGGCTGACTTCGTGGCAGACCTCCGGCACTTGGGAGGCCTCTGCGGGTTCGCAGACTTAGATGAAGCATTGAGAGACTGCCTAATTCTGGGATTAGATGCACTAAACGTGCAGAGCAAGCTGATGGCGAAGGGCGACATCGGCCTTGTTGACGCCATCGCCGAAGCCACTGCCGCTGAGGCAACCAAAAAGTCAGCGGCGCAGCTACGGCGAAGCCGAAACCCCACAAACCCACCGACAGGCGACATCTCACCCAGCTCAGAAGGGCAGTTGGCAACAACGCACTACGAAGACCTCTCTTCGTCGTCAGACAGCGACGAAGAAGGGGTCCATCGACTGCGTTCCGACCGGGACCCTCGTCCTAAAACCTCATGCCCTTGCGCTGGCTGCGGGGCAAACCATCCCAGGGCAGACTGCAAATTCCTCGACGCGCTCTGCCACGAGTGCGGGAAACGAGGCCACATCGGTCGAGTCTGTCGCAGTTTACCGGGACCAAGCCCGGCCTCAAAGGGAACCAACTTTCGCCAATCGGCAGGAAACCGTCCTGTAAGGCGAGATCCAGCAAACCACTCCTACAGATATCGAGCGTTGCAGAAAGAAGAGGCTCACCATACATAAGAAGAATCGTACGCTCCATGGGAAATCACACCAGAACGAGAAACTGAGCCACTACAAAACAACACCCTACCTAAACGGGACTTCACGCAGCCAGTCCAAAGAAAGTCTGACAGACCCAAGAGACAACTGTCCTATTTAAAGGACTACATAGTCACAAACTAATTGTGAAGCCAGGGGGAAGGGGTGTTATGTATGTAAATAGTTGAATAAAGGCAACTATTGGGGTAAAGTGCAGGGTTCAGGCCCTGCACTTCTGATTGGGTGTTAAGCGGCTAGATCGGATTGGTTGGGTTCTGAGAATCTGATTGGCCCTTAACGAAGGACTCTTATTGGTACTGGAGCTAGCGTTTCACAGCTCCTATTGGTTATTTCACATTAGCATTGCCTATATAAAGCAAAGTTGTTGTTATACAAGTTAGAAGTCACTATGCAATAAAGAGTTGAAAGTTCACCAACTAAGACTGTCTCCATTCATTCTACCCATGCCTGAATCTATGACAGATGGAGCAGGGATTTTAAATAATAATCCATCTCCCCACTCCATTCACCTCCATGTATGATTTTAAAACTATTGTATTAAGTTCTAATTAGAGACAGCAATTAATTATATTTTCCAGGAGTCCAGGCATAATACATAAAACCAGGTGCTCATTAGATGGCAGCCTACATATTTCTTTACTGACATCTTGCGATCTTCTAGATCTTTTTTTTTTCAGCCGAGATTTTGTGTGTCTAGCTCAGGATATATTGTCAATTGAGGATTCAGTTCTGTAACATATCCTGCAAGTAATAACAAACAGGTTGCAATATACAACAAGCATTCTTTCATCAGTACAACTCAGGTTTTTCTCCATTTCAGATTCCAAATCAAGCAAGTAATTTCTAGGCACACTTCATTTCACAAAAGAAGCTCTGATGACATTTGTCAGGCATGTTTTTTCTGTGGTAAAAAGACTTATATTTTAGGCTTTCCTTTTTAAAAAAAAAAAAGATTGTACCAATTTACTTGCCTTTTTTGTGCTTTCTGTAAGTAATCTAACTAAACTAATTGGGTTTAGTTAGTTTAGTCTTATATTTCAATGCATCATGCATTTATGTAAGAATAACCATTTCATTTCTATTTTTGCTCCCCTTCTAACTAATTCTTAATATTTTCTTTACCTTTTCTCTGTGAAAGAACATTGACTAAATTGACAATTTCACAGCTTCATATTGTGAACCAAATGTACTTACAAGGCAGGTCATGAATTAATTGTAACATTTGGTTAGCTTGTCCCAATGCATGCCTTTTGCTCTTATCTCATCCACTCATCCAGTGACTTTTCTGGAAATATTTGCAGTTTATTTTCAATGTTAATTTTCTAAAGATGCCTCAAAGATGGTATTTTTGTTAGTTGGTAACTCTTTTTATAGATGGTTTGTGAATTAGCTAACACAATCAATCACATTAAAATACAGAATGGTTTGTTTACATAATGAGCCATTTGATTTTATTTCATTAAAAAAAGATGTAAGTGCTTAAAAGAATGGATCAATACCACATGTGGCACAAGAAACATTTAGAGAACAAGAAGTACAAATGAAAAATCTATTAGCTAAGCAAAATGATTGAGAATCAGGAAGGATAATACTAATGTTATTTGGATAAATAATAGAAAATCTTATGAAGGCAGATAAACAGCAAATAAATGGCAATGTATATTGCATACTATCTTATCTCTTTTTTAAGAAAATGTATTTTTTTCTTGCGATGACATTTTTGAGCTAATAACAACATTAAAATCAACTACAAAATCTCCATGCCTCCCAAAAGATTAATAGTTAAATTAAACCAAAAGTAGGTGACATTGGATAAACAGTTGAGCACAAAAAGGTGGTCTAATAAAATGTAGCAATTCAGGAGAGCAAATGGCCATGGAAATAAAATGTCTGTCTCTGGGCTTTTCTGTAGGATAGCTTGTTTCCATATTGTCCTGCTTTCAATCCATTTGTTAGCTTTGAAAAGGGCACTGGCCAGGTGTTCTGCCCAAAAAATGGTTATGACAGTACCCAAATGTGGAGAACTGTGATTCTTTAGCTCACTCACCCATCACAGAGAAGAAAGCCATTCTGGATGACTCTTTGAGGATATGTGGAATATCCAGCTAGGGGATTGGTGGTATGTGGAGTAGAGAGAGTGGCAAGCTTGGAATCTCATCAGGAGATGAAATAATGAAGACTTTCCCCCCACCCACCCCAAATCTCTGGAGCTTTTATATACATCTTCCCAAAAAAGTCAGTTAGTCTGGGAAGATTCTTGTAAATAGGCGAGGAACAATAAAGAAGCATCTCTGATCAGCATACAGCATCATTCTGGTTCCTTGCACCTAATATTGATAGACCTTTTGTATCTATCTACCCTATCTACCTTGGGAGTCCACCTGGGAGTCTGCAGAAAAGAAGAAGAATCCAGGCATTTCACCAATTCATGATAGGAAGATCCAGAAGAGGGAAAGCAACCTAGGTTGAAAGAATTAACAATTGTAGAGGTTGTTTTTCATATCCATTTTTCAGCTTATATAATTCCCACACTACCCTTTTAAAAGATATATAATTACCAATGAAATAAAGCACGTTCAATATTGCCACTGGAATTGAAATAGCATTGAGTCTGGTATCAACTTGGATGCATTGTCACACATCAGATGCAGTCCTGGTCCAGAATAATATGACTTGATTAGCAGCGCTGAAGAACATACAGTTTAAAGATAGAGGTTGGAGCAGATTAGTTCAGCTTGCCAACAAGTTCTTCCTTAAATTTTATAGTGAATTTTTAAGTTTTAAGAGGCAAATTGAAAGTTTTAAGAGGCAAATTGAAAGAGAATTTAGTATTTTCTTTGTGTTGTTTGATACATAGAATAATGTTTTAATTACCTAGTTCATGAGAAATATTTTTATCTGAGTATATTTTAAAATGCACATACACAAAAGTACAACATGATTATTTTAAAAAATGGAACTAACAAGGAGAACAACTAGAACAGTCACCAAATTCAAAGGCAGAAATCAAAGATGTATTCTTCAAATAAAAAGTTGGCTGCTAATTAAAAAGAATTTTAAGAGAACCAGAAGAAATACAAATTGTATTAAAAACATTTGAAATAATCTTTGAATAAAATACTTCATTAGGATAAGGAAAATAGAAAATAAAACTGCAGGACACTTAACACTAATAAAATAAACTAATTATAAATGCTGAAAATAATACATGGAGGTTTTTTTCCCTAGAAAGAACATTATTGCTACAAAACTCCCATATAATGAATTAAATGTTTTGTCCAACTAGCATCTTTACACCAGGAAGAGATGTCTCTGCAGCTCAACAATGGGACCTCTGAAAGATCTGCTGATTGAAATCCTTTGCGCAGAATCCCAGACTACAGGATAAAATGGAAATTTTCTACATTGTTCTCTCTACCAGGACCATTATGCCTACAGTAGTAGATGGGTGGATTGATTCGCTGCCTATTGGATAAACACGTACATTTAATTGGAACTTGGATTTAATAAATTCAGATATTTAACTGGCAAGTTGAATAAAATAATTGCATGATTCCAGGGAAGAAACCAAAAGAGTTCCACACCCCACCAATTTCTAAAAAGAAGAGCAAATGTGTTGTCTTTCATGCTTTATGTCTATCATATTCTAAAATTATCTTCAACATTGTTAATAACCATTTCCAGGTTATTTTTGTTTCTGGTTTTTACTTCCCCAAAGAATGATTGTGCTTTCCATTGTCTTGAATAGTATATTGCTTGTTCGATTTACAGTATGTCCCACCTTTCTTTGAGGAATTCAATGAAGCATATATACTTCATTCTCCTCCCGCTTCCTGCCATAAAAATGTGATATAGAAAGGAATGAGATCATAGAATCATAGGGTTGGAAGTTACCTTGGAGGTCTTTTAGTCCAACCTGCCCAACGCAAGAATCCTTATACCATCCCAGACAAATAGTTATCCAAACTTTTCTTGAAAACTTCCAGGGATGGAGGACATACAACTCCAGGAGACAAACTATTCCATTGATTAATCATACTTACTGTCAAGAAATCCCTTCTTATTTCCATGTTGAATCTCCCTCTGACAAGTTCCCACCCATTGTTTACTGTCCTGACGTCAGGTACTTTGGAGAATAGGTCGACCCTCTCTTCTCTGTGACAGCCATATCTGGCCAAGACAGTAGTCTTTTAATGTTTTATTTTATTTTTTATTATTATTTTATTTTGTTTTGTTTGTTTGTCAAACATGTTCAAGATAACAAGTATAGCAGGGGTGCGATGCTATCGATTCAGCCTGGTTCTATAGAACTGATATCTCTGAAAAGCAGCAGTTATTGAACCGGTTTGCTGCAATGACCTTTTGGCTGTCCTTTATTTCCTGCTTTTTCAATCTCAGCTGCTTTGCACGGCACATCTGAGGTTGAAAAAGCAGGAAAGAAGAGGGTTTTCAAATGATGCATACCCACGCTCAGCTCTTGTCAGCTGTCCTGGTGGCACAGCTGATGTTTTTTTGCAAATGCTGTACATGTGCATGCAGCGTGCATCAGGGATGTGCACATGCAAGAAGCACATGTGCACATGCAAAATGCACTCTTACTGAACCAGTAGTAACACCGGTTGAATCCCACCTCTGAAGTATAGGTATGAACATAAACATGAGCAAAGGAAGTAAATACAGATAAATGGGGACAGTAGGACAGGGAAGGTAGGCACGCTGGTGCGCTTATGCATGCCCCCCTTAGGGACCTCTTAGGAATGGGGTGAGCTCCACAGCAGACAGTTGTGTGGGTTTGAGGCTGTAATAATGGAGTTGGGTAGAGCATTCTAAGCGTTGACCAAGTCATATTTTCTGCAATTGAGTTTGCAGTGGTTTACCTGAGTTGGCATTAATTGTTTGCCCATGTATTATTGTGGTTGAAGCTGAAGAAGTCATTGACAGGCAAGGCAGACAATTTTGTGTACTATGCTTAGATCAGACTGAAGGCGGCACAGTTCCAGATTGTCCAAGCCCAAAATTTCAAGCCTGGAGGCATAGGGAATTCTATTGTGAGTAGAGTAGTGGAGTACTCTTCTTGAGAAATACCTCTGAACCCTCTCAATCATGTTAATATTTCTACTACTGTCAGCTAGTGGGATTCTGTGTCTCAATATGGACTTGAACATGTGGGTCTCACATGCCAAATCAACCTCTTAACCACTACATTGCTCACTTTCAAAAAGAGGACTCAGTCATAGCTTTAGCATCCCATCTACTCTTGGGAGAGCCATAGCTGCAATATGACACGATACTTTAGATGAGACCTCATTTTCAGATTTACAGCTTGCTGAACAATATGACAATGTTCAGACCTCACTTACTTATCCATCCTTTGTGTGCCTGATGAAAAGTTTTTAAGAACTTGAAAGCTTGCTTTCTCTTCTGTGACCTTGCACTGCCCTAATAAAGAATTTGACTTTACACGAATTTGGAATTAGTTGCTTCTGGTTTTTGTTTAACTTGAATACTAATTTAGACTATTAAAATGGAATTCCTTGCAAGGACAAGGATACACAGAGCAGTTATTCTAAATAGCCCTGTGCATTTAATCTTATATATTAAAGTGAGACTTGGCAGTTTTGCTATCTCAGTCAATGTTCTTGTCTCAGTAGAGTTAACTGCTCACTTCTGAAGGTGAATTTGAAGTCAACCTTACATAACGAAATGATACCACAATTTTTCTTTGTGTCAATCTTGATATAAAAGAGTAGAAATGGCTTAAACGCATTTGCCTACAATCTTATCTGAAGATATAACTGGGCTCATATTACAAGGAATTTAGCTGTATAAATACACCATGCCATCTGTATATGGCAGGGGAATTGAGCCGGTAGAAGCCCAAGACCTATGTCAATGTTCTCACAGAAGGACTGTTTATGAACAGATGTTATGTGGTGTTTTTCACAGAAAATGGACTCTGGAGAGAGAGAATGTCTATCAATTACTGAGGTATTATGTAGAGCAGCAATTTTTAACCTTGAGAATGATACTTCTTTAGGAAAAGAAAAGCCTCAATGTCTGTGACCATTTCCTTTGTATAAAGGAAGGATATGGCCTTGTATATTGTGCTGAACTTTGATATTTTTTTCCTTTGTAATATAAAGAGTATTCTGTTTGAAAGAACAGTGTGCCACACACACCATTTCGAAATCTGAAAAAAAGTTTAATATGGATAGATTTTTTCCAAGAAGAGATATAAAAATGACTTTAAGATAGGATGCCTGAATAAATTAAGAGCCAAGTGTCCAGGACAGGAGAAATCACATGAATAGTGTAGCATTTATATAGTGCTGTCTGAGCATTCAAAGCATTTCTCATCCATCATCCCAATAATTTTTACAACATCCCTGTAGATCAGCCAATATTGTTATCAGCTTACATAGGATGAAGATGAAAAGATAGAAGCTTTCTTTTTTCCGGACATTATCCACAAAAAAGACAGCAATATATGACAGCAATATCTAAATGCAGTATTTAGATAAATATTCAAGGAAGACAAGGAACCCAAGTTACTAATTCCTACTTTTTACTCAGGTGAGCATTACAAAGGACAGGCTTGTTCTCAAAGGCAAAAATGATGAAACTTCATGACAATTCAAATTTTTAAAGAATAAATTAATTAAGTGCAGTTATCAATCAAAAGCTAAGGTAAAGCCTTTAAAGGGCACAGTGGGCAAGATCTACTCCAGGAAGGTCTCTTTAATCCCAGTGGTGAATAAATACAGAATCTTGCAAATGCAAAAGGAATTTCCCAATCTCAGCTATTGTGAGTTAATTAAGACAGAATCTCCTTCATTTGAAACTCTGAAAGTGAGATGGGTGATACTTAAATTTGAATAAAATAAAATATAAAATAAATTAAGACAAGATAAGACAGAGCAAAGCAGAGTGGAGTGGAGTGGAACGGAATGGAACAGAATGGAACAGAACAGAAAAGAACAGAATAGAATACATATCTTCCCCAATTTCTGTACCTTAAATTGCCATTTCTGAAATAAGCTATTCGCTGACTCACCTACTATTTCTTGGTTGTTTCTATTCTCTTTTCCTTGTCCCATCAGGGATACTTAGATTATTCAAACCAATGGTCATTTTAGACCATGGAATGGCTCTCTTCTCAAGACCAATCAAAGTCAAGATAATAAGGAGATCACACCTAAATTAGACTAACTTTGTAGTCATTAATAGTATAGCTATATTCATGATATAACATATAATGGAGCAAATGTACTTCATATGATTGCTCCCATGTACATATTTAATAACATTTTCTTCTCAGTACATCAGAAATGACAATCTGGAGGCAATTTTAGAGAGACTTAGGAGGCCCTTTTAAGATTATTTGCAGTACAAGTGGCTCACATTTGCACCTTTAATTTGCAAAAAGTATGCAGCTATTGGCTCTGTTAAATTGCTATTATTTCCAACCATGTTCCCTTTAACTCTGGATTTGCAAATATCATAGCAATAGCAATAGCACTTAGACTTATATACCACTTCAAAGTGCTTTACAGCCCTCTCTAAGCAGTTTACAGAGTCAGTCTATTGGCCCCCAACAATTTTGGGTCCTCATTTTACCCACCTCAGAAGGATGGGAGGCTGAGTCAACCATGAGCCTGGTGGGATTTGAATTGCCAAATTGCAGGCAGCTGACAGTCAGCAGAAGTAGCCTGCAGTACTGCACTTGAACTACTGCACCACCAAAGCTCAAAGCAGTCAATCATGCCTTACTCTCATTTTGAATGGATTACTGGAACACGCTCTACATGGAGGTTTCCTTGATAACCATTTAGAAGCTGCAACTGGTCTAGATCTGCAGTTCAGGTTGTCTTGTGGTTTGTTCATTATACACAACAGTTGAACTATTTGGACATGCTTCCAGTTTCTTTACAAATATAATTAAAGTCTGTTATCACTGGAAGTTCTGTATGACACAAAGCCAGATTATTTATAGGACTGCTTCTCCCTGAAGATATCTAGGTCAGATGGGGTAGGCATGCTTCAGGTCCTTTCACTTAATTGTTGTGATCTGTTGCTACTTTTGAATCATGACCCCTCTGTAGTTTAAGAACAGCCTCTAACAACAATCAAGACGGGCCCTACACTTTTAGGTTTTTTTAAGGCCACAAAGACCTGGTTTTGGGAAAAACTTCCGGTTTGCGTGGCTTCGGGGCAGCAGGAATTCGCGACAGCTCGCGATTCCTGCTGGCTAGCTGCCGAGGTACCCCCGATCCAGATGGGTCAGGGGGTTAAGGCTGCCCTGTAGGGACAGCTGAAGATAGAGGGGAGCCGGTTAGGGAGGTGGGGGCATCGCAGACCCCCCCCTTCTCCGGAAAAACCCCTTTTTCCCAAGGCGGTGGAGCGGCGGTCAGCAATGGCCGCCACGAAGAAGCCAGCAACCGGGTAAGAACTGTGCTGGAGGAAGTGTGAAAAGTGAAAGTTCTGCCTGAGCCGGGTCAAGTAACAACTTTTAAATTGCCTGGAATTGAGCTGCTTGTTGCTGGAGGATACATTATTTCCCTAAGAAGATCGAAAGCGGCGGAGAAGCTGTCAAAGGGAACTTTCTTTTTTTTTATTTTTGTTTACTCTCCCATCCCACGGAAAAAGCAGAAATATTTGGATATATTAGACATTGAAAGTGGATTGCTTTGAAAGCTAAGCTAAGAGACAAAGGGATTTTTGGACATTGAAAAATTTAAGAAATTGGAAAATTTTTGCTGGAGGTATGGATTTTTGATTATTTAAAATTGTTATTGCAAGTGGGAAGGGAGAAAAAAAAAAATTGGAGCAGAAACTGAAAAAGGAGGAGACTGTCTAGAATGTCTTGGTGGATCCCAAAAGAAGATATATGGTAATTGGACCTCTTTGATTAAAAATTAATTTAGAAAGAGAAAGAGAAGAAGGAAGAAAAGTATTAACTTTTGGAACTTTTTTCTTTTTTTTAATTGCTTTTGATTGTCCTGGATTAAAAATACTTGTGGTTGTTTTGGAAAAAGTTTTCCCTTTTCATAATGGCATTGTCTGTGGATGAACTAGAGATTGACTATCAAAAATATAAAAAAGAAGATACTTTGGGCGCTTTGTTCCAATTCTTAGAAATGGCGTTATGTTCTGTTGAAAAGTTGATTATGCAGCAGAAGGACTGGGACAAGGAAGAAGAGGAAGAAGAAGCCATCTTTGATGAACAATGGGTTCCTTCCGGAGAGGAGGAGAAAAAGGATAAGAAAAAGGGGTTTTTAAGAATTATAAAAACAACCAAAAGAGAGAAAAATGAGCGAAAAGATGGAGGCAAGGTTAGAAAGCAAAGGAAAAGGAGCAAGAAAAGCGAAGAGAAAAAGCAAAGGGGTAGAAAGGGCAAGGAGAAGAATAAGCAAGAGAGAAAAGGGGGGAGGAGAAGCCTTAATGGGGGGAAGCAAGATTTAAAAAAAAAAAGTTTATTTAGAGACAATGGGTGAATTTAATTTAGATTAAAAGAGGGATTCTGGAGGGTATATAAGAGTGTGTTTTTATATGTATATTTAGAATAAAAAATTTATTATGTAATTTTAGAATCTTTTAAACAGAATCCCAAGAAAGATTTATATGTAGTATTTTTAAGTTAAGTAATGAGTTATAGATGTAACTCCAATTGTTGTGCAGGAGAAGTATAGTAAAAGAAAAAAGATGAATGGATGTTTGGAAATAGAACAGACAAAGAATGTTGTTGAAAATGGTAATAATGGAAGGATATATATGCTTTTCTTTTGATTTTGTATATTGATAAAAGGCAATAAAATTTTAATTGATAAATAATTTGGATGGAAAAGAGAAGTAGGGACAAGATATGAAGTTAATATTATATGAAATATTAATATTATAATCTTGAAATGTTATGTTTTATTGGTCTATCATTATTATTATTTTTTAGAAAAGAATTTATAAGCTGTTATGCCTTGATTTTGTGTGCATTGTTTTTAGAAAACTGATAAAAATGGTTTTTATATACATATATATAAAAAAAAAAAATGATAATAAGATATGGAAGGAGATTTAGGTTGAATATGATGTTTGAATTTGTGTCTGTGTAAAGAGTTTTAACCCGGGAACAGACAACCTTCAGAAAAGATCTTTTAGTTTTGTCTATGTTTTATGTTTTGTGTTTGTATGTTTGTGTATTATGCTTATGATAAAACTAACAAAATTTGTTTTTTATTAAAAAAAAAAAGGAAAAAAGAATTAATAAAACCTTGGAGGAATGTTAGATGAGAATAATTTAAACAAGCCAGAAAGAAAAGAATATGATGACTATAAAATGGATAAATATGGAAGAGAAATGAAATTGAATAGGAGTAAAGAGAAATAATGAGAAATTTGATGAAAGATATTTGTGTGTCCATATGGGGATGGGATAAATTGGAATTATGCTGTATAAAAATATTGTTTTGTTTGACTTGTAAGGACTTACAATATTAAGAGGTTTTATGTGTTTATGTATTTACTGGTTAATGATGTGTTGTTTTATCTTTAAAATTAATAAAAATTTGTTTCAAAAAAAAAAAAAGACCTGGTTTTGGGTGGTACAGTGCTCAGAAGTAGTACTACAGGCTAATTCTGCTGTCTGGGAGAAGTTTGATTCTGACCAGTTCAAAGTTGACTCCGTCTTCCATCCTTCTGAGGTCGGTAAAATGAGAATCCAGATTGTTGGGGGCAATATGCTGACTCTGTAAACAACTTAGAGGCCTGCAATGTGCTATGTCTAAGTGCTGTTGCTATTGCTATTTTTCCCTAGGTATCTGACAAGGATGGGCCTGTGTATATAGAATTGAAGGATACTATGGCACTGTTGTGGATGTTATTTTATTTTATGGCTGTTTTATTTTTTAAATGTTATTAAAATGGTTTTAATTGTTTTATAATTTTAGAATTGCAAGAATCACATAGTTAAGTTTGATGCCTATATAAATTGAATAGATAAAAATAAGTGCAATGCTCCTTTTATGGGTGATATGATTCTTTTATTGCTGTTATTATATGTGAGACCCACACATGTACTCTGTTAATTGCTAAGGAGGATCCAAGCTTTCTCTCTTATGTCTTACAGATATTCCAAGCTCTGCTGTCTTGTCTCTTTGGACTCTGGAAAAGGGCCTCTCCCCACCTTGCTATTCCTAACTATATTCCACCACACCACCGCATGTGTTTTGTTTATCCTGAAAGGAATATCTGGCTCATTTTCTTAAAAAAAAACTTGGAGACTCATTGGGTTCCCAATTAAAGTCCCATTGTTGCAAGTAGAGGACAAGCAATTGTTAAATTAGGGATGACCTGAGCATCATTTCCCTCCAGAGCCAATGGTATGTTAGACAAACTTGTCCCACTTCATTTCGACCAATATAATGGAAAATTATATTAGTATTTATTAGAAAGTCAATTAGTATTTATTTGATTTTAATAATAAGGTAACAGAGATAACTCTAGTTTATATTCAGTATTTATATAAGGCTCCTTAAAATTATCCAGTTTTATACAGTTTTAGATCTTTTTTTTACATATTTATTTCCTGTTCTATTCTTTCCCTTGATTTTCCTTTCTAATAACTATTTTGAAGAAAAGAAAATGTAAGGGAAAAAAGAAGGGTATTAAGATACAAGAAAAAGAAAGATCATGTGATTTAATACATAGCATGATATTAGCTCCATAAACTAACAAAGTATAGTTTAAACCAGATTTATTTTTCCCATTGCTTGTGATTGATACAATTTATAGTACAAGAAATGCAATAACAAAGTAACCAAATACCAACTGGAACATATTTGACTAAACTTTCAGTTAAGGGTGCATGTGTAAACAATGTTTAGACTTAGCTTTTTATGAATTCAGTATGAATATTATTGAATTTGCAGGGCTGCCAACCTTGAGTGATAGTTCGGAGTGAGACACTGCGAGGGAGCGGAGCGACCGAGGGGGGGGGGATGGTGTGGAAGGGGGTGTCCCCCCTTCCACGGTAGGGAGCTTTGACAATTTTACATTTTAAATGGTGCAATCTGATGCATACTTTAGTCATGATTTGGACATATACATACATACATACATGCAAGCAGCACCAATGTACTTGAACCGGATTTGTAAGATATTAATAATGCAGTTCACTGACCATGAATAATTGAAGTTCCTGACTTGTAACTGCAGTATTCTACCTCAACTGACTTTATTAGCTTAGTGATGTACTATAGACCACTATAGGATGAATTCAATGTGCAACAAAAAGACAAAAACCCGAAACAACTACAGAGATAATGCAAATACATCAATGGGTATTCTTCTTTCTGTATCAAATACCATACTACATGCCAATATCAAATGCTATAGTCTCAGTCTTTAATTATATACTAACTTGTTGACTGAAATAGGGGTTCATAATTTCAGACATGTATAAACTAAACATTTAATCAAATAATGAGTGCTTCATATAAATATACATATTGTTAACTGTAAAACTCATCTACTGTATTCTGAAGCTTGAGCACAGTGAGGAAACAGTATATTATTTATTGGGTAAGTTTAGATTCTGAACTTAATGGTCTTACTGCTCTTTGGATGGTAAATTGTGTTAAGATTAGAATATGTTCTAGTTGAGTCAGGGCTATCCCAATTTGGGGCTGAGAAGCCTACTGGCATCAAAAAAAGTCCTTATTGAGTCCTTATCTAAGGGTTTGAAAATATGATAATAATGTAGTACAGTCCTGTCGATCTGGTGCATGGAGACCAAGGATTTAAACTCAAAGGAGAAAGAGGAAAAAGTGATTCCTTCATCCACTGCCAGAGATGTAATCCTGTCAGTCCTCCAACCTTTCTATTAAGTATTTTGCAAAAAAGCTGCCCAGCCCCTTTATAGATCAGCCTGGCGCGCTTCTCGCCTTGCTGGTTTGGGAAGACTCTTTTGGATCAGCTAAAAGAGAGCATAAGGCGTGTAAAGGGGTGGTAATAATAATTATAATAATAATAAAATTTAAAATAATAATAATTTTATTCAGAGTTGTGTTGGATCTCTTTTTTTGGGGTGGGTGGGTTGTCCCATTCTTTCTTGGTGTTCTTTCTGTCCTTTTTGCTTTTTAAAATGGTCTTTCTCCCCTGGGTCAGAAATCCAGCCAGAGAAAATAAAGAAACATCACCAAAGATTTAAACACCAAAGGGTTAAATGGAAGCCACTCCGTTGGCTTTGCTTACCATTGTTATTACTGGCCGAGGCTGTAAAGAGGCTTTGCCAGCCCCTCGTGTCCTTCTTTGGAAAGCCTAGGGCAGCTGGCTTGTCCCAGAGGACATTGCAGAGAGGGAGAGGGCGGGGCAAAGTGGCTGCGAGCGCCCCGGGCGGCGAAGAAGCCTCCTGCTCTTCGCTTTCCTGAAGCGATAATGATCGGCATCGTGACAGTTACGGGACGCCGGCAGAAGGATTAAGGCGGGAAAAGAGGCGCGGTGGGGTGGCTGGGCAGGGCGGGGCGGCGCTGGGAGCTCATCCTTCTCCTAAGCTAAGGGGAATATTCAGAATATAATCAGAGAATGTAGGGATATTTTTGTACATTCCATGATTTTGGGGGTTTAGCGTGAGATTTTGTTTATCAGAGTGAGACAGTCAAAATTGATTGAATTGCGTGAGTCTCACGCTGATTGCGTGAGAGTTGGCAGCCCTGAATTTGGATTCAAGATTTTTTCTCAGAACCATTTTCTCATCCACTTGCTATTGCAGTTTCCTCCATGCAATAATAGAATCTGACTCTCAGTGCAAATTTTTATATTGTTTCTATTTCTGCCTAAAACCACATTTTTAAAAGCAGAAGGCTATATGTAACAAATAATCTTTCTCTTATCTCAATCAGACAAACAAATCCTTCAAAAGGCTAGGATTTTCAGCAAGATCATTTTTCAAATGCAACATGAAGGGTTTTTTTTCCACAGACTCAAAGGCAAAAATGATGTGGTATGAGGATTGTAGTGTGCAACACATTCTGTTCAGACAGAAGAACCAAAGAATTTATAAAATGATTTTAAAAATGGGTAAAAATAACTACAGAAGGGAAAATCACAGAGCATACATATAGTCTGAGAATGTCTAGGTTAAAGCGAAAAGAATAGGAATGCACGATGCAGACACATGCACATAGTTCTACTTGTACCTTAACACAAAACTTAAGTTGAAATAGTTTTATTTCTATAGGGAGCATTGTGGTAAAAAAATTGCCTGTCTATTACCACTAAGAAACTAGTGGGGTGATCCAGAGCGACAAATATAAAAATGATACGCAATTTATCCTTAATATTTAATTTAGTAAACACAATCATACATTAATGAAAATGGGTGCATTTGAATATTCCATCTAAATAATAGCTGTAATCCTTTAAAAATATGCAATCATTTGCTTTTGCAGAAATAAATTAAATTATTCTTCAAGTGACCATTGGGACAATAGGCATATTTGACTTTTAGAGGAAACACTATGCCTAATTCCTGGTTGATTGGTTGGTTGGTTAGTTGGTTGGAAATCCATCCATCCATCCATATTTTATAGAAGAGAATATCTGCAGCTCAGGGTTCAACTGTGGAGTCCTTTGTGTTCTCCGAGCTTGGCTCTTTGCTTGTAGTCATTTCATTATCCAACAAGGCAATACTATGATTGCTAGTGAATGTGGACTTTGCTTTTTGTTCATTTATAATAGATAGCCCAGTTGCTCAGGTGTGTTATGTTACCTAGTCAGGTAAATGAAATGTCTTCAAGCAAACGAACAACCTCATACAGCACAAAAAACTCCATATATCTTATTTTTCAATTTAAAAAATTCCAAGAGCAGTTGTATGTATAACTGTTCTCGTCATTAGCTAAATGCTAATGTTTTATTTATATGCATTGAAAAGAGAGGAAATAACTGAATTGATGTTTACCTAACAAGCTGCAAGGTTTTTTAAAAAAAGCACAGTAACATAGCAATACAGTTCATAAGTATCCTGACTTATAATTTTCGATGTCAACATTGGAATTGCAGAAAGAGCTTATGCAGACATTGCACGTATACAAGTGCAGTTTAGATCTGCATCTATAAAAATAACATCTGTTTAAGCATACATTACATTTAAAAATAACTGTACAGCGATCAGCTGCTTAAGTACAGTTAACCAGATGTCGTTTTAAAGTGCCAGATGGAACAATGAAATGAAGATTGAAAATTAAAAAATACTGTGAAAGGTCAAATCAATTAAGCAACCTGTTTTGTTGGCATGTAACAGTTAAAAGTAAGTTTAAACTACTTAAGGAGTGAGCAGTAGGAAGATGAAGCAGTTAATTTTAACTTGCTGTTTAGAAATGATAATGATAAAATGATAGTTGTTAACATTTAGGATTGCTTCATGAGTCTCTCACATTCTACCCTCCACCCTAGTGAAATTCCAAAATATACTTTTTTCTTTCTTCTGGAAAAGATAAATAAAATTGGCTACTGAATTTAAACTATCAAGTCCCCAATTCTTATTCATGATGATTACAACATACACGTTTTAAATCAATAATTTTAAAAGAGCATGCAAAAAAAAATGAATGAAAGCAGACTTTTCTATTTTTCTTCTAAATATTAAAAATGGGAATTGTTTGCAGGGAGGATAAGTATAGATCAACTCATCTATACAAATATCAAAAGATAATTCATTTGTTCCAGAATGCTGGGAATTAGTCAGATTTCTGAAAAGCACAATTCATTGATAGAAAAAAAAATGTAAATACTTAACTTACCTATAATGTAAGAGCCCATACCAACCTCTAAATTCTTCCCTAATGTTGTACAAATTCACATGCAGGTGAACAGTCCCTTCTTACAAGGTTAAATTTCTATAAGGAAATACTGCATAAAATGGAGCTGTCTTTGTAGAGGCTCCAGAACAGAGGTGTCAAACTCACAGCCTGCGGGCCAAATGTGTCACGTGCTGACCCCACCCCCACTCAGTTTAGTGAAGGAGGGAAGTCTCGATCCATCACGTGACGCTGCCATGACAATGTGAGTTTGACACCCCTGTTCTAGAAGATTCAGCAAACTGAATATGCTAACCAATAAAGGAGAATATTTGTAGCGCAGGTTGAAATAAATAGATGCCTAGGTATGAACAATATCTACATACTTATTATGCAAAAGAGACAATCAAGAAGCTAAAAGGAACCACAAGACTGAAACACCTCCGTACCGCCAATCAGCTTCCAGGTGAGCCTAGATTAATATCACCCCAGCAATCAAGAAGTAAACAATACCCCAATCCAGGAACTGCCAAACAAGTTAATAGTAAACAGCCCAATCAAAGAATGTCTAAGACCATTCCTACCAACACTGACAGGGCAAGTTGCTAGAATATAAACTGAAAGCACACCCCACTGTTTATTAGCATTGATGAGGTTACCTAATTTGTGTAATAAAACAACTGGAGGAAAAAAAACAAGCTCAGAGAGCACCATGGACCCCTCAAAGTGAATATGTGCTGCTAAACTCCTAATTCATATTTCATCGATACAAACACATTATAACTTTGTTACAATTCAAAATAGAACATAGAATGTTATAATAGGGCTCTAAGGGACCTTAGATCTAGTGCAACCTCCTGCCCGTGGCTGGAGATCCTATACCATTCTGGATTTTATTTGACCTTGATGGGATGGATACATGTGATTATAAAAAGAATAACCAAATAACACAATAGAATAATAGAGTTGAAAGGGGCAGCATATCACCCCTAACCCAAGCAGGAGACCTTATACAGTTTTAAACAAATGGCTGTCCACTCTCTTCTTAAAAGCCTCCAGTGATATTAGTTTTGGCCAAATATCTGTAGGATTATCTAGCTCTACATGTGGCTGCCCACGCTTTTGTATTACTAACCTATATCCTGTGCTCAGTTTATGGCTCTATGATTCAGCATGGCTATAGCCAACTTTTGGGTGCTGACTGTCTCATTTTCAAGCATTACTAAATCTTAGGGAGAAGTATAAGCCACTATACTACATTATTATTTTTATTTATGACACACTATCCCTTTATTAATATATTTAACTCAGTTGAAAGAACTATCCAACTTTCCAAAAAACAAGAAGGGGAATTAAAAAAATGATTTCATTAAGCCAAAAAGAAATCTAATAAAACTACATAGAGATCCATAAAACCATTAATCATGTTTAGATGATTGGAAAGGGATAACTTCTGCAAAAAGTTTAACTCTAAAACTGGCTTCGTGCAATAAAATCTGGTTATGTTTAGAATGGATTTGTTGAGCTTTGATCAGCTGGTCATAATGAACTTAAAGCTCCTTCTTCAATTCATTTTGCTTTGAACTTATTTTAAAGAAAACTTTCTTTATCATGTGATCATGCAAAACTAACCAAAAAATGAAAAATTCAAATACTTATAACAGTATTAAAGCACAGCCACAACACTGATAAATAAGGCAAACAAGGTATGGAAACCATGCAGGACTGATATCTTTTCATTCCTTTCCTAGCAGTGGCCATAGAAGCCTTCTGTGTTTTCTTCAGTGAAACAAATTAATGTTTTGTATTAATGTAGGTGTGCTTCTGTCTGTCCTCTGGTTGTATCCCTCTGGGTATATGTGTACAAGAAGGACTGTTCATCCTTCAATCTGGGTCACATGATAAGGAGAAAGACAGAAAGAGGCTGACAATGGGACAGTGGGCATTTCAAATTACTACCAGCTGTCCATCCCATGCATTGGGGAATCAGAAACTTGCTCCTTCAGCCAAATCTATCCCTCAGAACCACTGTTATGGGGCTAAAATAAAGAAAGACCCCCTTTGTGCACTGTTTGATAATCTCAGAAGAAAATTTAAAAACCTCATCAAACCAACTATCTTATAAGAAGAAAGGAAAACTCATCATCTGTTGTCGTATACCTATATGCTCACATATACAATCTTGACTCATTAGCAAGAGTTCTGGACTTTTGAAGGAACTACCAAAAAGCATGCCACAGAGAAATCTAGGTTTTCTTTGGCTTCTGCCTAAGGTTGGTGCTAGATATAAGAACACATTCCCTAACATTCCCTGAAACTTTTCTCCATAGTTTTTCATGGATGTATGCGAAAATATTCTGACTTCTGTGTGGAAGTACCATCTTGAAATCAGTTATAGATTTCTGTAGATGTCCTATATAAAAAGAAATAGACTTAACAGTATTAATAAAGGAGAATATTTATAGTTCAGGGTTGATATGAGGGATCCTTGGTGCTCTCTGAGCTAGCTTGTTTTCTTGCTGATGTTTCATTACCCAAACTAGGTAACATCATCAGTGCTAATAAGCAGTGCTGTTTGCTGTCAGTTTATATTCTGGTGCTTGCCTGTCAGTGTTGGTGGAGGTAGTCTTAGAGATTCTTTGGTTGAGGTGTTTGCTGTTGGCTTCTTTGGCAGTTTCTTGGCTGGGGTATTGTTTACTTGATTGTTGGTCTGATGTTAATCTATGCTGATTGCTGATAAAGAGGTGCTTGGGTCTTTTTTGTTCTTTTGTGGGCCGGACGATAGTCTCTTTTGCATAGTCTAGAGATGTTCTTAATGTCTATTGTCTTGATGGTTGATTTGTCAGAGTGCCAGGCTTGTAAAAATCCCCTGGTGATTTTGGACTTGGCTTGGTTTAGGTAGGATGATCACATTTTCTCAGCTGAAACAATGGTTAAATCTGTCCATATGTTGTGAAATTAAAGATTTTTCAACATGTCTTCTGACTGCTGGTTGGTGTTCATGGATGCGTTCTGCCAGTCTTCTGCCTGTTTGTCCTACATCCGTGATGGCAAACCTATGGCATGTGTGCCACAAGTGGCACGCAGAGCCATTTGTGCTGGTAAACTTACCTCACTGCACATGCACACGCCCAGGGGTGGGATTCTATCAGTTCGCACCTATTCGCTAGAACCAGTTGTTAACATTCTAAGCAGTTCGGAGAACCACTTGTTAGAAGAAATTACTGGCCTAATCCTGTAAGGAAGGCAGGAAGGAAACATTCTGGTGTTGCTTACAAAAGCTGCCTCTCTGTTAACCCTAATTACATTCTTGGCAGGACTAGACTTCCTGTCTCAGGAACTTCTCTGGAGTTATTTTTCCCTCCTTTGCTGGTACTTTGCTTGTGTGGAGTGACCATTCAAAGTTATAATGGCACTGAAAAAAGTGACTTATGACTATTTTTCACACTTACGACTGTTGCAGCATCCCCACAGTCATGAGAGGCCAGGCGAGGAGATGCGTGTCTCAATGTGAGTGATACTGAGTTGGCCACGCCCACCAACTTAGCCATGCCCACAGAACCGGTTGTTAAAAAATGGAATCCTATTCCTGCACGTGCCTCACAGCTGATTTTTTTTTCAGCTGGTTTGAGGCCTTTTTTGGCCTCCCAGAGGCTTGGAAAAAGCCTCTGCAAGGCGTTTCAAGCCAAATTATAAGCCTATTTCGTCACTTCCTGTAATACTGGAAGTGACAAAATGAGCCTATAATTCAGCTTGAAAAGCCTTGCAGAGGCTTTTTCCAAGCCTCTGGGAGGCCAAAAAAGGCCTCAAACCAGCTGAAAAAATCAGCTGTGAGGCACAGTGCAGGTAAGGGTGTGGCGAGGTGTGGCAGGGTGGGGAGGGGCATTGTGCATACATGCACAGGGGTTGTGGGGAGGGGGACACGCATTGCATTCTGGGTGCTGGCACATGAATGCGTGAGCGCTGGGGCATGGACAATTTTTGGCACAGGAGCCCAAAAATGTTAGTCACCACTGTCCTACATAGTGGTTATTGCAGTCCTTACATTGTGTGTTGTGGATGGTTCCTGTTTTTTCTTCTGAACTTGCTGGGTCTTTTGGTCTGCTTTGAAGAGCTTTAGTTGGCTTGTGTCCTATGCTGATTCCACATGGTTGTAATAGTCTGTTGGTGGTTTCTGAGACATTCTTGATGTAGGGCAGACTATGTATGTATTCATAAACTATAATTTCTATAAATGAGGTTATTTTAGATAATTAATTTAAAAATATAAAATACAGACTAAAACTATTTAGAACAATGATTGCAATGAGCAGTGACACATATAGAATCTTGGATAGTAAAATGTATCATGTCTATACATTTTCTTCAGTTCTTTAATAAACGTCATTTTATGCCAGTATGTGATTATATTGTCATTCAATTCACAAAAGGTTGGCAATGATTGTTATATTTCCAAAACTGTTTTTCAAAAGACAATTGGACTTTCTTTTTATATAATAATAATAATAACAACAACAACAACAGAATAACAGAGTTGGAAGAGACCTTGTAGATCATCTAGTCCAATCCCCCACCCAAGCAGGAGACCCTACACAATTTCTGATAGATGCTGGTCCATTCTCTTCTTGAAAACTTCCAGTGATGAAGCTCCCACAACTTTTAAAGGCAAGCTGTTCCATTGCTCTCATTGTCAGAAAATTTCGCTTTATTTCCAGGTTGAATCTTTCCTTGATCAGTTTTCAACTATTATTCCTTGTCAGGAATTTTGCTTGAAGTTGTTTTGCTTCTCGTCCAAGAAGTTTCTTCCATTCTGGACTGAATTGAACTGAAGAAGCTTCTTGGATGAGAAGTGTAATGTCTTCAACAAAAAAACAAAGAAAATCCAGTTGCCTTTTGGAAAAGCACCTTTGGGACAACCATGACTTGGATGACTAATAATTTCCATAGACAGATTCTTATATTCATGTTTCTTTCTGTTTAGAACATGCTTGCTGAGATATAACCTCCATTTCAACACACTGCACTTATTTTCATTTCTCACAAGAAATGTCTTTGCATTTGTGTGTATGTCTGTATGCAACAGTGTGGGCATGTGTGGTTGATCAGCAGATCTGTCATTTTTAATCCTTTTCTTTCAATCATTTCTTCTCCAATATGAAACATCTCAGTTTAAAACACTTGTAGAGGCTGTTCATAGTGAAATACTAGTAGCATTTTCAAAATGTAAAACAGAACAATGTCATAAAGACAGAACAAAAGAAATTAAAACACTAGCTATGCCACAGTTGTCTTATGCAGCAGTTAGAAATTTAATTATTTTATCTCATAGAATAATGTGCCCTTCAGAAATCATTTTGGACTAGATGTTTCAAACCAATGATCTGTAGTTAATTATCTTTAATAACTGTTGCACATTATGGTTAGATCTATGTTTTTGCTAAACCAATTAATAATATCTTCATTAGTATAAAGACAAGGTAGCTGGATTCTTTCATTTTTCACACTGAAAGAATAGATATTTTAAACACAGCAATTTACTTTAGCCATACATTCCCAATGATAGGACTAATTAATGAGACTTCAAAGACATATAACTTCCAAAAGCTACTTATTTTCAACATTTAATGGCATTTCACTGAGGCCTTGAAACCCTAACCACCTAAATGTAGAATATGTTAAACTCTTTTAAAGCAGCAACCCAAGTGGCCCTCTGAGTAATGTTTAATGGTGAATAGAATTCATATTTCTTCTTAAACTTATTGGACATCAAAGTAATCATGCTAACAGTTGCTCACGAATCATGAATATCTGTTAAGCTGAGTCATTGTTTTTTAACTGAGACAATTCTAATTTGAAGGGGAAAAAGACTCTTCAATGGTTTTGGCTTTGAAAATTCAAAGTTTGAATATATTTAGATATCTACTGTAAAAAATGCTAATTATGCAAAACAAGACAATAAATTCATAAAGTTACTCTAGTTAAGTGGGCACTAGCCTGCATTTTTCGCAATCTACAAAATGTAATCTAAGTGAATAGATTTAGATATTATAGCACAGAGGAGGACAACTTGCTGTTTATCTATATTTCTCTGGGAAAACTAATATGTAGTATATTTAAGGCTTTTTTGACAAGAAAGGGAAGGAAGGAAGGAAGGAAGGAAGGAAGGAAGGAAAAGATAAAAATAGAAGTAGCATTATTTATGGAGAATGACATTATAATTATTACAAAAAATGGGAGGTATGATAGGAAAAAGCAGGAATGTGTCTTCAGAAGCTTTCATTCAGCGTAATGTGAATTTTGAAAGAGAAAATATAGCATGTTTGGAGCTCTGTAGGAGCTTAAAAACTGTATCAGTTTTCTTGAAAATGGCCAATTCAATCCAAGTAGACGTGACTCAGCAGGAAGATCACTAAAAAAAATCATGTTCTAATAGGAAAGGCATCTTGAAGACTTAGCAGCTTGGATAAGATGGGAAACTGTGACATTTTTCTCAAATGCCACACTTCAGAAAATGTGTGTTTTATTGCTACTCTTCTGTAAATGGTGCCAAAGTGTATAGAAAGCTGGCTTTCTTTCTCTTTTAATAAAATATTGTAGAGTATTCAAAATACATAAGAAGCTAAAGTGAATTGGACATTTTCATAAGATTTGGGTAGAAAGAAAGAAATTTTCAGATGTTTCCTTTCTGGTTTACGCTATTCTCTTATGAAGCTCTATACATTTTTTAAATTTATCTATTCTATTTTTTAAAAAACTGGTCAATTACAACACTGAAGAAAATCAAATAATCAAAGTGCTTTGAGATATGTTACTAATAAGCTACTTTGCTAATTTTTTCATGGTTAGAATTAATAAAGCAGGTATCTCATGTTGCTTAAAATTGTGATTTTCACTAGCCTTTTGAAAGGTATTTTGCCAACAATCTTCAAAGAACTCAGTGCACTGTATATTGCAGCAATCAACTCTGCAGTTTTTCATAATACTTCAGAGTTGCTTGCATAAATCTGGTTGTAGAAATAGCATTCTTTAGAAAAATCCAAATATCGCTAGGGGGAATTTTGAAAATTCTAAGACAATAAATCTTTGTGAAAACCTATAACTTTACTGGAGATTTAATTATAAGGATGGGCAAATCTGTCAGTTTTGATTTCTCTCAGTTTTCATTTCCCTGACTGTACATTCATTTTGGCCTGCTTCTGCAACAATTTGGCAAAAGAAAACCTGTATGTATTTTTCTGTTCATTTTTATTAATCCACCAACATACTGTTTTGCAAGTGTTCTTTTTTCAAATTGTGGACTTTTTTCTGAATTTCAAGTTTAAATTTCACTGCAGAAATACACTCTATCATATCGATTCTAGAACTTGGTAGGTTTATGTAAAATATCAGGTGAATTGCTATATCTAGCAACAGATAACTTTAGATAAAATTAGCCAGTCGTCAAGAGGAGGAGAATTGGGGGAGGAAGAAGAAGATGATGGGGAAGGAAGAGGAGGAAGAGGAAGACAAGTGTTATGGATTAAACCATCGCAGCGATACAACCGAAACAGCTTCATCTTACAACAGGCTTGTAATCCTGCAATTCTTATTGGCCCGTGAATAGCGAGTTGAGATTGGTCAGGCTTGGCCAGTCTGATTTGCTGTTAATGGAAGCCCCTGATTGGACGCTTGTGAAAGCAATAGACTCAGTTCATTGGTTGTTTAACGGCAGCAAGCTCTATAAAAGAGCTACTGCTGCCCAGGTTTTCTGCTCCAGTCTTTCTTGTTAAATAAAGAGTTGAAGTCACAGTCCAATGTCTCGTCTCCGTTCTTACGCCCATGCCCAGGACTTAACACTGGCGACGAGGATGGGATGCGGAGACAATAGAGCTGACTAGAACATATCGGACAAAGAAAGAGCACATGGCGAAAGAGTGCACGAAACAGATGGCAAGATGACTAGCGGCGCCATACCACCCGCTCCATTCGACCCAGCAACCGAAGACTGGGACTCATATATAGACCGTTTCCAGATGTTTCTGGAGACCAACAATTTAAAAGATGCCACGTCTGGCAAGAAACGAGCGGTGTTCCTGACTCATTGCGGCCCCACCATTTTCAAAATGGCTAAACCATGAGCAAAACCGGCAGAAGTGAAGACCATGGATTGGGACACCCTCACTCCAATCCTCAGGGCCCATTACGCACCCGCCGTATCTACACTGATATGAAGACATGAATTTTACCAGAGGGACCAATGGAAGGACAAGAGCGTTGGTAATTTCATAGCTGACCTCCGGAACCTAGGAGGCCTTTGTGGTTTTGCAAACTTAGAGGAAGCCCTAAGAGACCGAATAGTTCTGGGATTAAATGCACCACACGTGCAGAATAAGCTGATGGTGAAAGGTGACATCAGCCTTACAGATGTCATCACCGATGCTACTGCAGCAGAAGCAACCAGGAAGTCAGCCGCTCGAATGCGCCGAGCGAATGCACCACTTCGCCAACTCGCCGACGAGGTACCACTCTCCACTGAGAAGCACGCTACCGCTACCCACCATGAAGACCTCGAGTCATCCTCAGACAGTGATGAAGAGGAGGTCAACTGGCTCCGCTCGGAACGAGAACAAAGGAACCAGCAACATCCGCACCAATGTGCAGGTTGCGGGGCAAACCACCCACGATCGGACTGCAAATTCCTCGATGCACTCTGCCGTAACTGCAGAAAGAAAGGCCACATCGCGAAGGTCTGCAGAAGCAGACGAGAATCCAGTCCCAGCCGAAAGGAGAACAACCTCTGTCGGGAGATAACCAAACCTCCTGAAAACCGGGACCGTCTGAACCATCAATGGAACAACCACTACTACTACAGAAACCAAGCACCTGCCTTTTCAACGAGATGAGAAGAGGCCCACCAAACCATTATCATCAGCCACGCTTCATCGCTCGATGCAAGGAAAATACGAGTGAAGGTTACTATTGAAAATCGACCATGCGTGATGGAAGTCGATTTGGGATCGTCCCTGTCAATGGTATCCTTGAAAACCCTCAAACAACTGATACCTGCCATTTCCCACCAGGACCTCAGCATGCTGAAAGACTATCATCCTGAAAGACTATCAGGGAAACAGAATCCCAGTTGTCGGTTCCAGCAACGTTCAAGTATCATTCAAGGACCGCACAGCAACGCTTCCTCTAACTGTCGTCGATCATGACCGACCCAACTTGTTGGGTTACAGTGGTTCACCCCACTCGGAATTGAACTAGCCGGCATACACCATACCAGAAATGATGACTGGGAAGAGAATCTCATCCAGGAATTCCAGGACGTGTTCACAGGAACATTAGGCAAGTACAAGGGGACCCCTATATCGTTTAATCTCAGCCCTGATGTAGCTCCCATTCGACTTAAACCCCATCGAGTTTTGCCTTAAAACCTAAAATCGACGAGCAGCTAGATAAACTGATAGCCCAGGGCATGTTGGAACCGATTGACCACGCCCATTGGGAAACCCCGATAGTAACACCCATGAAGCCAGATGGTTCGTTAAGAATTTGCGGGGACTATCGGGCCACCCTAAATCATGCTCTTCAACAGAGCGCTTACCCAGTACCGGTGGTTCAACACCTTCTTCATTCCCTGGGTGGCGGAAAAATATTTGTGAAATTGGACTTAGCTCAGGCATACTAGCAACTCCCTGTGGACACAGCAACTGCAGAAGCCCAGACAATAGTTGTACATAGAGGCGCTTTTAAGTGCAATAGACTCCAATTCGGAGTAAGCATGGTGCCGGGCATTTCCCAAAGTTTAATGGAGAGACTATTACAAGGCATAAAAGGCATCGTGCCTTATTTTGACGACGTCCTAATAGCTGCCCCCACTAAAGAAGTATTAGTACAATGGCTCAGAAAAGTCCTGCAGAAATTCAAAGACGCGGGTCTTAAGGTAAAACGAGACAAGTGCCAACTTTATACGGAGAGAGTGGAGTTCCTGGGATACCTTCTCGACAGACAGGGAATCCACCCCACCGAAAAAAAAACTAACCGCAATAAAAAAAGCCCTGAGACCTAGGAATAAGACAGAACTTCAAGCCTTCCTGGGACTCGTTAACTTTTATAACATTTTCTTGCCCCAGAAGGCAACCATAGCTGAACCCCTACATAGACTCCTCGATAAAAAGGCTCCTTGGGTTTGGGGACGGCGTGAAGAGATAGCATTCAAAGGGATAAAAGACCTTTTAACCTCCGATGCCATATTAATGCAGTACAATGAAACTCTCCCTTTGACGGTCACCTGTGATGCCTCACCATTTGGAGTAGGAGCCATCCTAAGCCACGTTCTCCCAAATGGAAATGAGGCACCCATTGTGTTCTTTTCGAGAACTTTGTCTAAAACCGAAAGGAACTATAGTCAACTTGATAAAGAGGCCCTCGCTATTGTATCTGCAATTAAACGTTTCCATGAATATGTATATGGGAGACCCTTTACCATAATTATAGACCACAAGCCGTTACTTGGGATCTTGGCGGGAAACAAACAAACTCCCCATATATTATCACCAAGAATGACACGTTGGTTAGAATTTTTAGCCGCCTACGATTACCGTTTGCAACATCGCCCGGGGAAAACCATTCCCCATTCCTTTGAGCCGCTCACCACTACCAGACATTATAGAGGACCCTGCTCCAACCTTAACCGTACTACAAATAGAAACCCTCAAATCGCCACCATTAACCGCTTGAGACATAGCCTTAGAGACAAAAAAGGACCCTATTTTGGCACGACTCCTCAGCTGGGTAGAACGCGGTTGGCCGATCAGTGAAACTGATGACATGTTTAAACCATTTAAAAATCGTCAAACAGAACTGTTCTCCCAGAAGGCTTGCATAGTATGGGGAGACAGAGTCATAGTCCCAGAAAAGCTACAATATAGGGTATTGAAAATGCTGCACAAGGGACATCCAGGCATCATGTGGATGAAAGCATTGGCCAGGAGTTATGCATGGTGGCCTGGTTTAGATAGACAAATGGAAACTTGGGTAGCAAAATGCAGTAAATGACAGGAGACTCGCCCTGCTTCTCCAAAGACTCCCCCAACTCAGTGGGAAACGCCTCGAGGTCTGTGGTCCCATATCCACATCGATTTTGTGGGACCCACAAGAGGACACACTTTCCTCTTAACGGTGGATGCCTATTCAAACTGGCTTGAAGTCCAAAAAATGGAAAGCATCACCACAGATGCAGTCACTAAAAATCTGAATAAACTATTCGCTACCCATGGACTTCCTGATGTCCTCGTCTCAGATAATGGCCCCCAATTCACTGCTCTGCCATTCAAACAATACCTGGCTGATCGGGGCATCCGCCATGCTTTAACATCGCCAGCTCACCCTGCAGCCAATGGTAGGGCTGAGCGAATGGTTCAATTTGTAAAACAGACCCTGCATAAAATGGACCACGGCAACATTGATGACAAAATAAACCGAATGCTTTTTATCCAACACATAACCCCAAACAGCACCACAAACAAAACCCCAGCAGAACTCCTGATGGGCTGGAAACTTCACTCGCATCTTGATCGCCTCCACCCAAACTACATGCCAGAACAGCCTCCGGGATCCAGCAGTAAGTGTCGGGCATTCCAGGAAGGTGACCTCGTGTTTGCGAAAAACTTCTCAGGCTACCCATTGTGGGTCCCCACTACCATAACGCAACTTACGGGATCCCGATCATATCATCTACAAATGGCAGATGGTTAGATGTGGAAACACCACATAGACCAACTCGTTCCTGATTAGCACCGGAACCTCCAGCTGGGGGGGGGAAGGAACATGAGGAGGACGAAGAATAAATCGAAACCCAACAGCCCAGGGAATACTCACCATCCGAGGGAGAACCAGACCGGGGAGCGGCCTCGCCACGTGACAACACCGCGACGGAGGTGGATCCAGGGAACCTGGAAGACAGCGCCGACGAGGGCAACCCGGAACTACAGTCTTCACTATCCGCCCAGCGAACAGCCCACCGGAGCCAGAACCAGAACCAGAACCAGAATGAAACCCGGTGGAACAGCGCAGGTCGAGCAGACAGGTGAAGCGGTCTGCCTATCTGCGTGAATACGTCACCCCACCCCTCAGACGGAACCAAGGGGGGAGGGCTGTTATGGATTAAACCATCGCAGCGATACAACCGAAACAGCTTCATCTTACAACAGGCTTGTAATCCTGCAATTCTTATTGGCCTGTGAATAGCGAGTTGTGATTGGTCAGGCTTGGCGAGTCTGATTGGCTGTTAACGGAAGCCCCTGATTGGACGCTTGTGAAAGCGACAGACTCAGTTCATTGGTTGTTTAATGGCAGCAAGCTCTATAAAAGAGCTACTGCTGCCCAGGTTTTCTGCTCCAGTCTTTCTTGTTAAATAAAGAGTTGAAGTCACAGTCCGATGTCTCGTCTCCATTCTTACGCCCATGCCCAGGACTTAACAAAAAGGAAGAAGAAAAGGAAGAGGAGGAGGAGGAGGAGGAGGAAGAGGAGGAGGAGGAGGAGGAGGAGGAGAAGCTAACATTGGAATTAAAATTGTAGGACATATTTGAAAGTTTGTTGGCTCATTGTTTCACTTCTGTCACCCTAAATTTCAAAGTTTAGTCAAGTATACAGCACATTGCTATAATTATTCAAATGAAGGTAACCCAAAGATCAAGTCTTGTGATGATGAAATGAAATCCATGAAAAGAAATGTTGGTTATCACATAGTTTCAGTGAATCTGAGATATTTTTCTCATTTTAAAGTTAAATTATTTCAAGTAAAAGATACCTAGCTGTTATCTGAGGTACATGAAGTAAGTATTGCCATGTCTTGCCCCCAGTTATTGGTTTTCAGGACAGAGTGCAGCAAATGTGTCAGACACTGAGTAGGAAGACAATATTTGCAAAAGAATTTTGCACAGTTATGGTAGCTCAACACTTCTATTTTTGTCCTGATCTGAGCGAATAGAATTTGTGATTAAGATATGCCTCTCCTAGATTAATTGCTATTCAATCTCCTAAAGCAGATTAGTCCAGTAAAACATGTCTGCCAAGTTTTCAAGTACTAATGCTTATAAATATGATCTTGCAAAATGTATCCTTTGGTTAAAAAACGCCAGGCTTTACTTTATTGAAAAATGATGGAGAAATTAATGAAAAATTAGGGTGATTTAATCTTAAATTTTCCATGCCAGTCCATCCCTTTGATTACTGATAATTACATCCAGTCCAACAGCAGACATAAGGACAAATTTCTCCAGCCAGCCTAGTTAATGATCAGGGATCATTTGAAATAAAGTTCAGTAGTATATGGTGACCAAAGATTAGAAAAATAAAATCATCTTGGTCATAAACCTACTTACTTGAATGTTTAAATGAATCCTAATGGCAAACCTGCAATGGAATCAAAAGGAAACCAGAGACCCTTGAAGGACCAAGGCAATTAGAACCAATTCAGATAACCAATTTTTGCATAATGTTTAATATGAAGCAGCAAAAACCTACAATGAAATAAATAAATATCTTCAGTTATATACAAGAATGGTGTATGCCTGTGATTATACTGCCAAGAGGCTTCTTATGTGGATGACACACAAATTATACAGAATGAAGCATTTGTTATATAGTAACTGGTATGCCTCAATTATTGTTCGTAACCCTCTGGCTCCCTTGTTCTTATTAATCAATGAGAAGAAGCCATCTATGTGACTGTCCTTGAGGAATTTCATTCCAGGATGAGACATTAATGATAATGAATGAAAAATGTGCTTTGATTTATATTGATTCAATAACTAAACCAAAATAGATGTACTATACAAACTTATGGACCTCGGAACAGGTGGCACCTTGGATGTGCCCTTCCAACCCTGGAAAAATATTACAGTTCTCTCTTGATTCTCCAATCTTGGCAGAAAAAAAGGACAATCGAAGGAGATGTGCCAGGTCCCTGTGTATGCAAAAGAAGTATTGAATCCCAGCCCACAGGCATCATCTCAATGCACAGAAATTTATGCTAGTCATAGACCATCATTTCTGTGAGAAATAGTTAACAATAAAGCCTTTGAGAAGAGGTTTAATTCAAGTAAAGAAATGTTTCTCTTCCATCTTGATCACATCAACTGGAGCTCTTTGAAAGTTTCCACTGATAACATATAAATTTCCTCTAGCTTAGCAATGCATCTTAGACAAATTAAAGTATTCTTGAAAATGAAAATACTCTTCCCATTACATTTAATGTCTACCTCTTCCCATTACATTTAATGTCTACATATGACTGAAACAACCCTCTCTCAATTGCCTCCAGAAGTTGTGGATGCTCTATCACTGGAAATTTTTAAGAAGAGATTGGACTGCCATTTGTCGAGAATAGCATCAAGTCTTCTGCTTGAGCAGGGGGGGTTGACTAGAAGACATCCAAGGTCCCTTTCAACTCTGTTATTCTGTATTCTATATTCTGAATGGATGTACACTGTTGAACTTTTAGACTTAACCCATAGTCTACGTTAAAAGCACTGAGAACTGGCCACAAGGCGGCAGTAAAACTCCTTGCATCTACAAGATAGCTTGTTATGAGATATTCATTTCCTTAAACATTAGAAAACTGTATTTGCAAGCTGGGCTTCATAGAGATACACTGCCCCTACTATTACATATTGCCTTATATATTGAGAGGTTTAAAAAAAATCTTTTCAGCCTTCAATAATTTCCTTTGTGTAATACAGGTGAAACTCAAAAAATTAGAATATCGTTCAAAAGTTCATTTATTTCAGTAATGCAACTTAAACGGTGAACCTAATATATGATATAGATTCATTACATGTAAAGCAAAATAGTTCAAGCCATGATGTGTCATAATTGAGATGATTATGGTTTACAGCTCATAAAAACCTCAAATCCACAATCTCAGAAAATTCGAATATTGTGAAAAGGGTCAATATTCTAGGCTCAAAGTGTCCCACTCTAATCAGCTAATTAAGCCATAACACCTGCAAAGGGTTCCTGAGCCTTTAAATGGTCTCTCAGTCAGGTTCAGTAGGAATCACAATCATGGGAAAGACTGCTGACCTGACAATTGTGCAGAAAACCATCATTGATACCCTTCATAAGGAGGGAAAGCCTCAAAAGGTAATTGCAAATGAAATTGGATTTTCCCAAAGTGCTGTATCAAAGCACATTAATAGAAAGTTATATGGAAGGGAAAAGTGTGGAAGAAAAAGGTGCACAAGCAGCAGGGATGACCCCAGCCTGGAGAGGATTGTCAGGAAAAGGCCCTTCAAAATTGTTGGGGACTTTCATAAGGAGTGGACTGAGGCTGGAGTCAGTGCATCAAGAACCACCACACAGAGATGGATCCTGGACATGGGCTTCAAATGTCGTATTCCTCTTGTCAAGCCGCTCCTGAACAACAAACAACATCAGAAACGTCTTACCTGGGCTAAAAAAAAAAACAGATCTGTCCTCTTTTCTGATGAGAGCAACTTGTGCATTTCATTTGGAAACCAAGGACCCAGAGTCTGGAGGAAGAATGGAGAGGCACACACTGCAAGGTGCTTGAAGTCCAGTTTCCACAGTCTGTGTTGATTTGGGGAGCTATGTCATCTGCTGGTGTTTGTCCACTGTGCTTCATTAAGTCCAGGGTCAATGCAGCCATCTTCCAGGAGATTTTGGAGCACTTCATGCTTCCTTCCACAGACAAGCTTTATGGGGATGCTGACTTCATTTTCCAGCAGGACTTGGTACCTGCCCATACTTCCAAAAGCACCAAAACCTGGTTCAATGACCGTGGGATTACTGTGCTTGATTGGCCAGCAAACTCGCCTGACCTGAACCCCATACAGAATCTATGGGGCATTGCCAAGAGAAAGATGAGAGACATGAGACCGAACAATGCAGAAGAGCTGAAGGCTGCTATTGAAGCATCCTGGACTTCCATAACACCTCAGCAGTGCCACAGGCTGATAGCTTCCATGCCATACTGCATTGAGGCAGTAATTGCTGCAGAAGGGGCCCAAACCAAGTACTGAGTACATATGCATACTTATACTTTTCAGAGGTCTGATATTGTTCTATGTACAATCCTTGCTTTATTGATTGCATGTAATATTCTAATTTTCTGAGATTGTGGATTTGGGGTTTCCATGAGCTATAAGCTATAATCATCTCAATTATGACAAATCACAGTTTGAAATATCTTGCTTTGCATGTCATGAGTCTATCTCATATATTAGTTTCACCTTTTAAGTTGCATTACTGAAATAAACGAATTTTTGCACAATATTCTAATTTTTTGAGTTTCACCTGTATATATAAGAAGACAAATTTCAATCCCTTGTTCTAACAAAAATCATGCTTGTAACTATTTTCCTGCATTTTTATAACCTGGAAGATATGATAAAAATTGTTGGTCTATATTAATCTATACAGTGTTTATCATCTGATTGTATCTGTAGAAAACCAGGTTTAAATAACTGTAAAGAAATAAATCACTTATTGAATCCAAGGAATTTTATCTAATTCATCTAATTTCCCTGGATCTATACCTGCAAACAAAAGCAATTATTTCCAGTATTAGTTTTACATTTTCAAATTTGGAATAATATGGAATATCTGTGTTAGGTTAAGATATCTGCAACTTTGCATGAATAGAGACTGAAGGGTCATAAAAAGGGAGTTTGGGCATATCCTTATAAATGCATTTATATGAAAAGGTATAGAAGTAACTGGAGGTGAATCTGCTGAACTCAATGGGAATTATTTTCAAGTTGATATGCATATGGATATAAAAAGAACAATTTTCTCTGTGGAACTGTTGCATCCTAATATTGAGAGGTGCTTTAAATGTAATTGACAAACTGCTAGTAGATTAAGAAAGTAGATGGTGTGATAGAGACAGAAAGCTACAGACAGACAAGATATTCCAGTATTCAATGCCTTATCTGAGGTCTACAGAGCTCAGAACACCTGTCTGGAATAGTCAGGGTGAAATTAACCTTTGAATTTCCAGGTGAGTGTTAGTTGAAATGTATTAATAGCAATATGAGAGTAGGTTCATTGTGGATCATTTTCCTTAAGGCTTCAAAAATCTGAAGTAAGTCCGACAAGAAATTCATTTAATTAAACAGAATATCTATGACTTCATGGGAAAGAATCTACATCTAGGGATTATTTATTTTGCTTCTCTGTAGGATTGAAAATTTATAAAAATACTTCTCCCTATTGTATGCTCAGATTATCATACTTTGGAGACAGTTGTATATTTTATTGGAAACTAAACATCAAAAAATAAGGACTCATCATTTTTTCATGTTTTACCAACTCCCACCAACACAGCAACAGCTTAGAGTTGCTTAGATTCCATAAAGAATGAAAACATGATTTCCTAGATTTATTCAATTTTATTTGGTAATGAAATGTCTGCAAGAAAAGAACCAAGCTCAGAGAGCACCAAGGACCTCTTATTTAATTATTTTCATTGCTGTTATAAAAAATATGATCAGAGTATGGACAAGAGCTGTGGGTGGTGGATGCTATCATGTTGACTGCTGTAATGCCAGGCTGTCTTTTGATAAATTAAAACCTCAAAGGATTCAAAGAACTCTGTTAAATGCAGGCTTCCTTGTTCTTTCATCAGGATATCCTATATTCCAACAGGGTTAAGATGAATAAAGGGTTTTGAAGAAGCAGAATAAAAAGAATATTGATTCTTTTGAACTTTGAAGTTGGAGAACACTCCTGAGAATACTATGGATGGTGGGGAGGGGGGGGGAGGGGAGGACAAACAAATGGATAATATAAGATGTTGGGTTCCATCAGAGTTATCACTGAAAGCACAAATTACTAGGCTCAGATTATCTTACTTTGGAGACATTATGCCTCTGGAGAGGTTTATAATGCCAGGAAAGGTTAAAGGAAAGAGAAGAGGACAACCAACACCAAGGTGTATGGAGTTAGTTACAATGATGATAAGTACATCATTGGGTGATCTGAAAGACTAGGGAACAGATAATCACAGAAGAAATTTGTCTATGTGGTCAACAAGAGTCAACACCAATTTGATAGCATGTAATTGAACTGATTGATCAATGCTGATGAAGAGATATTGCACAATGTGCAATTTTCATCATATGTTCTTGAGTTCAACTTACTTTTATCATCCATACTGACAGATTGGACATCTTTGCCTTTTCTCTTAGAAGCCAACAAGTTTGATAAATTCAGAAAATTGCTCATTCAGTCTTAAATTGCCTCCTGGAGCATCGTGATTCATAATTTGAGAATATGCAGCTGTAATAAAAAAGCACATCAGAGCTTTCCCCCAAATAGCAGGTTTTATTATTGAATTGAAGTTGCATGAGTATATTTTCCCTCACTTGTTTATTTAAAATGTATTTATATTTTTATATAAAATATATTAATTATGCTTTCTCCATACAATGTATCTGAACGAGCAGGCACATTAAAAAACTTAAAACCACGCCAACATTATCAGCTAAATATCACTTTAAAAAAAGAACATTAAGAAAATACATTAAAAAGTAAAATTAGAATCAGAACCAATGTTACTATTAAGGCACTTTGCGAGATAATTTAAAAGCAATTGCACCAATTTTTAAAACGCCATCATCGTCCCTCCACCACAAAAATTAATCTTTGCTTTTTGACAAAATAAAAACAAAGAAAGGTGGCAATCTTCAAAAACCATGAAATCCTCCTCACTGTTTTACAGATTATCCTTCATCCCAATCTGATGTTGAACTTTTCCAAGTCTTGGCCTTGCATGGTTGCAACCCCTTCTTGAGTGTATGATATATTTGTTTGTCATCTTTTTATTACTATTTGCTTTATTTTTTACTATGCTTTGTTGAATTTTTTTTTAATGTTGTGAGCCACCCAGAGTTAATTGGAGTCAGGCAGCATCTAAGTTTAATAGATGAATAAATAAATACATTTCAACAGCTTGCTTATTGATGTAGCCAACTATTATTTGAAACATTTCTGTCCCACCTATTTGCCACACATTTTAAAACATCGTCATGAAATAACAATAAAAAGTCCAAAATACATAAATATAAATGCAAAGCAGTAGCAAGAAAGTATGTGGAAATGCTTAAAATAATAGTAGAGAAAAAAGGAATGCTAATTCCTGTAATGTTATTATATTTGTTATTATTAGAGTCGTCTCTCTCTCTCTCTCTCTCTCTCTCTCCCCCTCCCCCCTCCCTCCATTCTTGGATTATCTACAAGAAGCCTGAGGGTTTGAGTGTTATGTATACTATGCTTATCTATCATTATCTATTCCTAGCATTGAACTCTTGTGATGACTAGACATGATCCCGTACATGATATTGGCTAAAAAGATTAATAACAGTGCATGAACGCTTAGCACAGTTGGCAGGCTCCTGTCCAGACTGGCTAACCCAAGGAAGGACAGTGATAGTCATGAAAGACCCCACTACAAGCAGACAGCACTGTCAATAACCTATCTCCCCAAAACATGGAAAGTCCTAGCAGGCATCACATCCACCAAACCATAGAACTATAAGGGCTAGTAGATGAGCATAACTCAGAAGTGCATTGGGAACAACACAAGAAGCTGGAAACACCAATTGCTCATAGCTTCACCTGAAATCAAGACCTAAGCTGGAGAATGTTGCCTTCAACCAATAAAAGCATTTTGAAGTATCCAAAGAGCAAATAATTGTAAAATGTATAATATGTTGTTTGAACCCAATATTTCACTTTTTACTCAATCTAAATGGTATTTTTTAAAAATTAAAATCATAAATTGTCCATATAATTCCTCATCAAAAAATGTTTAGGTTAATATTTATCTTTTTTTAAAAAAGCAAACCTACTTAAGTGTATCATTTACATTAGATTTAGTGGTCATTGGGATTTTAAAAGTTCATATCCAGTTGCCCGAATCTACCCTGCGGTATATTCTGCAATATTATTAAAGTAGAAATATTGAACGCACAAGACCAGAAGTCCTCACTGTCATCCCAACTTTCTTCATATACCATTACTTTATAATAAATAATAAATAAACAGTTGCAGGAATTGGTTATATCTACTCTAGTAAAAAGAAAGACTAAGGAGGATATGATAGCAGTGTTCAAATATTTGAGGGGCTACCACAAAGAAGAAGGGGTCAACTTATTCTCTAAAATACCTGGAGGCAAGACAAGAAACAATGGATGGAAACTAATAAAGGAGAGAAGCAATCTAGAACTAAGGAGAAATTTCTTTATTAACCAGTGGAATGGCTTGCTTCAAAAATTGTGGGTGCTCCATCACTTGAAAGTTTAAGATGAAATTGGACAGTGACTTGTCTGAAATGGAATAACATCTCCTGCTTGATCAGGAGGTTGGACTAGAAGATCTCAAGGTCCCTTCAAATTCTGTCATTCTGTTATGTTATTCTGTCATATAAATACAACTCACAAAGCTGAGTTAGCTTAATGTAGGTTTCATGCTGACCCCATAAGCAACTGTCTTAGCTACTCAACAAGTATATAACAGGAGGGTGAAGGTACACTATAGTTTTTATTCTACCTTGCAACATCCCAATATTGTAATCTGCCCCCCAAAATTTAGTTCCTTAACTGCTCATAAATCTCTGTAAAATTACAGTACATCTCAAACACTTTGCAACAATACTATAAAGCACTTAAATAAAAAATAAAATAATAAGATTAAGGTGAATTAGTACTTGGAAAAAGGTAATGTTTTCAAAGAGCATCTAAAACCACAATGTAGGGACTGCAGAGCCAATTTTCCTCTATGACTTGTCTAGAATCAAACTATTATATTTTACTGAATGTACATAAAGAATAAATTTAGTAATTGTTGAATGAATCAAGAGATTTTAGTTTGGGGAACCAATGCAAACTATTACAATACTTTGTAAAAGGCAGAGATAATACCACTAATAGTTTTAAATTTGGTTCCTGGAGGAAGAGGAAGAAATAGGAAAAGTGAATGTAACTTTGCCATTTTTGTCCCAAATCTGTCACCAGCCAGATTTGATATTTCTCCTATGATATAAAATCCGCAAAACTTAGAGAAGCATCTTTTGAAGGGAGAGGAAAAAGATAGGGGATAGAAACAAAATAAGACTAAGGACAATCAAAATATGTTTTCTCAAACAGTCTCCTGAAGATCTTAAGATTCTCTGGCAGGAAATAAATTTTCAGTTCTGTATGCAACCACTTATTCTGGTCTGCCTTTCTTATGGAATTGTTTGAAATATGAAGAGGTTAAATTTTAGTCTATTAAGTGCAAAGTTCTGGCTGAGATTATTTTTATGAGGTAAACGTCTGAGAGGAAAAATGATGTCTCCCAATTGGCCATTGCTGTTTGAAAAGCAGACACTTTATTTTTCCAAAAGCAACTCCAACAAAGATTAGTATATTTTTGTTTATTGAGGTTTTTTTTAATGCTTTGCAGTCTTTTGTTTTGTAGTTTATCAAATTGCATCCTGCCCCCACTTCCCAGTCTGGAGAACTTCAACAGATCATATTCTTTCATGAGGACTTGCCAGGGGTTTATTGAAGTGTGGGGAGCCACAATGAGTGAAGATTGCATAAGGAAAGAAAGGACACACCCATTGGCTACCTGATAACTAAAATAAGAAAAACAAAAACAAAAACACCGCTGTATATTCACAGGAATTATTTTGTCCTGACAGAAATTATTTCATCCAGTTTTTTTGTCCTGATAAAAAAACTAAACTTTTTCATCAAACAGTGTGAGATTGGGGGGGGGGGGGGGGGGAATCATCTCATTACATCAAGTTCATCTGTCCTAAACTTTATGAAATTCTTTCTCATCTTCTATACTTGTGAAAGTTCTGGCCAATGCAGCTACTAACAGAGTAGTGGGAAGAGGGGGTTGTCATGATTGGCTGCCAAATAAAGCAAAGGGACAATTTTGGAGAAACAGATTGAAATGTCAATCTCTCAAAACACATCGATAGAATATGATATGAGGAAAAGTACTATACTGCAAAGATGTTGCAGAAATGTTGGCCCAGATAAACAAATCTGGAGTGAAGCTGTTGCTGTGGAATAGCACCTTCATAAATCCTATAAAATAACTTTGGGGTATTGGCTGGTGCAAGCAGGATTTAATATTTAATAATATTTAATAAATAATATTAATAATATTAAACATTATTTACTAATATTAAATAAATAAATAAGTAAATAAATAAATAATATTTATTTATTTTTATGGAAAGCTTTATCCTGTGAAATGGAGTGGCTGGGGGAGTGATTTGTCTCTGTGTGTCCATGTGTGTGTGAGTGTGTGTGTTTGTGTGTGTGTGTTAGAGAGAGAGAGAGAGACAGAGAGAGACAGAGACAGAGGCAGAGAAAGAGGGAGAGAGAGAGAGAGAAAGAGAGAGAGAGAGAGAAAGAAAGAAAGAAAGAAAGAAAGAAAGAAAGAAAGAAAGAAAGAAAGAAAGAAAGAAAGAAAGAAAGAAAGAAAGAAAGAAAGAAAAAGAAAGTTTGCTGGAGTGATGCTTTCAGTCTTCTTGATTCTTCACTCGCCTTACTAAATAAAATGTTATTTGTGGGACTTGGGAGATATGCTTTTTTTGGGTAGATTCTGAATGAACTTCTTCCTGACATGCAACATTTACAAAGACTGTCAGGATCTGACTTTTTCCCAGGACCTTTGGATCATGGAGTGATGGAGAACTCATTGGATGATGATGTTATTGCTGTTGGGATTGCCATTTTATTGTTTTATTTTTTCTTTACTATTCGTAGACATATATATGGTGGTTTTGTATTCTTTTCATTATGTTTTGTAGCTTTGGGAGAGGGGTATCCGGAGTCACCATGGTTATGTTGGACAATCATAGAAATGTTATAAATAAATATTTTTTTTAAAGAACAACATGTTGCCCATTTTATTTTAAGTTCTTTGGGAATTGCAAAATGAAGAAAGGAATAATATTGCCGGTGTCAATAGCTTTTTCAAGGTTAGAGCATTTATTTACAATATTTGAAAACCATCCAGAGTCAAGATGATATAGATAGGTAGGTCAGTAGAGAGATGGACAAAAGCAGGTGAAAACAATAGATGACAAACATTCTCTTCCTTCTTTTCAGATGGAACAGAATTTCTAACACTGTTCAGGAATATTCCTGCAGAGAGCATCAGAATTTGGCATTAAAACTATTTATTTTGGACTATCAAGAATGTAAAGAGATTTCCCATATATGATAGATGGTTGAGACGCTGAGAAGCTTTTGGGGACTGTATTATCCTCTGGTGTAAATCAACATCTTTACAGAACTGGTAGTAATTTAGGGATAATGTCTGTTTGGATATATATAAACCTGGAATCGGGAAAAATACCTTTATGGATTTTAATCTTCTAATATCATTCCAGCTATATTCTCCCATCAACCTCTAGGGGTTTCTTCCTTTAAGAACATATATGATGACAGGCATAGGTGAAGGAGAAGCGGCAAAAAACAAACAAACCAGGGTTGAGTCAGGTGATTGGATTCTGAATTTCATGTATTAGCCTCAAGCTGTTAGGCATGTTTACATTTAATTTAGATTTAGCTGCTTCAAAGTTTGTGTCGATCTAGTTCATAACTTTACTATATCTTATTATTTCCAGATGTTGGCATGTGGACAAATTATGAGTCACTTGGAATATGTGACTAAATCAGTAAGCCTTGTCTGCAGGATTGTTTAGAGTTGCTTTTTCTCCTTGTTTCTTTATTTTACCATCCTCTTCAGAAAATCGTATTCCAGAATAACAGAATAATAGTGTAATAGAGTTGGAAAGGACATTTCTTCTAGTCCAATTCCCTACTCAGGCAGGCGACCCTATATCATTTCAGACAAGTGGCTGTCCAGATTCTTCTTAAAACCCTCAAGTAATGGAGCACTCACAATTTCTGAAGGCGAGCCATTCCACTGGTTAATTGTTCAAACTATCAGGAAATTTCTCCTTAGTCCTAGGTCACTTCTCTCCTTGATTAATTTCCATCCTTTCTTCTTGTCCTGCCCTCAGATGCTTTGGAAAATAGGTTGACTCCCTCTTCTTTGTGGCCATCCTCCGAATATTGGAGATATTTGAGATAAGATGGTTCACATTGTCATATCCTTTTCTATTTCAAAATGGAATTACCATGTAGGAACACTTTCACCAGCAGCAGTTAAAGGCAGAAGCACTCAATATTTGCTAGTTTTACAGAAGAGAGATTTCTTCTTTGGGTTAAATGTTTTCAAAAAGGACTGTGTTACCTGCCCCACCAACAGTGATCATGCATAGAATTGTTGTATGCACCACGCCTTTTACATGCCCATCTCCTCCTCTGGAGATATTTTATTACACCTACATACATATATAAAGTGAAGCCCCAGGGAGGAGAAAAATGCTTAGCCCATAACAAAAGAAAGGAAAGAAAAATATCTCCTATTATATATTTAACAGAATATAAAGATTGCAAAAGACTGGAATTATTCTCACACATTTCCACATTTCAATTTCCAGTGGACTGCTTTCTCTGTAATCACATGCACTCTAATCTTTTACCACCTAGTCACAGATGTTGAAGTCAAATTTCCTTCTTTTTGTCTGTATTTAAAAATAATAATAATCATTTTTCCATCTACTGCAAATAACAATACTGATCTAGAGATGGAATACTGAAGTTGTAATCCAGTCTTTTGGGTCTGACTGCCATTCATTAATACCTCGAGCTGTGAGCTTATTATTTATGACATCAGCAGAAGCTCTCAGTTGAACTGGAGTCTTATATTTAATTAGGGACTAGGTATTATTTTGTATGCAATATCCAGAATTAAAATAAACTCTTTACCAAACATAATGGGCAAAAGCAGCAGCATTTGAATATATATTCTAATTGATATTTCTTGTACTTATTCTAAAAGTAATCAAAACATATACTAAAATATTAATTATAATATTTTACTGTATTGTGGTTCTTGATTTATTGCTGCCTCTTTTGGTTCACTCTTAATTACACATAGCATAGAAATGAATTTTTTTTTTAATTGAAGATTTATTTGGGAATGAGTTGATGTATATTTCAGTTCAGCTCTTCACACTGAACTTTATATTAAACATAACAAAAGGTGCATTTAGCACAGATATATATATATATTTTCTTCATGGCTTTAGCAACATGCCGCTCACCTGGTGACAGAGCTCATAAAGGAACAAAGGAATAAAATCATGGAATCGTCCTTTTTTATATAAGCAGAGGTAGCATTTCAAAGCTTTAAAAAAAAGGAGGGAAATCAAAGCACTCTTGAATGCAGAGATCATATTAAAGGAAATATTGAATCTGTTTGCTTAAAAAGTCTTACATTATTGCCAGCTTTTAAACTTGGCTCCCTTTTTGAAGGAGAACACCAGTTAGGGACAAAAAGAATATTTTCATGCAAAAATCCAGCACAAGTTCAGAAGCACAGCCAGAGGCCATTTCAAGTGGGCACACAAATTTAATTCAAGTTATTCTTTCTTTTATTCCGCATTTAACAAAGTTGAAGGATTTACTGACCTTTCTGATACTTGCTTAGGTTCAGTCACTATTGTTTGCTTCAGGTGGCACGTAAATATTGAGCTGGATTGTTACATCCAGCTGGCATGGAGCA
Source organism: Hydrophis major (assembly GCA_033807585.1). Lineage (NCBI taxonomy): Eukaryota > Metazoa > Chordata > Lepidosauria > Squamata > Elapidae > Hydrophis > Hydrophis major. The sequence goes on from CM066329.1 coordinate 78,412,994, forward strand.
TGAGGAGGAAAAAAACCATGAGAAAAGCAGGGAAATTAATCAAGATTTATAGAAAGTTTGATCCAGTGTTGGATAATGCAGACAGAGCATTTATTGGATAAGTTATCACAAGGTTCTTCTAGGAAGTAGCTCCAAATTTCTTCAAATCCAATATTCCTTGTTTCCATTTCGCTTACTTTTTCAGTTGTCTGATCTTCAGTTTGTTTGATCACATTGTCACAATGCATATTTTTTATTAAGTCTGGAGCCTGGGTGCGAATGATGGAGACGAGCCGGTAGAAACAGTGAACTTCAAACTCTTTATTTACATATTGTGACAGCTCAAAACTGGAGGGCTGCTATAGCCTTCCTTATATAGGCAACTTATTAACTATTCAACCAATAGCAAACCTGGAGCACTAGCTCCGTTAACCAATGGGAATGGCCTGTTAATGGCCAATCAGATGCTCCTGAAGGGACCAATCCGATCCTGTCATTAACACTCAATCAGAAGTGCAGGGCCAGAACCCTGCACTTGACTTCAAGCTCAAAATAACTTTATTGGTATTATTCATTCACAACACCCCTTTCCCTCAGCTTCTGCCCACGGGGCGCGGTTACATAGTCCTTAAGGTAGGATGGCTGTTTTGTTAGTCTTTTTGATTTTCGCAAAATGCCTGGTGGTTGGCTGCATTTCTGCTGAGGTAGATCGTTGTTTAACGGTAGGGATGCCTCTGGTTCCGAGTTCACGTTCCTGTCGTCACCAATATCACTGACCATTCCCTGAGGTGAACTCGCTCCGGTCCTGGTTCCTGTTCCTGCGTTTCAGTTCCATTATCAGTCTCTTCAAAAAGGTTTCCCTCTAATTGCAATTCGCTTTCCTCTGTATCTCCCTCCCCTCAGTTTGGTCATAAGGGAGTTCGGAAGTGCGAGACGGTAGCTGCGATCGTAGTTGATCTATGTGGCGCTTCCAAAGTCTGTTGTCAGGGCACTGAATGAGGTATGATCTTGGGCCGGTCACGCAGATTATGGTTGCCTCTACCCACAGTGGATCGCCCAATAATTTTTAGCAAATACTAAATCGCCTACCTGGAAGGTACGGCATCGGCTGCTGGATCCGAGTGGCTTTTCTGGTTCGTAGGCTGGGTGTAACCGATCGAGGTGGGAGCGGAGCTTTCATCCCATTAGCAGCTCGGCGGGAGTTTTGTTGGTGTCACTGTGAGGTGTGAGGTGCTGTAGGAAAAGGATCCGGTTGATTTTCTCGTCGATGTTGTCGTAGTCTATCTTTTGGAGAGTCTTTTTGACTAATTGTACCATGCGCTCAGGCCTACCATTGGCAGCAGGGTGCACAGGCGAAGTGAGCACATGTCGAATACCGCGGTCAGCCAGGTACTGCTCAAAAGACAGCGCGGTAAATTGGGGCCCGTTGTCAGATACCAGAATGTCTGGTAATCCGTGGGTTGCAAAAAGTCTTTCCATTCTTTTGATGACCGCGTCAGTGGTCGTGTTGCTCATTCGGTGAATCTCGAGCCAATTCGAGTAGGCATCGATGGTTAGCAAAAATGTGTGGCCTTTGGTCGGCCCAGCAAAGTCCAGATGGATGCGGGACCAGGGTCCCCGTGGCGTCTCCCATTCAGTTGGGGTTGCCTTTGGTGGAGCGTTGCTTACTTCTTGGCATCCCTTGCAAGTTTTAACCCACAATTCGATTTGTCTGTCGATGCCTAGCCACCACGTGTAGCTTCGTGCGAGGCCCTTCATGCGCACGATGCCAGGGTGGCCATCGTGCAAGGTTCTTAGCAGTGTCTGTTGGAGTCATTCTAGGATAACGACTATATCGCCCCAGATGACACAGCCCTTCTGCAAGAACAACTCTGTTTGATGACTTTTGAATGGTGCAAAGTCGTCTGGTACTTGGTCCAATGGCCATCCACGTTCCACCCATGTGAGGACTCGTGCTAAGATGGGGTCGCGCTTTGTTTCTCTCGCGATGTCATGGGCAGTTAATGGCGGCATGTGGAGTGTCTTGATCTGCAACGCTGTCATCGTTGGTGCAGGATCGTTGATAGTTTCAGGGAGTGGTGTATGGCTCAGCGCGTCAGCGTGGGGAATGGCTTTACCGGGATGATATTGTAGCCGATAATTGTAGGCAGCCAAGAATTCTGACCAGTGGGTCATTCTGGGAGAAAGTATGTAGGGAGTTGGCTTGTCCCCGGCGATGATCCCCAGCAATGGTTTGTGGTCAGTTACAATGATGAAAACCTGGTCGTGCACGTATTCATGAAATCTTTTAACAGCTGATACAATCGCCAGGGCTTCTTTATCGATCTGGCTGTAATTTCGCTCAGTTTTCAAGAGCGTCTTTGAGAAGTAAGCAACAGGGGCTTCGTTACCGTTAGGTAACACATGGCTCAAAATGGCGCCCACTCCAAAAGGCGATGCATCACATGTAATGTTTATTGGTAAAGTCTCATTGTACTGCATTAGTACGGCGTCCGAAGTCAGTAGTTTTTTCAAATTACGGAATGCTTGCTCTTCTTTGTGGCCCCATACCCAAATTGCTTTTTTATCTAATAGACGATGTAAAAGTTCAGCAACAGTCGCCTTGTGCGGCAAGAATACATTATAGAAATTGATGAGGCCTAAGAACGCCTGGAGCTCGGTCTTGTTCTGGGGTCTGGGAGCGTTTTTATTGCTCTCAATTTGCTATCTGTAGGGTGAATACCCTGACTGTCAATTAAGTACCCTAAGAATTCAACACGATCTGTACACATTTTGCACTTATTTTTTTTGACTTTCAGGCCTGCTTCCTGGAATTTTCATAATACCAGTCTTAAACGCTCCCGTAAGATTTTGGAATGAGCACATTGTCAAAGTAGGGGACAACGCCCTTGATCCCCTGCAATAGTCTCTCCATTAGGCTCTGAAAGATCCCTGGGGCTACACTGACTCCGAATTGAAGCCGCGTACACTTAAAGGCACCTCGGTGTGTTACGATAGTCTGAGCCTGTGCCGTTTTTTTGTCAACCGGCAGTTGCTGATAAGCCTGAGCTAAGTCTAGTTTAGCGAAGACTTTTCCGCCCCCCAGGGAATGGAGGAGGTGTTGTACGACCGGCACCGGACATGGGTTCTGTTGCAGGGCGTGGTTTAGGGTGGCTCGGTAGTCCCCACAAATTCTAATGGAGCCGTCCGGCTTAATTGGTGTCACAATCAGCGTTTCCCATGGGGAGTGGTCAGTTAGCTTTAAAACTCCCTGGGCAATCAACTTATCAAGCTGCTCGTTGATTTTTGGCTTTAGAGCGAACGGAACTCGACGAGGCTTAAGGCGGATGGGAGCTATCTTTGGATTAAGGCTAAAAAATATCGGGGTCCCCTTGTACTCGCCTAGCTTTTCCTCGAAGATGTCCCTGAATTCGTGGGCGAGGTCTTCCTCCCAGTCACTGCCGCCGATTCGGTTAATGCCTGCCACTTCAATGCTGAGTGGTGCAAACCATTGCAGGCTTAACAGACTAGGCTGGTCCTTATTGATCACCATCAGGGGTAAGTACACCGTGCGGTTCTTGAATGCAACCCGGACGCGACTGGATCCTGCGACTGGAATTCGGTTCCCCTGGTAGTCCTTTAACACGAGCCGTTGGAATTGAAGGTCTTGGCGCCGGATAGTGGGGATGAATTGCTTGAGGGTCTTCCATGAGACCATTGAAAGAGATGAACCTGAGTCAACTTCCATTTGGCAAGGCCGATTTTCAATGTTCACGTTGACCCAAATTTTCTTAGCGTCTAGTGAAGAGGCATGGCCAATAATGAGTGTTTGGTGGGCCTCTTCCTGTCTCGCTAGACGACTCATGGGTCAGTTTCTGTAGGAGTGGTTTACTGGTTCTCGCCTTACAGGGCGATTCCCTGTCGATTGGCGGAGATTGGTTCCTTTCAAGGTCTGGCTGGGTCCGAGGAGGCTTCTGCAGACCTGTCCGATGTGGCCTCGTTTCCCGCACTCGTGGCAGAGCGTGTCGCGGAATTTGCAATCGGAGCGGTAATGCTTGGCCCCGCAGCCAGCGCACAGTTGCTGGGACTTCAGGTTTCGGTCCCAATCGGACCGCAGGCGATGGACCTCTTCTTCGTTGCTGTCTGATGATGAAGAGAGGTCTTCATGGTGGGCCGTCTGCAGCTGCCCTTCTGCGTTAGGTGAAACTTCGCCAGCCAGTTGGTGTGTTGGAGTGCGATTTCGGCATAGTTGGGCAGCCGACTTCTTGGTCGCCTCCGCTGCTGTAGCTTCAGCTATGGCGTCTTTAAGGGTGATGTCGCCTTTTGCCATTATTTTGCTCTGTACATTTAGAGCGTCTAGCCCGAGGACTACTCGGTCTCTCAAGGCCTCTTCTAGGTCGGTGAAATCGCAAAGGCCTCCCAAGTTCCGGAGGTTTGCAATGAAATCGGCGATGCTTTCTCCTTTCTACGGGTTCCTTTGATAGAACTCGTGTCGTCTTACGAGCATTGGAACGGTTGGTGCATAGTGGGCCCTTAGTAGCGGTTCGAGGACGTCCCAGTCCATGGCCTTCACTTCAGCAGGTTTCGCTAATGCCTTAGCCATTTTGAATGCCGTTGGGCCGCAGTGCGTTAGGAATACCGCCCGTTTCTTCCCAGTTGTGGCATCCTTCAGATTATTCATTTCCAAAAACATTTGAAAATGATTCATGTAGGACTCCCAGTCCTCTTGAGCTGGATCAAACGGAGGGGGTGGTACTACGCTGCCAGACATGGTTCCGCTGTTGTGCGCTTCAGCCACGTGCTTAGTTGTCTTAATTGGCTCTGATGTCATCCAATCCCACCCTCGTCACCAGTATTAAGTCTGGAGCATGGGTACGAATGATGGAGATGAGCCGGTAGAAACAGTGAACTTCAAACTCTTTATTTACATATTGTGACAGCTCAAAACTGGAGGGCTGCTATAGCCTTCCTTATATAGGCAACTTATTAACTATTCAACCAATAGCAAACCTGGAGCGCTAGTTCCGTTAACCAATGGGAATGGCCTGTTAATCAGATGCTCCTGAACGGACCAATCCGATCCTGCCATTAACAGCCAATCAGAAGTGCAGGGCCAGAACCCTGCACTTGACTTCAAGCTCAAGATAACTTTATTGGTATTATTCATTCACAACATTTTTGTATCTTTTTGCCAGGTTGGGAGGTTGGGACACAGGGATATGTGTGTCTATTACCTCTACAGACCCACTTTTATAGACAATTTTGTTCTGAAACCTTCCATAAGAGGTTTGTACAAAAATAATTTACAGAATTCTCAGATGATAACAGTTCCCAGGGTTATACAGTAGTTCAAGAAATATTATTTTAGTGTGTTAAAATCATATCTTCCTATAGGGTTTTATGCTGAGATATAAAACCACTACTTCTGCCCCAGCCATCCCTCTGCTACTGCCTACCTCCCTGCCACCACTACAGATTGGACAGGTACAAATGTCCAGATGTGATCCATGCCCATAAAATGCCTAGGTCTGACATAAAGCATAACCCACCTGGTTATCCTTAGTAGTGAGCCAAAGTTACATGAAAAAAATGTGATTTATAGATAATATCAAACCCACAATAAATGAAATGCACTGAGCAAGAGTTTAAATCTGGTGGTGTCAAATCAAGAAAAAGACACATTGAGGTTCTTTTAGTCAGTTTTCCTTTGTTGTTCCTCACTTATAGACAGAAATCTTGCCAAGCTAAAGCAGACTACTTGCACCATTAAACATATACCCTGAGAACTCCCAGGGAAGAGATGCTTTAACTCTCTTTTTCCCACACAAATTTATCTAAACTTTCCCGTCTCCTGGCTCTTCCTTCCCAGGAATTCGAACTACATTCCACCACGGTGTAGCCTCAGTGTAACCTCTTCCAACTCTATTATTCTAATTTTATCAGAGGCAATTGTGGGTGGGTGTTTGACAGGACAAGTCTTGAAAAAGAAATCTTAGAATATATTGAAAATCATGATACATTCCCTCCCCAAATGCACATTTGTAATTGTTCCATTCAACTATCAGGAAAACTTCACTTCTAATCCACCTTCTTGTTTACTCTTTAAAACAATGACCTGCGCTGCTTTAAAAATCTGCATGTTTTGCTTCATATTAGTTAAAGATATATCTACCAGAAAGTTAGCCCTTCAAGTCTGCATGTTGCAAATGAAATGACAAGGCAACTATAAAACAACTACTGATCATCTAGAATAGTATAGGGTTTATAGCCTATGTCCCCACCACAATTATCTTCAATAGTTTTACCACACGTGGAGACACAGAATAGGGTGTAAAGGGGATGTTCTTAAGGTATATGGCAGTATGGAACTGTTTTTATGTAGCCAAGGTTGGACAGTGATGGAATGATATATCTTAATTTGATGGGGGAAAAGATTATTAGAGATTTTTTTTTATTTCCCTCAGGAATAATTAATAAGAGAAGACCCCACAGAAAGAAATAGGGTTTCATCTTATTTATTTGCCACTAACTTTATTAGCACAATTTCAGATATGTTTCTAGAGCCAACAACAAGGTTGTAAGGAACACAAAAAGTGCCTTTAAGGATACTTCTGGCTAGCAGGCCCCTTTTATGACCAGCAGTTTCTTTCTATAATTCAGTTACACAGAATGAAGCATTTCCCAGGTTATAGAGAATTTTGATGTCAACAGAGATCAGTTGCCATAATGGCCAGTAGGAAAATGGTCAAATATCCACTGATTCAGAAAAGCGGGAGAGTCCAAGTGCTTAAAGCTCATATAACGGAGATATTACAGGTCCAAGTCAAGGGGTGTCCAAACTGCTTGAATTGCTGTATTCTGCATCAGTTGTTGCTTCTAGATACTCTTCAAGAGTAGTCTTCAAGAGGTTAACACTTGTTACTGACATCTTGAGCCATGTTTCATCATATTCAAATAATTGTGGTGATCGGGAAACTCCCATAAATGCATTACTGATTCCTTTTGGCCAAGCTAAACTACCAACCCAGGCAGAGATATTGCATTTTGTGTGGTGCTGTTATCACAAAGTTATGAATTAGGCCTCTTCTTTCATCACCTAAATTCCCCCTTCCCGGCCAATCAGCATTGGAATCATTAGCCATCTTGATTAAAGGTTGGTATTTCTTTGAATTGTGAAAGAATCACTATCATAGTCAAGAGCATGGTAGACATTCAAGTTACAGTCATTTTGTGTGCAGATTTTTATAGCTATTTTATTCTGAATCCAGACCTAGGTTGATATTAAATGTTTTTGCATTGGTTTTTGCATTGACGGCATTGGTTCCACTGTGCTCTTATTTTGTACTTTCTGACATTACCTGAAAATTTCAGGTCTAGGATGATACACTAAAATAAATAAGTGGAATGTACTAGATAGCTAGATGTATTTAACCAACAATTGACTTGGTGTAGAGTCATGGTGGTATTCAACAGGTTCTGACCAGTTCTGGAGAACCAGTAGCAGAAATTTTGAGTAATTCGGAGAACCAGCAAATACCACCTCTGACTGGAGATTTTAGAGTATCCTTCCCCTGCCACATCCACCAAGCCATGCCCACAGAACCAGTAGTAAAAAAAATTGAATCCCACTACTGGTGTAGAGCATGGTCATCTTTATCTATCAACTTTTCCAGTTAGCATAAAGGATTTTACCTTTACAGCCTTCAAATAGCTGGTGGTATTCTTGTCTTGCCAATATGCAAGTCTCATCAAAAACAATATTTGTGATATTTACAAATGCATTCTCATTAATCTGAAAGTGACATGACCTGGTTTGCTGAAAGACGAAATTAAAAAAACATGTTTGTTTTTAAATGAATAACTGATTTCCTACTAAATCATCTAACATACTGTCTATTTATATTTCATAAGGACAAATGTTTCTGACAACTCTCATAATAGGTTTGTACAAGCATGCCATGTTCTTCCTAAGGAGGTTGGTTTGAGTGACATAAATTGCCATTAATGAAATTTTTAACAAATCAGGCTAAACAATTTTTAACTTTTAATGCATGGAGATGCAACATAACAAGACAAGCCTAGTGAAAAGTGACATTTGTTTTGGAAAGTGGCTTCAAACTATATTTATCCCATTAAACATGTACCATAAGAATCAATATATATTATTATATTTTAGGAAAAAATGTTTATGTACTGAAATAGAAAGTAAAAATATGAACAAGTTTACTCAATATTCCTAGGAATTGCTAACATTTTTCTTTCTAATTTTTTAAAATTACATATAGTTGATTTAAGCTTTGTGATTTTGAAATATTTGAATAATGCTGAATTTGCCACTTATATTAATACCACTACTATTATGTTATGTCTTTTCATTATCAGATTGTTGAATTTTAAGGAGCACAGAATAAAAATGAAATGATTTAATGATGTAGCAGACTCTAAGAACAGGACTGCTCAGAGAATCTGTCAATTTTCTTTTTAAGTCTCTTCATTCATTTTTTTCTTGTGACGTTCACATAACTACCAACCAAGTATGACTGTTCTAAAATAAGCTGCCTTTGTTATTTCCTAGTATTAGTACATTGCAAGTTTGATGGGAGATTATATGAATGTATTAAACAGTTTTATGAGTGTGTTAACCCAGTTTTGTACCTGAGGTAGGAGCACAGTTCATGATCACTTGGTTTGTAGCCTGGTGCCTAAACCACTATATTAAATTAGCTCTCCTTTTACTTGGAAGTGGGCCCATTTAAAAAAAATTAAAAGAGGCAGGTGAGAAAGGTATCACAGAAAGTGACTGCAAGGAGCCATATTCTAGAATCCTGGGCAAAATTCTTCTCTTGTATCACTATCATGCCTTGGCATCTGAAAATAATTCAACAGTCAGAGTCATTTTCCTTTCTCATCTCTCTTCAGAATAACAGAATAGGAAGGGACCTTGGATGTCTTCTAGTCCAACCCACTGCACCAGCAGGAGACCCTGTACCATTTTGGACAAATGTCTGTCCAATCTATTCCTAAAAACCTCCAATGATGGATCATCCCAACTTCTGAAGGCATTCCACTGTTCTTATAGAGCCACCTGTCTACTCTTAGATCCAGCACTGACTCTTCATTTTTTTATTTTGCCCTTAATTCTTATTTAATTTACTAATACATCCCTGTTTTTCCAAATATAGTTTTCAATCTGGACAATGAATGTGCTTAACCATTGCTTTTGTTTCCCCTTTTTAGAGCAGAGAAATTTCAAAATAAAATTGCTGAGAGGGTTGGCCTAACATTCACAAATGTATTGTGGTCTCAGTTCAGACTGGAATTCCTGCACATGTGTTCTAGTATAAATTTTCAAAAAGAGTCAGTTATGTGCTATTTAATTAACATGTCATACAATTATACTCATAAGGCAAACAAAATATTTTTTAAAAGTTATCACTGGACCTCATTTTTTATATTGGAGTTGAAAAATGTTCAACATCAGAGGACATAAGATTCATGCAAATAATCATGCCTGAAATTTTTAATGGTCAAAAGAAATCACTGCAGTGAGATATGCAGTAGAACTGGAAACTGGACATTTTTTAAATATTTGACTAGTTGCATGATCCTTCCAAGTGTGCTTGTTGAATTATTTGTAGATTCCCATCTGAACAAATGTGAAGTGGGGGAGGGAGAAGAGATGAAAATATTCTAAGGCTCTTTCATATTCTATTAAAATGTTTATTCAAATGTCTCATTTGCTCCAGCCCAGACATCTGGGTTTTGTAAAAATGCTTAAAACAACAAAAACAAAAGCATGGCTTCTGGGGAAGAAATTGCAAAGTAAAGTCAGCTCCGCTAAAGGTAGATCAGTGCTTTGTAATTCCTCTCTGGATAAAGAGATGACTTGACATTGCCCACAAGTGCTCCAGACAGTTGCTTCTTGTGAGGAGATTGCAAGATAGTGGCTTTGGAAAAGTTCATTGCTCTTGGAGACAAGGGAAAGCTATCTGCAGTCACACCACACTCATCCTAAATTTGCTCTTCAAAAGACAACTGGACTTGTTGTTTTTTCCTTGAAAATGTTTTGCTTCTCATCCAAGAAATTTGTTCAATTCTGACTGAATAGTGGTGAACCATGACTGGATGATTGAGAATGTCATAGACACTCATACCACAACTGGCACTTTTATGGACCCTAGATCTGCATGCTTCTTTTTCTAATTATTTTTTTTGAAATCATTCGTGAACTGCTTTCCAACTATTATAAATATTTTGATCAACATGTTTTATAGCCCCGGATGAATTTCCTTCAACCCTTAGTTTTAAATACAAGTTTAAGGACTTAACTATTTTTTAATGCTTCTTTTTGGCTGTCTTCTACTGACTTCCAGTCAATTACCTGAAAGGTTTCAAATTCCAATCTTATATAGTTTTATCTTGCCTTTTAATTAGAATTATTTCCCCTTCATCTTCAACACCGACCTGGGAATTCAATTAAGATTCATAATATTAGCTGACTGAAGTTTATCCAGTGAGCGTCATGCATTAATGGAAGACTCTGGAATTGAACTGATGTTTAAATCATAACATTGCACTTGCTCTTTACCTAACTTTCCTTGCAATCTTTACAGATATGGCAATTAAATAGACTTAGGGAGGAGAGATTTGCCAGTGACTGTAAGTCATGATGGACATATGAGTCTTCCACTTTTGGAAAAATGTAACTCTGGCTAGCAAATGCAAGGAAGGACATGTTGATTTTCTTTTCTGGCCATAGGTTTCCCATGAGAGTCAGATTCATCACTGTGAGAAACAGGATGTTGGTGATGATGTTATCCAGCAGGATCTCTTTTATATTCCTGTTTATTATTTATTTGTTGTATTTTTGTCCTACTCCAAAAATTAGAGGCAGAGTTGAGGGTTTGTTTTGTTTTGTCTTGACAATAAAAACCTGTAATGTAAGTTGGGGTGAGAGTTGTCCCAAGAAGTGAACTTAAACTCACAGCTTAATCTTTGCATTACAGCAGGGGTGTCAAACTCAAGGCCCAGGAGCTGGAGCTAGCCTATGGGGTGCTTAGATCTGGCCCACAGGGCTGCCCCGGAAATAGCAATGGACTCGCCCATGTTGCCTCTACCAGAAAAAATGGAGCTCTGGAAAGCCATCGCAGCTGAAAACGGAGCTTGAGAGCTTGGGTGGTGGCTGAGCACTTAGGCCACCACAGGCACTCTTGACATGAGTGATGTTGAGTTGGCCACACCCACCCCAGTCACACACACCCAGTTCCCCCCCCCCCCCCCCCCGCAGGTCAAACACAACCCTGATGCGGCCCTCAGTGAAATTGAGTTTGATACCCCTGCACTACAGAGATTCTCAGAATATTTTTGTCATTGTTATTATCTTAAAATCTTTGATTACTGTTCTGGCATCCTACCTGTATTCCTTCAGATCTACTCTTTGGAAATGGTAAAGTTCCATTGTATTAGGTTGCACTAGATGAACATATCTAGGTAATTCTTGACTTACAACCATAATTGTAAATTGAGAATTACCTATATACAGCATGTTCATTGAGCCCCAAATTTCTGTTGCTAAGTGAAACAGTGGTTAAGTGAATTTTGTCCCATTTTACAACCTTTCTTGCCACAGTGAAGTGAATCTCTCTAGCTGTTAAGTTGGTAACAAAGTTGCTAAGTGAATCTGGCTTCCCCATTGACTTTGCTTATCAGAAATTTGCAAAAGGTGATCCCCTTACCCCAGGACACTTGAAACTGTCATAAATATCCATCAATTGCCAAGTACCTGAACTTTGATCGTATGACCGCAAGGATGATGCAATGGTTGTAAGTGTGAAAACTGTCATAAGTCACTTTTTTCAGTGCCGTTGTAACTTCGAAGAGTCACTATTTGAACTGTTGCAAGTCAAGAGCTAATTCTATAGGCTAACATATTTTCTTTAAATTTTATTAATATAACAATGAATGTTGTATGCTGACTATACTTATAACATGTACTATGCTTGAATGTGTACATGGTTGTTTTTTTTGAACCCACCTGTCTTTTTGCAGTTCTCCACTTTTATCCTTTGAAAAAGGGAAAAGAAGAAGGAAGAATCTCAGATTAAAGAATAGAGGCCAACTTCTTTGATCCTGTAATTATGTCATTATAGGAGGTACAACAGAAGCTAATATTCAGTGAGCTATGTTGCAGGTTTTTCAACAGAATACAAAATTTTGTCCTAAGGATTTGGTTTTTTTTTCCATATTAGCTAATTAATTTCTGTTTCTTCTTGTCTTTACTAATTTAAATGCCTTTAAAGGCATGTCAGGGGAATGCAATGCCATTTGCAATGCTTTGTGTGCCCAATAGGCCAATGTTATATCATGACATGCCTTAGCATGACACTAATGTGATTATCTGTATTTTGTAGGCCATAAACCAAGCAACTTTAGAATCTCCAATGATTCTCGTGCATTATTTGTCCACCTCCATCATTCTAATCACTTGTCCCATTGAAGACTTCAGTGTCCAAAGAATAATGGGAGTAGATGTAGGGCATAATCAAAGAAGCTGTCAAGAATCACTTTAGGAAATGAAGACACTCAGTGCCCATTTCCCTGAATAGATGTTGTTTAATTAACCCGCAGAAACTCAACATAGCAACTTTCCATCTGCAATTTGGTCAGCTTATTGTAGAACTCAGTGTCTTGAATTTTATTCAGGGTCCACCCCCACAACTACTTTTAAAAGGGCAAGAAGTGGCTTCTTGGTGCCTTGCCTACAAATGACTAAAGTACTTTTATTTTTAAAAATATAGTAACAGGCACAGTTTTACTTTTATTTTATTTTTTAACTAGAAACTAGAATTTTAGTCTGATTTAAAATGTGTGTGTGCGTGCATTATGTGTGTAAAAGAAAAGAGCTAAGTAGTTTAGAATTGTAAAAATGCTATACATTCTTGCTTAATACTAACTCATTTTCTAATGGTTATATTTTCATAGCAGATCATACACCGTGAGCTGACATTTTGCTTGAACTTTCCATCATCACTTTAAGACCCCTTTCCTGATCTTTTACTGCCAGCTCAGATCATATCTCTGTGCTTATGCAAAATTGTAATTTCAATATGCATTAGTTTACTCTTCCATACATTGAATTACATTAGCTATGTTAATGCTCATTCCCTCATTATCTATATTTTATTGAAGCACTTTCTTTTTTGAACCACACAAATAATTCAATTTCACCAGCAAAAGTTCTGCTGGATTAGCAACTAGTGACTTTGTGCTTCTACAACAAAAATTATAACCATGGTATGCTACAGCATTCATAGTAAAAGTAGCTCTAGATCAGGTGCGTCAAACTCACGGCCTCATGGCAGAATCATGTGATATATTGCAACTTTTTTTTCCTTCACTAAACCAGGCATGTCTGTGGCCAAAGTGTGACGCATCCGGCCCATAGGCCGTGAGTTTGACAGCCCTGTTGTAGATTGTTGTGTCCGCGAAATGATGCCAGGAGTCGGTGACTTAGTGCAAAGCTCTTTATTGATTTGCTGGAACCGAACTGGCGAAAGGAAAAAAGCCCGCGGCTTTTATTCCTTTCGCCGCCGCGGCTGCGGCCAATGGCATCGCTTTGAATCTCCCGCGGTTTGAACGGACCAATCGTGGGAGATTCTTAGCGAGCCAATCGGCGCGGCTCGCCTGACCAATCGGAGAGCCCCGCTCTTTGGCCAATCAAAGCGCGGGGATCTCGAGTATGTCAATGAAGGACAGAACACCCCTCCCCTCTTGGTTCAGTCCTTACATTGCGTAGTCACGTAGGTAGGCGGGGCTCCGTCTGGTCCTACTTGACCTGCGTAACTCAGTTGTAGGCTGGATCCTGGCCGGTTCGGTCGGGATCTCCGTTGCTCCTGCTGCTGTTGTGGGAACCGGCTGGTCGATCGGGCCGGTCCTTTCTCCGTAGCTCCCTCCTGGGCCTTCCGGGTTGGTTGAGCTACGGGTTTCGCCGCTCCCGCTCGGTCTTTCCGGGTCGGTCGAGCTGGCTTGGCTGTTCCTTTCTGGCGAGGGGTCGTGATGGCTGCGTTCCGGTGAGTATTGCTGGTTTATTTTTCTTTGGATTCGGTCCCCTGGGTATTCCCTCCCCCCTTGGCTTGCGCTACGGGGGTTGGTTTCGTTTGTTTGTGCATCGGCGGTTTGTTGGTTTGCGGTTCTCGACCTAAGTTGGTCGATGTGGCGTTTCCACGCTCGTCCGTCTGCTGTTTGTAGCCGGTACGAGTGTGGGCCTGTTGCTTGGGTGATGACGGCTGGGATCCATAGAGGGTCTCCGGTCAGGTTTTTTGCATATATGGGGTCCCCGGGTGCGAAAGTTCGGTGTTTGGTGCTTGAGTCTGGGGGCCTCTCCGGGTTATACGTAGGGTGTAACCTGTCGAGTGGGGACCTTAGCTTTCTACCCATTAGTACCCATTAGTAGTTCGGCTGGGCTTTTGTTGGTTGTGGTATTCGGGGTTATGTGTTGGGTGAAGAATAGTCTGTTGATTTTCTCTTGGATCTCCCCGTGGTCTATTTTCCGGATGGTTTTTTTAGTGAATTGGACCATCCGTTCTGCCCTACCGTTCGCCGCCGGGTGCGCCGGTGCTGTTAGCGCGTGGCGGATGCCCCTTTCCGCTAGGAATTTTTCGAATTCCAGCGAGGTAAACTGGGGCCCGTTGTCGGAGACGACGACGTCTGGGAGGCCGTGTGTTGCAAAGAGTTTGCAGAGTTCTTTGGTCACGGCCTCCGTGGTTGTCGTCTTCATGTTGCTTACCTCCAGCCAGTTGGAGTAAGCGTCAACTGTTATGAGGAAGGTGTGTCCTTTTGTGGGCCCGGCGAAGTCTATATGGATCCTAGACCAAGGTCCCCTTGGGGTTTCCCACTCTAGGACGGGTGCTGTGGGTGGGCTGGGCCTCGTTTCCTGGCATCGTTGGCACCTAGCTACCCAGGCCTCTATTTGTTTGTCCATCCCTGGCCACCAAGCGTAACTTCTGGCCAGGGCTTTAGTCCTCACGATGCCAGGGTGCCCCTCGTGCAGCATTTCCAAAACCTTCCCCTGTAGCTTTTCCGGAATGACCACCCTATCCCCCCATAGTATGCACCCTTTTAACAAAGAGAGTTCCATTTGGCGGTTTCGGAACGTTTTGACGGACTCGTCGTTGTCCCTTTCCGGCCACCCTTTCTCCACCCAATGCAACACCCGCGCCAGACGTTTGTCTTTATTAGTCTCTCAGGCAATGTCTGACGCGGTTATGGGCAGGTTGGGTAGAGTCTCTATGCTGAGGGTGGTCGTTGTGGGTGCTGGGTCGGTGTCGGGTTCCGGTAGCGGCGAGCGGCTTAAGGCGTCTGCATGGGAGATCGTCTTACCCGGTCTGTGTATGAGTTCGTATTTGTAGGCTGCCAGGAACTCGGACCACCTTGTCATTCGGGGAGACAGAATGTTCGGGGTGGCCCGGTTCCCTGCAAGGATTCCCAGCAGCGGCTTGTGGTCCGTTATGATGGTGAAAGTCTGGCCGTAGAGGTATTCGTGGAATCGTTTTATGGCGGCAACTATAGCCAGAGCCTCTTTGTCCAGTTGGCTATAGTTCCGCTCCGGTTTGGTGAGGGTCCTTGAAAAGAACGCGATGGGCGCTTCTTTTCTGTCGGGAAGGGTATGGCTGAGGACAGCGCCGATGCCGAAGGGTGATGCGTCGCACGTGACGGCCAGAGGTAGGGTCTCGTTGAATTGTATGAGGACGGCGTCGGAGGTGAGGAGGTCCTTCGTTCTTTGGAAGGCGGCTTGCTCCCGTTTCCCCCAAGTCCAGGTCGCCGCTTTGTCCAGGAGCCTATGCAAGGGCTCCGCTGCCGTAGCCTTTTGGGGTAGGAAAACATTGTAAAAGTTCAGTAACCCCAAGAATGCTTGTAGTTCAGTCTTTGATTTAGGGGTGGGGGCTTCTTTGATGGCCTTGATTCTTTTGCTTGTGGGGTGAATGCCGTGCCGGTCTAGGAGGTAGCCCAGGAATTCCACTCGTTCCGTGCAAAGCTGGCATTTTTCCCTCTTTACTTTTAGTCCCGTCTCTTTAAATTTAGTGAGGACCTCCCTTAGTCGACCTTCTAGTTCGGCTTGGTTGGCTGCCGACACTAGGATGTCGTCGAAATAAGGTACCACCCCCTTGATACCTTGCAATAGCCTCTCCATTAGGCTCTGGAATATGCCCGGTGCCACGCTGACTCCGAATTGGAGTCGGTTGCATTTGAATGCTCCCCGGTGGGTGACAATGGTCTGCGCTTCTGCCGTTTGCTCGTCGACCGGCAACTGTTGGTATGCCTGGGCGAGATCGAGCTTGGCGAAAACCTTGCCCCCTCCCAGTAAGTGCAGTAGGTGTTGCACTACTGGGACGGGGTAGGCGCTTTGTTGCAGCGCGCCATTTAGGGTGGCCTTATAGTCCCCACAGATTCTCACCGACCCATCGGGCTTGATCGGGGTGACTATGGGGGTCTCCCACCGGGCGTGGTCTATGGGCTGCAGTACCCCTTGTTTGACGAGCTTATCAATTTGCTCGTCTATTTTGGGTTTCAGTGCGAATGGCACCCGCCTTGGTTTCAGGCGTTTGGGGGGGACGTTAGGGTCTAGGTCGAACGAGATAAGGGGCCCTCGGTACTTGCCTAGGTTTCCGTCGAAGACCTCTTGGAACTCCCGGGCTAGTTGCTGCTCCCAGCCGTCGTCAGTGACGTGGTTGACTCCCGTGAGGGCGATGTCGAGCGGGGCGAACCATTGCAGTCCCAGTAGGCTTGGGCGGTCGCGGTCAACAATCGTTAGGGGGAGTTGTTCGGTGTGCCCCTTATACATTATGTTAAAGCTTTTGGTGCCGACTACCGGGATACGGTTTCCCTGGTAGTCCTTTACAATGAGTCTCTGGTTGTCTACGTTCCTCCTTTGGAGGGTAGGCACCAACCGCTTTATCTCGTGCCATGCAATCATGGAGAGATAGGACCCAGAGTCCACCTCCATCTTGCACAGCTGGCCCTCGATGCGTACCTCGACGTGGACCTTCCGGACGTCGCTGGTGATGGCGTGGCCGATGGTGACCGTCTGGTGGTTCTCCTCTCTCCGCCGGTTGTCGCTGCCTCGCGAGGATCGTCCGTTCCGGTCCCATCGGCTGTCCGAGGGGCGATCTCTGCTCCGGGGTGGTGTGCTCTCCCTCCTCCGGTCGCTCTGGTCCCATCGAGCCGGACTGCGTTTTTTCTTCAGGCGGCAAACCCGGGTGATGTGCCCCTTTTTGTCGCAATGCCGGCAGATTGAGTCGAAAAACCGGCATTCCGACCTGGGGTGGTCGCCGCCGCAACTGGCACAGTTGGTCCTCGACTTACGACCTCTCCGGTTCCGTTGGTCGCGGCCTGTCTGGAGTCGATGGATGTCCTCCTCGTCATCAGACGTGCTGGATGCCGAGTGGAAATCGCCCTGGTGTGTTGTCGTCTCGGTTTTTGGTTCGGCCGACCTCGCCGGGTTGTTGTTTCTGCCGCGGTCCCTCGTGTCCGGTCTGCGCATGCTATCGGCGGAAGTTCGGGTTGCTTCTGCGGCTGCGGCTGCGGTGAGGGTGTCTGCTAGGCTGATGTCGCCTTTAGCCATCAGCCGGCTCTGGAGGGCGGGGTCCCACAAACCGAGCACGATTCGGTCTCTCAGAGCGTTGTTTAGGTTATCAAATTCGCAGAGCCCCCCTAGATGCCGTAGCTCGGCGACGAAGTCGCTGAAGCTCTCACCCGATCTCTGGTCCCGCCGGTAGAACTCATTGCGCCGGATCAGGATGGGTACCTCTGGGGCGTAGTGTCACCGAAGGATGGTTTCGAGGACGTCCCAGTCCATGGCGGTCGCATCGGCGGGCTTGGCCAACGCTTTGGCCATCTGGAAGACTTCGGTCCCGCAGTGGGTGAGGAAGACGGCGCGTTTCAGTGGGCCCGAGGCGTCCTTCATGCCGGTGCACTCGAGGTACATGCGGAATCGTTCGGAGAACGATTCCCAGTCCTCGGTGGCGGGGTTGAAGGGGGCGGGCGGTGCGATTTTCGCCATCTCGGTGCTTCGTCTGGCTTCCGTCGGACACGTGGTTCGGTTCAGGGTCTGGATCCCACCCTCGTCGTCAGTGTTGTGTCCGCGAAATGATGCCAGGAGTCGGTGACTTAGTGCAAAGCTCTTTATTGATTTGCTGGAACCGAACTGGCGAAAGGAAAAAAGCCCGCGGCTTTTATTCCTTTCGCCGCCGCGGCCGCGGCCAATGGCATCGCTTTGAATCTCCCGCGGTTTGAACGGACCAATCACGGGAGATTCTTAGCGAGCCAATCGGCGCGGCTCGCCTGACCAATCGGAGAGCCCCGCGCTTTGGCCAATCAAAGCGCGGGGATCTCGAGTATGTTAATGAAGGGCAGAACATAGATGATATTAACAAATCCTGTTTGGTGTAGTACTTAAGGCATCAGGCTAAAAGCAAGAAGACTATACATTCTAATCCTGCCTTTGGCACAAAGTCAAGTGGGTGATCTGGGGCCAATCACTCTCTCTCAGCCCCAGGAAAAAAGCAATGGCAAAACATTTACGAAAGCTTGCCAAGAAAACTGCAGGGACTTCTTCAAGCATTGCCAGGAGTCAACATTAACTTGAAGACACACACATAGAGTAATGCTATTATGTTAAACTGTGGTTCCACTAAAGAGGCATTCCTTCCTCTAATAGCCAGTGAAATGCTGGAGTTAGACCACCACCACAAACCAAAGTACACTGTCCAAAACAGTCAGGAATGCTTGAGGTGAGTGTACTTTGAAAGTGAGTGCCCTTTAGACTTAGACTTAGAAAAACTTTATTGTCACTTGAATGTACACTGATTGGCATAGATTAAAATGAAATTTCATCGCATATACCTCTCGGAGAGTCATCACCTCTAATATACACTACATAAACTTGACAAAATAAATAAATTATGCATGTGCCCACATATTATATGACATAGAAAAACAACACAGTCTAGTTCAGATGTATCCATGTGCATGGTAAGAAAAACTAATCTTGCAAGTTTACCAGATGGATGGCATAGGGGACAAAGGTATTACAGAATCTGGTAGTCCTGCTAGGAATACTTCAAAACCTCCTCCCAGAGCGGAGCAACAGAAATAGACTGTGAAGTGGGTGTATGAGTTCTTTGAAATGCTTTGCACTCAAAGTACATAGTGCTTATAAGCGGTATCCTAAATGACAGGAAGTGAACTTCCTATAATTTTCTCAGTTGTCCTTACCACTCTCTGAATGGACTTTCTCTCTGGGGCACTGCTGCCCCCAAACCAAAAAGTGATGCAGTTTGTTAAAATGCTCTCAATTGTGCCTCTGTAAAAAGTGGCCAGGACAGTGGACACAAATATGCTCTCCTCATCCGATGCAGGAAATGCAGAAGCTGGTTTGCATGCTTCACTAAGAATGACATGTAGAGAGACCAGTTCAGATTGTTAGATATCTGCACCCCCAGATTCTTAATACTGTTGCATTACCTCTATAGCTGCAGCCTTGATACTGAGTGGAGTATGACCATACCAGCTCTTTCTAAAATCTACGATGATTTCCTTTGTTTTATTAACATTTAAAACCAGGTTACTTTTATTGCACCAGTCCACCAGTGCCTTCGCCTCTTCCCTATAAGCATTGACATTGTCATCCTGATAGTTTGGAGGTAATGCTGAAAAATGCACCCTAACAATTAAATACATGTTGGCATTTTGCTTATTTTTGTTTTCTCTTGATTTAAACAGAACTGTGTACATTTTAAAAAATATTTTTCACATCCTTCACTACTTTAGCCCATTCTGAAGTTTTGCAGTCTGGATACCCATTCTACATTTCTGTATTTTTCCTTTGTGACCTGGCTATCTTTCCATTTCCTGGGTGGCTTATTTTGTTGCTTTGTTATATCTTCAGGTCTTCACTAAGCTTTTTGTGAAACCATATTAATTTTATTTGCCATTGTCCATTTTGCACTCTGCAACTGATACCTCCAAATACCCCTTTTTTATTCCCTCCTGCTGTAATGGGATCCTGTTTATCATTGCTCTGAGTTTATTTAAAGATCTGTTACTTTGTGAGGTAAACGACTGAGTGTGTTGAGCTTTATTTTCCCTTCAAATCATGAACTCCCATATCACTTTCACCCATCATGTTACTTCTGCTTCATCATGTAAATCTTCCTTATTGGAAATGGTACTGAGGTACTTTATTATAACTGGGCAGTTCTTGCACTCAGCTTGGATTATTCTTTTTGCCATATAAAATAGGAGATGCCATCATCCTTAAAATAGTGCTAAACCTTTCCCTCAAACCCTATTGTCAACAAAACGTCCAGCTGAATTAATGAACTGTATGCCTGTTTGAAAGTGGATTGGACTTGGGAATTGTGGCATCAGTTGTCATAGTGATTATCAGCCAATCAAGGAATATAAACCCATGCCTGGCAGTGTTTAGGTGAAGGAGGCTTTTGTGAAGTTGTCAGGCTAAGATTTATGATGGCAAAACCCATAGTTGGCAGCCAAATCAATGGACCACTTTTTCAGAGATCTTGCTCTATTTAAACATTTGAGATTATGCCTAAATATTAAGAGGCCTCATGTTTCCGGAGCCTCTTTTCTTATTAATAGATAATATTTTATAAACTATGCAAAGGCAAGGTTTCTATTTGTATACCTGTCCAATAAACAGAACCATTGCAGTTTTATGTGTGCTTAACTAGAAATGTCAGGACTTACAAATGAACAAATACAGGGGATATTGTTTTATGTTCACAATTAAAACATGCTGAGTGATCTAAAAATGACTGTAGATAAACAAGTGGATTAAAATTAGGTACTCTCGTTCTTTCATTGCTAAAACATTAATTGTAAGAGTTCATGCCTTTTAATGTTAATGCATACCTTTTAATGATGTATGTCGATTTATATTAGATTACATGTTGACTGACAGACTTTTAAACAGAAATCTAAATTCTCCATTTTCTTTAATTTTTAAGTCATTGCTTACGAAGACATAACATGCAATATTGCTGTTTTATTAACTGCTATTAATGGTAACCATTCTCAATAACATTGAGATTGTTATCAACAGCAAGGTTTAAATGTTCAGTTGTTTATTTGGCCAGTGCCTATATAATTATTACCTTGTACTGGTGCTTGTCAGTGTTTTATTAACAATTGTTTGATTGAAAGTAGGTCATAAAGCCTTGGTTACATAAAGGTTTTCAGCAACTACCTTTGTTACAAACAACTGTCTTATTTTATTTGGCTTTATTATATAATATTTTATGCAAAAAGTCAAGAATATATAATTCCCTTTCTTAACACTTAGTACTTCTGAAGAATAGGAAAATAAAGCATTGTTTCTTCCCTTCTAAGTTTGTGTTTGATTTAATGAAGGAGAAATTGCTTTCAAAAGTTCTTTCTGAAGAGAAGGAAGATGTTTTTTTCACTGAAATTATCCCAGGGACAATGGTATCTTCACATTGATTTAGGAATGAGATGATACCGTATAACCTTTCATTATAGACTTATCTTTCCAACTTTCTGAGGGACCTTTTGACTTCCCAGATTTCCATTCAGTCCCAAGGAAATACAACTCTATTGTAATTTCCTCCAGGCCATTCTCATTAGTAGTGTTCTTGTTACTGCTAAAGGGACTCCTCTCTTTGGGAAATAGTTGAAGAAATTCCTCCACCCAATTTTGCTGTGGCAGATTTGGTTGCATGTGCTCAGTTGTTCTAATCTAGGAAGTTCAAACAATACTCAGTAAAATTATATTACAAGATGCCATTGCAATCCAATAGACTAATACAGTGGCAATCTCACAAAAAGACACCACTGCTTTAAAATATTGAGGCAGGTGCTATGTTGCATTGTTCTGAAGCCCCTTTTTGATATTAAATAAAGTATTACATTGATATGCTAAGCCATTTTTTCTCCTTTCAAAACCCAATCTTTAAAATTCCTTCATCCCCATCTCCCTCAGAGCTTCTGAAAACAATATATGGATGACAAAAACAGTGTGAAGTTTCCACCACAGAAACAGTAAATGCTTAAGACCACAGTAGATGTGTGAAGCTGCAATTTAATGCCTTTAAGTATATCATCAGAAGCATGGACTTGGCACAAATGTCTCCACTGGAGGAGAAACACCTTGGCCTGTAGCCTCTGAGAGTTTATCCATGCCATGGGAGATATTTACTGTGATGTACACATGCCTGCACAATGAATGAACAGCTTGCAGATATATATTAATCTATTTGATGACCTAGATAAAGAAGAAGAAAACTAATGCTAACAATAAGTCCCTACTCTTTCAATTATGGCATATTGCTACCTAGCACTGGCACTCATACTAGTACATATTTAATTTTGTTTCTCTTTAATTCCCCCCCCCCCCATGTTTTATCATCCCCACCAAAACTCATTTAATTCTTTCACTGGTGAAACTGAACAGTTTATCTTTTTCTCAGTGGGAGCGATCTACCCAGATGATGTTTCCAGTTATATTTGAATACAGGACAGGAACTATTTTACTATGATGTTTTTGAAAATATGAAGGAGTAAGTTCCATTCCATCAAAGATGGTCAACACTGTACATGCAACACCTATTTTCCTCAGTAAGTAGAGTCAGTCAGCATTTCTGTGAGATTGAAGGTCATGTTTCATTGTCATTATTTTTCTGGTCTTCTGATCCAGGGCTTCACATTCAAGTCCAGTCCACTTTCTAGCTTTATGGTGCAGATAAAATTTAAAAATGGGTCACATGAACATGCTTTGAAACCTTGATTGTTTTCCAAGAGGAAAATCAACAGGGAAGCTTCAAGAAGTTAGAAGTTGCACTCACCTGAGTTCCTCATCTAACAACCCATGCAGTCCTCACTTAATGATGGCAGTCAGTGACTGGTGGAACTGCCATCACTAATGGCATGTGATGTTGCACTTTATGATGTTGCATTACTTGGTGACAGAAATTCAGATACCAATTACAACCCGTGCTATGAAGTCATGGTCAGCATCACCACCCCGCATTATGTATACATATCAAAATATGCATAAAATGGTAAATAGGAGTTGTAAACAAAGCATCCATTCATGCAATGTCCACAACACATTGTGGGCCAGCCTTGACATCATGCAGCTATGGATATTCTTCTCTTTGTGTCAAGGTCAGGAAATGAAAATGTTCCCACCATGACTCTGCAAAGATTCAGTTAGAAAATTAGAAGGCTATTATAGATCAACTCTCTGAATCAAATCGTTTATTCAGTTTGATCAGGTAAATCAGTTCTGATACTTTCAAACGATCTGAGAAAGAGTTAATCTTTTTCACTTAAAACATATTAAAATCAGTTCAAACCAGTGGTGAGATTCAAATTTTTACTACTGGTTCTGTAGGCATGGCTTAGTGGGCATGACAGGGGAAGGATACTGCAAAATCTTCATTCCCACCCCACTCCAGGGGGGTCAGCGTTCCAGAAAACCTCAATTCCAATAAATAACTCTGAGACAGACATGCTTCCAAAGTTGACAAGGGGAAGGATACTGCAAAATCCCCATTCCTTCCCCACCAAACCCCACTAACCTGCTTTCCAGCTCCATTCTCCTGTGTAGGGCAACCAAAGAAGACCCAGCCTATCAGCTGGGACTTAGGAGGCAGAGAATAGATGAGGTGGGGCTAATCAGAGGTGGTATTTGCCAGTTCTCCGAACTACTCAAAATTTCCACTACCGGTTCTCCAGAACTGGTCAGAACCTGCTGAATACCACCTCTGGTTCAAACCAATGAACTACAACCTTAAATTGGACTCAGTCAATGGTGTGGATCTTATTTAATATCTGAATTGCATTTGAGAAGTCTACGCATGTTTGCATACATGGGAAGAGAGACATAGGGATAGAGGTAGAGATACCACAGGGATAGGATGGGGGGGGGGTAAGAAAGAGAGAGCGAGAAAGAATTTCCCAGTAATTAAAGTGCAAAAATAGACTTCCAAGTTTAGGTCTGAACTAAAAAAACCAAAACAAATATTCCTGTCTCATCTCAGATTGGTTCCCGTAGCAACTGCTATGAAGACAGAATTGTCTGAGGAACTTTTTTCTGTAATGTCATGATAGATAGGCAGTTGGGATCATCCAGAACTAGTTCTGATACTAACAGCCAGAAAACTGCTACTTCTAAAGAGGTCATAATATGCTGATGGGTAGCAATCTGAAAGCAGTTTCAAACTAGCTGTGCTACTCTACAAATTTTCCACTTTTCCCAGTCTTTTATATGTTTTATGCTTGGCATACAAATGTTCCATGATGGCCCTCAAGGAACTGAGACTGAAACTATTATCAAGGAGCATGACAGATAATTTAGTGTGGTGTTCATCTTCCTTCCATCTCTTCATATTTGCATAGTTTTCTGTTATTTCAAGACTCCACAGGAAGGAATTTTCGGAGTAGCTCAAACCATCTGCTTCAGATGATGTTACTGGCAGCTTGTTTTCCTGCCACACTGTAGTCAGAATTCAGGCTTTTTTTTTTCTCACTCAATAGTGACAAATGTCCTTGTGGATTTTATGTGCCACCCTGAAAATATATTCCAGTCTTCAGATAATCAAGCAGGAAGACCGATAACAGCTGTATGCAAACAAAGATAAAATAATTGCAAACCACTCAGAATGGAGGGATTACTTGAATTCACAAACACACGCAAACACTTGCACATTTAGGAGTTTAGTAATATTTTGGTATAAAGGATTTTTTTTCCCCAGAAGAGCTGCTGAATTATTTTTAAAAGGTTATTTTAATCTATCCATAGATGAAAAAGTAAGAGGTTAAGTCACTATAGGGGCTTCTTCACTTTCTACCATGGCATGAATATGCTCAAAAACCACATTTTTTTTCTTGGCCCTGTTCTCAGGATGTTGCTTTTGTCTCATTCCCTAACCCAATCTGAAGGGGACAGATCTGAAGCCATCCTTAGCTGTTTTATTTTTTCCTCTTTCTGCTGTGGGTATGGCCTGACCATGGTTCTCTGACCATGGGACTGCTGATATAGTCAGATATTTGGATCTAGTTCAGAGGTGGTATTCAGCAGGTTCTGACCAGTTCTGGAGAATTGATAGCGGAAATTTTGAGTAGTTTGGAGAACCAGCAAATACCACCTCTGAATGGAGATTTTACAGTATCCTTCCCCTGCCATGCCCACCAAGCCACGCCCACAGAACCAGTAGTAAAAAAAATTGAATCCCACCACTGATCTGGTTGGTTTCTACTGGCTACCTTGCATATAGTGTGTATGCTCCCTCTGCTCTAGTTATTGGTCACTGTTCCCCATGGCCATTTTACTGTGGTCTGAAGGAAGAATAAGGGACGCAGTGGCTCAGTGGCTAAGACGCTGAGCTTGTCAATCAGAAAGGCTGGCAGCTTAGCAGTTCAAATCCCTAGCATTGCATAATGGAGTGAGCTCCTGTTTTTGTCCCAGCTTCTGCCAACCTAGCAGTTCAAAAGCATGTAAAATTGCAAGCAGAAAAAAAGGGACTACTTTGGTGGGAAGGTAACAGCATTCTGTGCACCTTTGGTGTTTAGTCATGCCGGCCACATGACTACGGAGAGTTTCAGACAGCGCTGGCTCTTTGGCTTTGTAATGAAGATAAGCATCACCCTAGAGCCAGAAACACTTATATGCGAGGGAAACCTTTACCTTAGAGGAGGAATTGTTATCCAATCTCTTTTTAAAGACCTCCAGGTGCATGCAGACCACTGGAAGCAAGTTGTTCCACTGATTAATTGTTCTAACTGTCAGGAAATTTCTCCTTAGTTCTAAGTTGCTTTTCTCCTTGATTAGTGTCCATCCTTTGCTTCTTGCCCTGCCTTCAGATGCTTTGGAGATTAGGTTAATTCCTTCTTTATCGCAACCTCTTAGATAATAGAATAATAAAAAAAAATCTTAGAGCTTGTCATGTTTCACCCAGGAGCATCATTAACAGAAGTTTAGTGCTTTTTTTGAAAAGCTCTTGTCCTGTATTGCACAAACTTGAAGAGAGTCACATTTTGCCAGCTAGATGGATGTTTTCAAATATTTCTTCAGCCATTTGCACAATGCAGTACATTGTTGATGCTATTCTTGGTTGAGGTGTGAGATATCAAAGAGAGTTCCATCTGTGATCCTGGGCTACCCCAAGTCCACCATCTAGGAATCAGGACCTTTGCTCAACTTTATTTTGTGTGCCAGTTGTGACTATTCCTGGATCAGAAAGCTCCTAACATTTATCTTTTGCACCCATAGTTAGACCACTACAATTTGCTTTATGTGTGCTGTCCTTGAAAACTATTCAGAAACTACAAACAGAATACAAGCATCAGTCAGTCAGTCAGTTGGTATCCACTTGCCATTCAACAGTAGGTAGCTGACAACCAATTAAAAGAACAAAAAGTAAAAATAAAGGATATCCTACATTAGGACACTCACATACATACACAAATAAAGAACCATAAGATAGGTATATGTAACCTCCTTGATATATTGCAGTTCATTATGTTACAGGACTACTTTAAGAACTATATTAGTTGCCTGTTGGCTTCTGGATATACTTCAAGTTCTGATGGTCAAATTTGTTGAATAAACATCTATTGGCATTTGTCATGTGGTTAGTTAAACAGAAACTCTGGTTTCAGAGGTTTTACATCTTTGCTGACCAGATTGGCAGGTGAATAATAAGAGAGGGATAGAGTCAATATGCACTTTTGAATGAGTGACCTAAGAAATACAGTGGAATATGATAAAGGGTGGGCTTCTTTGCTTGATGGCCAGCAAAAGCAAATGACAGAATAACAGATTAAAGCTGAAATTTTTTTTTCCTTTTGTGTATAAACTCAGGTTGTGCATCAGATCTATATGCTTTGCTAAAATCAGGAAGTGACACAAACAAAAAGCTATGCAGGAATGTGCAATCTACGCAGGATAGATATTTCAAATTGGATAGCTAATTCAGGCTCAAGGGAAGGTTTATGAAGATTCACTTAAAAATCTTCTCAACATTAAATGAGGAATGGGTAAAGCCACTGCCTTCTCAAAGACTTTAACATATTCCTAGTACAAAACAACAATGTGCTGCTGCAATTTTAGACAATTTCACTCGAATGCTACATAATTTTATTCCTGGGGTTATGTGTTTTTGGAGTGATCACAATGAACATTTCCAACAATGACATTATATAATTGTGTCTGCTGGACGAATGCATCCACTATTTCAATTTCCAAAACTGGGTGACTGGGTGACTGGGAAATGGGTTCAAAGTCTGTGTTGCTGTCTTTCAACAGATGTTTGGCAGTTCTCTCTAAAACCAATTCTGGGTTTATTTCTGTTCATTTTCCATTTCAGAAATCTTTTTGAGGCCAAGAATGAATGGAAAGCCTAACCTGGAATTTGGATAAAATATTTTTTTTACTATATATTGTAACATACTTGTAGATTAATTTAAATAACTCAGGAATAGTGTTGCTAAGGAAATCCATTAAGTAATATAATTTCTTTCTTTCTCTCTCCCTCCTTCCTTCCTTCTCCCTTTCATTCACTGCTAAAACTATGCATTCATGGGTTTTCCATATATTTCCTTGTCTTTTCCATTTTAGTCCTTATGTAATCATTGCAATAACAATAGGCAATATTGTTTACCATTGCTCTGAAATGGTGAAACAAGTTCATGTATCTAAGCAAAGCCAAGCATTATATACTGCAGCATTATACTGCATTGTTTTCTCAATCAAAAGTCAAGGTAAGTTCTGAGTATTAACTTTTAATGGAAATTAAAAGAGAAATTGAAAGAATTTCAGTAAGATCAGCAAGATTTTTTTTTCAGGAGAGATGAGTGCATCTTGCATTGCTATAAAATGAAAAAAGAGACTATTAACAATTGAATATGTATTACTTGAATACACTTTTATTCTGAATTCAAATTATACCTCTAGTGAATAGAACACTGGATTTGGATTTCAACAAAGAGATCTAACTTCATTATCAACTTAAATTAATAAAAGTTCCCATTGCTTTGAAAGGAGAGAAAAAATAACAAGATTGTTGACGATATGAATAGGGAGGACCATTCAGAGTACAATCCAGTCCTATTGTTTTCTATAGGACTTCTTCCATGGTATGCATTGAGAAGGACAATTTGAAGAACAATCCTATAAACACTTGACTTGAAGTAACCCCCATTGAAATAAACAGGGCTTCTTTATACAGTTATTTAAAATATTAGATCGAGGGCTTTGCAAAGTAATCAGGAGGATATTAGTTTACACTACAGCCAAGAACACTCTCTGAACCATTGGAACTACCATGTCCTTTGGGAAGGACATGAGGCTGCTTCAAAGTTTGTTCCTCAGTTATCTGCTCAGACATGCTACTGGCCCTCAGAGAAAGTTATTTGTACATGCAGACATACACCAACAACTAGAGATAAGCCTTCAACGCAAGCCTTCCAAAGGACATACTTGCTTTAAAAATTTTTGGAGAGATGCTTTACTCATGCTAATGTAGTTTCCAAAGCACCTCTTTTCCAAAGCACCCAGCTCTCATTTCTGCCATTTTTATTACTGCAAACTATTCATGAAAAGCATTAGGATGAAAACCTTCCAACCAATATGCAAGCATATTGGAGATATGTCCCAAAGGTGCTTTTTCAAAAGGTAACTGGATTTTCTGGTTTTTCTTTGAAGACATTTCATTTCTCAGCCAAGAAGCTTCCTTCAACTCTGACTGGATGATGCAGACAGATGGTCATTTGTATTCTTTTAGCAAGCTGTTAAGGCCACCTGAGGTTTATCTGTACTGTTAGCATCACCTGAGTGGTGAAAATTGGTGTGGAGCCTTCTTGGAACTGCTAAAAGTTCTGTGTTGTAGACTGGAGATAGATGGTGTTGCATCTCTCCCCTTCTGTTGAGAGAGGGCAATTTTGACATAAACTTTGACCCCTCTGGGACCTTTGACACATTTGGGACAACCATGATCTAGATGACTGAGAATCTCCATAGACATATTGGAGATATGCTATAGCTAAGTAACAGATGGACATGTAACAGGTTTGATTTATTTTATGGTAGATGCCAGATCCAATATGGATTTTTATGGAAAAATCACTGTCAGTTTAAACAATGCTGAGCTATATGGATCTCAGGCTTGACTCAACAAAGGACATCTTTGTAATTCCATGAACCATTCTAAGTAAGCACATGTAGAATTGGGCACACAATTCTTCATGAAGTATTTTTGCTCCATTTTTGCCTTCTAAACTGTTAAGTTCTGAGCGTGGGCACAAGGAACGGAGACGAGGCAGTGAACAGTGAACTTCAACTCTTTATTAATCATACTGAATAGAGCAATCACCTAGGGCAGCAAGAGTACTTTTATAAAGTTGGCTGCTGTCCTATTAGCCAATGAGAAACATGGAAGTGTTAAACCCTTGAACTAATGAGAGTTGGCCCGTTAACAGCCAATCAGATTTCCCAGAAAGGACCATCTGATGTCACTATTATCAGCCAATCAGAAGTGCAGAATTAGAACCCTGCTTTTTACTTAAGGTTGCTAAACCTTAATTAAACGCCTTTAGTAGTTCATAACACCCCTCCCCCCAGGTTCCGTTTGAGGGGTGCGGTAACGTAATCGCATAGATATGCAGGTCGTTTCAATTGCCTATAAGATTTGCGCTGTCCCACCAGTTCCTGTCTGTATTCCGGTTCTGGTGGAATGTTTTTTGATTTATCTGGTACAGGCGGTTCCGCATCCCCACAGGATGACTTGGCACTGCTAATTCTGTTATTGTTGTCCTCCGGTCTCTGCGGGCTCACCTCCGTTGAGGTATTTCTCTGTGGTGAGGCAATCCCCCTTCCTGATTCTTCTTCAAGTAATGCACCGGGCTGCTGACTTCCTTCAATTTCTCCTTCCACCATCTCGAATTCGGTTCCCTCGACATCCCCTCCCCCCTCAGTTTGAGAATCACAGGAGTCGCGGGAACTGGGTTGCAACCTAGAGCGAAGCTGATCCATATCTTTCCATCCAATGTTTGCACGTGGTACGATCTGGGCCCGGTGGTTTGGGTTACAATTGATTCGACCCATAATGGTTCACCAGAAAGGTTTTTAGCAAAGACTAAGTCGCCTACCTTGAACTCACAGCATTTTCCGCTAGATCCACAGGGTTTCTCTGGTGCATAGGATGGGTGGAGACGGTTGAGGTGGGAGTGGAGCATGCATCCCATCAACAGTTCAGCTGGAGTCTTGTTGGTGATGCTGTGCGAGGTGATGTGTTGGAGTAGGAGTATTCTGTTTAGTTTGTTGTCAAAGTCCCCATAGTCCATCTTGTGGAGAGTTTTTTTAACAAATTGGACCATGTGCTCAGCCCTTCCATTGGCCGCAGGGTGCGCCGGCGAGGTTAGCGCATGGCAGATACCCCGGTCCACTAAGTATTGTTCAAACACCAGGGCGGTGAACTGGGGTCCATTGTCGGAGACTAGAACGTCTGGCAGCCCATGTGTTGTGAATAGTTTATTTAATTTGCGGATGACTGAATCGGTTGTAGTAGTCTTCATCTTGTGGATTTCGAGCCAGTTGGAATAGGCATCCACTGTTAGGAGGAACATATGTCCCTTAGTAGGTCCCACAAAGTCAATGTGTATGCGGGACCACGGCCCTCGGGGGGTTTCCCACTCCGTTGGAGTTGCAAAAGGTGGGGCACTGCTGACTTCTTGTCACTTTAGACAAGTCTTCACCCAGGCTTCGATCTGCTTATCGATGCCTGGCCACCATGCGTAGCTTTGTGCAAGTGCTTTCATACGCACGATGCCGGGGTGGCCGTCATGCAATGCTTTCAAAACTGCTCGTTGTAACCGCTCCGGGACGACCGTTCTGTCTCCCCATAGGATGTAGCCTTTCTGTGAGAAAAGTTCTGTTTGCCAGTTTCTGAAAGAGGTGAAGTCGTCAGAGGTTTGTTCTACTGGCCATCCTCATTCGACCCAGCTGAGAACTCGCGCCAGGACAGGATCTCGTTTCGTTTCGATAGCGATGTCTCTGGCTGTTAGCGGCGGTGAATGTAGTGTTTCAATCTGGAGTGTCGTGAGGGTTGGAGCTGAGTCGTCGACAGTTTCTGGAAGTGGGGCACGGCTCAGTGCATCAGTGTGGGGAATGGCTTTCCCCGGGCGGTGTTGCAATTTATAATTGTATGCAGCTAAGAACTCCAACCAACGAGTCATTCTAGGTGACAATATATAGGGGGTTGGCTTGTCTCCCGCTATAATCCCCAGCAAAGGCTTGTGATCGGTAATAATAGTAAAAGCTCATCCATACACATATTCATGAAACAGTTTCACAGCAGATACAATAGCAAGAATCTCTTTGTCAATTTGGCTATAGTTGCGTTCAGCCCTCGATAAGGTCCTTGAAAAATAGGCAATAGGGGCCTCACTACCATTTGGTAACACATGACTTAAAATGGCTCCTACTCCAAACGGTGACGCGTCACATGTAATGGTTAAAGGCAAAGTCTCGTTATACTGCATTATAACAGCATCGGAGGTTAATAAGTTTTTCACTTGTCGGAATGCGTGCTCCTCGTGGTGTCCCCAGACTCAGGTGGCTTTTTTGTCGAGAAGTCTATGTAGGGGCTCAGCTACAGTCACCTTCTGGGGCAAGAAGATGTTGTAAAAGTTAATGAGCCCCAGGAAAGCTTGGAGGTCTGTCCTATTCTTGGGTCTTGGGGCATTTTTGATCGCTCTTACTTTGCTATCAGTGGGGTGAATTCCTTGCTTATCGATTAGGTACCCCAGGAACTCTACTTTCTCTGTACACAGTTGACATTTATTTTTTTTAACTTTTAGGCCAGAGTCTTTAAATTTCTGGAGAACCATTCTAAGATGCCTCTCTAGTACTTCTCTATTCGGGACCGCAAATAAAACATCATCAAAATATGGCACGACCCCCTTGATCCATTGCAAAAGTCTCTCCATCAGACTTTGAAAAATCCCTGGGGCTACGCTCACTCCAAATTGGAGTCGGTTGCATTTAAAAGCACCTCAGTGCGTAATGATCGTCTATGCTTCCACGGTTTTTTATCTACAGGCAGTTGTTGGTACGCCTGCGCTAAATCCAATTTAGCAAAGACTTTTCCACCCCCCAGGGAATGGAGAAGGTGTTGAACCACCGGCACCGGGTAAACGTTCTGTTGAAGGGCGTGATTGAGGGTGGCCCAGTAGTCCCCACAAATTCTTAACGATCCATCCGGTTTGATGGGTGTTACAATTGGGGTTTCCCAATGGGCGTGGTCAGTTAGTTCTAAAACACCCTGGGCTATTAATTTATCGAGTTGCTCGTCAATTTTTGGTTTAAGGGCAAAAGGTACCCAATGAGGCTTAAGGCAGATGGGGGCTACTTCAGGTTTAAGGTTAAATGATATCGGGGTCCCCTTGTACTTGCCTAGTTTGTCTGCGAAAACGTCCTGGAAATCCTGGACGATGGTCTCCTCCCAGTTGTCGCTTCTGGTTTGGTGAATGCCGGCTACCTCGATCCCGAGTGGGGTGAACCATTGAAGGCCTAACAAGCTAAGCTGGTCATGGTCAATAACGGTCAGTGGTAATGACGCAGTACGATTTTTGAATGCTACTTGGACTTGGCTGGAGCCGACAACCGGAATTTGGTTCCCCTGGTAATCTTTGAGTATAATTCTTTGGGCTCTGAGTTCTTGACGCCGGACGGCAGGGATTAACTGTTTAAGGGTCTTCCAGGAAACCATCGAGAGGGACGACCCTGAGTT
Source organism: Hydrophis major (assembly GCA_033807585.1). Lineage (NCBI taxonomy): Eukaryota > Metazoa > Chordata > Lepidosauria > Squamata > Elapidae > Hydrophis > Hydrophis major. The sequence continues at coordinate 78,445,780 of CM066329.1, forward strand.
GACTTCCATCACGCAAGGTTGGTTCTCGATGGCAACCCTCACTCCAATCTTCCATGCATCTAATGATGAAGCGTGACCGATGGTAATGGTTTGGTGTGCCTCTTCCCGTCTCATTGAAGTGGCAAGTGTTTTATTTCTGTAGGAGTGGTTCATGCGTTCCCGACTCACAGGACGATTCCCTGTGGTCTGGCGGTAGTTGTTATCTCTCCGATTTGGGCTGGATCCTCGCTTGCTTCTACAGACCTTCCCAATGTGGCCTCTTTTCCCACAGGAATGGCAGAGCGTGTTGAGAAATTTGCAGTCTGATCACGGGTGGTTTGCCCCACAACCCGCGCATTGGTGCAAAATTCTTCGATTATGCGGGTTTCGTTGGTCACTTTCGGACTGGAGCCGGTTGACCTCCTCCTCATCACTATCCGATGGAGATTCGAGGTCCTCATGGTGGGTCACTGTTGTGTGCCTCTCTAGGTGAGGTGAGGTATCGTTGGCGAGTTGACGGAGCGGTGCGTTAGTGCGGTGCATTCGGGCGGCCGACTTCCTAGTTGCTTCTGCTGCAGTAGCGTCTTTGATGACATCGGCAAGATCAATGTCCCCTTTGGCCATGATCTTGCTCTGCACCATATGGTCATCTAATCCCAGAACTATTCGGTCTCTCAGAGCTTCTTCGAGGTCTGCAAATCCACAGAGGCCTCCCAGGTTCCGGAGGTCCGCAATGAAATCTGCAATGCTCTCTCCTTTCTGTTGGTCCCTCTGATAAAACTTGTATCTTCGGACAAGCGTTGGTATGGCGGGTGCATAGTGGGCTCGTAGAAGGGGCGCGAGGATGTCCCAGTCCATGGATTTCACCTCAGCCGGTTTCGCTAGTGCCTTGGCCATTTTAAAGACGGCAGGCCCGCAATGGGTCAGGAACTTTTTCCCCGTTGTTGCGTCCTTCAAATTGTTGGGCTCCAGAAACATCTGGAACCGGTCCATGTATGAGTCCCAGTCTTCTTGTGTCAGGTCAAATGGAGCGGGTGGTATGGCGCCGCTGGACATGTTTTCCGTTGTCGACGTGCCTTCACCCATGTGCTCTGTTCAGTGCTCTGTGAATGTTCAATCAGCTCAGATGTCTCCGTATCCCATCCTCGTCGCCAGTGTTAAGTTCTGAGCGTGGGCGCAAGGAACGGAGACAAGGCAGTGAACAGTGAACTTCAACTCTTTATTAATCATACTGAACAGAGCAATCACCTAGGGCAGCAGCAGCCCTTTTATAGGGTTGGCTGCTGTCCTATTAGCCAATGAAAAACATGGAAGTGTTAAACCCTTGAACCAATAAGAGTTGGCCCATTAACAGCCAATCAGATTTCCCAGAAAGAACCAATGTCGCTATTATCGGCCAATCAGAAGTGCAGGATTAGAATCCTGCTTTTTACTTAAGGTTGTTAAAACTTTATTAAACGCCTTTATTAGTTCATAACACAAACTGCTGCACAAATAATGATTGTCTTGTATACTTGCTCCAGATTTACATCTTGGCTTTTACATCCATCGTTCACCTATGCCAGAACAATGTTGAATTGAAAACTTCATCTTTTATAACTGTCATCATGAAACAATACTGATAAAGATATTCCCTCCTCTTCTTCGAATTCTGTCATGAGCTATGCTGATGCTCCATGATGTAGCTTTTGTGACTGACTTTCATATAACTAGAACATAGGTATCTATTTATTTATTTGATATGCTGCCTTTATTAATTTTATAAATAATTCAAGGTGGTGAAGATTCATAATCCTGTTGTCCTCACAATATCAAACCCCGGCGGTGGGTTGGGCTGAGAGGCGGTGACTGGGCCAAGTCATCCAGGCAGCTTTCTTGCCTAAAGTGGAGTAGAACTCAGTTTCTTGATTTTTAGCCTGGTGCTTTAACCACTCAGCCAAATTGGCTTTCTCTTGATCTTATAGGCTTTCAATCTTTAAATGGACTGAGCCCTGACTCTACAAGTGCTTACAATTAGGAGCATGGCTTTCTTATTTTTCCTTTCATCACACATAGATCTACTGATCTATTATGGGATTCAATATGCATATTTTCTGCCCACCTTTTGATCCTGCGTAGGAAAAATAGCAATTGGAATTTTCCCTAAGAAAATTCGGGTCAAAATAATCAGAGTTCAAAGTTCAAGTGCAGCCTAGCAACAGATGCAGTATTACCTATTCACTAAAAGCTGAATTCATCCCACATGCCTAGGCATGGGTTGCATAAATGATCATTTTCTGAATAAATCAAAATCTCTGAGTTTTGTATTATATGCTAAGTCAGCACAAAAACTCCTACGTTGTGGCTTATGGTTGATTATGGTTATCTTTGTTAACAATTGTGTGAGTCCTACAACCATTACACCATAAATTGGTTTGTGGTTCCTTATTCTCTCTATAGTAATAGCAATAGCACCAGAGGTGGTATTCAGTGGGTTCTGACCAGTTCTTGAGAACTGGTAGCAGAAGTTTTGAGTAGTTCGGAGAACCAACAAATACCACCTCTAATTGGCTCTGCCTCCCAAGTCTCAGCCAATTGGCTGGGTCTTCTTTTGTTGCCCTGCACAGTGGGGGGGGGGGGGAAATGAGATTTTGCAGTATCCTTCCCCTGCCATGCCCACCAAGCCAAGCCCACAGAAACGGCAGTAAAAAAAAAAAAAGAATCCCACCACTGAATAGTACTTAGACTTATATATCGCTTTATAGTGCTTTACAGCCCTCTCTAAGCAGTTTATAGAGTCAGCATATTGCCCCCAACAATTTGAGTCCTCATTTTACCCATCTCAGAAGGATGGAAGGTTGAATCAACTTTGAGCCTGGTAAGATTCGATCTGCCAAATTGCAGCAGCTGGCGGCAGCAGAAGTCATCTATCTTACGAATGTGTACCTATTTTTAGTGAGCTAAAATAGTTCATCAGTTTTTTTGAATTTCCTTCTCATCAAAAATCCATTCTGGCTTTATAAAACTTAGCTTTTTAAATATTTGTTTTTGTTTAATGGCCAATTATCCTACAGACATGTAGGGACTTTGTAGTCCCTTGTTGTTATCTCCTGATCATGGAGAAATATGGTTTCATAGTTGCATTGACTCAATAATCACCCTACATATTTTTCTGATTCGAGGGAGAGATGAAAAGGGAAAGAACGGTTCTCTTATTTCTAAATGAATGCAGAATGAGCCATAAGCAGCTGAACTACTAAAAAAATATGTATATTCTCAGGAGACCATTCAATCTATGTTAGGCAGCAAAGAAACCCAGCATCTCTATCACGTAAAACAAAGTCTTTGTAAATGTTTTTACCTCCAAGGTATTTTCTGGCAAGGTCTTTCTTAAATAATTATATTGGTTTTCCAAAAATTTTTTTGTCAGGACTGTGGATTTTGGTATTAAAGCTGAAAACTCATAGAAAAAGTTGGGAGAAATAACTTAAATCTGGGAATGTACTCAGGAGGAACAGTAGCTGGGATGATACATTTTTTTATGCCACGTTCCTTAGCTCAGATGCACTACGACGGTGGCTGCAAACCCATTATATTCCTGTCACACTGACATCTTTCTCATTTTACATTCATAGAGCAATTATTTTATAATTTTTGACCCTTGTCACATCGCTGTCATAAAAATAGATCAATGCCATATAATTAAAAGTAATTTTAGAATAATATAATGATACCAAACCTTGAATAAAATACTTTAATTTTGGAAACCATTAAACTTGTCAGTTGGAAATTAGGCCTCTTTTGTGACGTATTGAGATCCTGTAATTTTATAAACTGATGTTCTCACTGCAGAGAATTGTTCCTTATACAAAATGCTGATCTTTTACAGGACCAAGCAATGTGGTTTATGAGTTTAAGAAGTTCTCTCCTATGCTGAGTTCTCCATTGTAATCTCAGCAACGTCCATTCTGATCACAGGTAATTAAATAATCTTGATGCCAGGAGGGACTTTCAGTCACTCAAAACTACCATCACCAACAGCAATTCTCTCTGATTAGAGAGAGTCTGGCTCAAATATTCTTGGCTTTGGCAATAAATTGTTGGATTGTCCACAAGGAATAATGGATGGAAATTGAACAAGCAAGACCCAATCTGGAAATAAGGATAAATTTTCTGACAGCGAGAACAAGCAACCAATAGAACAGAAGTTGTGGAAGCCTCATCACTAGAAGCTTTCAAGAAAAGACTGGACTGCCATCTGTCAAAAATTGTGTAGGGTCCACTTGGACAGGGGGCTGGACTAGATGACCCTTCCAACTCTGTTAATCTGTATTTGAGCCACAGTGGCACAGTGGTTAAAATGCAGTAACATACAGTGGTTAAAATGACTACCTCTGCTGACTGCCAGCTGCCTGCAAATTGGCAGTTTAAATTTCACCAGGCTCAAGGTTGACTCAGCCTTCCATCCTTCCGAGGTGGGTAAAATGAGGACCGGGACTGTTGGGGGCAATATGCTGACTCTGTAAACCACTTAGCGAGGGCTGTAAAACTGAAGTAGTATATAAGTCTAATTGCTATTGCTATTTGAAGAGAGGTGGCCAGTGGTTGCTTCTCTATTGGAATATTGTGCCTGTTGTCTCATTAATATGATTGATTATGCAACATCAAGTTGTTTTCAACTACTAGTGATGCATAGATAAATTTCCTGCATGAAAATCAAACCCTAACCTGTTCTTTGGGTCCTCCAATGGTGCCTCCATCACCATTGCAACTAAGCCCAGCCTCTTCTTTCTTCCTCCAGCTTTTTAGCCTTTTCCAGGGAGTTGTTGTATTAATAAAGTCTTCCCAGATTTTTTAAAAGCCACTGATACAGTCTTTTTCACGTTAGAACAGTTTAAATTTACTGAATGAATAAACAGTGGCAATTTAAAATTATTCCTGTTTGTATGTTTTACTATACATTTATTGTTTCTTACTCTTTTATTACCTGCTCTGGGAAAGTACAATACAACTGGGCTTCAGTTGAAGGATATAAATTACATAAGTGTACTTGTGTGTTCGTGTTAGGAATATGAGTCACCTAACAGATATTTGGGTTAGAAATGTATAAATCAGGATAAACATTTTAAAACTGTATCTTTAAGAAAATGCAAAACTGTAATTAGGTGTGGTTTCTCAAATGGCCAAAAGATGGAGCCAGAAACCTGGGTTGTTTAGCCTTAGTCTCAGAAGAGAGTGTGAGTAAGTCTCTTTTTCCTTCTGTTGGAGAGTATTGCCATTTTTCCTAATTGACTGATATTTTCTGGATTTAAGGTAAGTCCGTTACTGAACTGTTTTTGAAACTGTACTTTGTTATTGAATTATCCCTGGATTGAAAAAACTAACTGATTTACCTGTGAATGACTTTGGATTGCTTGTTTGGACTTTGCTTAACGTTTCTGGAAGTAAAAACCTACATTTACTGTACAGTGTATCTGTTTGCTGTATGTGTATTATTCAAACACTACTCTCAAATACATCTCCCTGTATGCACTCATTCTCCTAATGGGGAATTACCTCAACTCTCTCTCTCTCTCTGTGTGTGTGTGTGTGTGTGTGTGTGTGTGTGTGTGTAGTGTATTTCTTGGAATGATTACTTTCAAAATGTAATCATTATTTATTTTCAAAATGCTCTGCAAGCTCTCTTCAGATTTCTTGGTTTTGTAACCTATGGCTGGTTTCTGATGAATTACAAATTAGCCTAAGGAAATACATTCCTCAGAATCAAAGCAGTTTCCCTCCCTTTTTTTAAACCTATATTACAGTTCTTAAATTCTTTCTGGTAGCATCTATTTCTCTTGTGGATTATCTCACTACTATGGCACATGCCTACAGATTAAGGCTGTAGTTGCCTTCTGGTTATTCCATTGGCTTGTCTTGCTAAAAATTTCACTATCTTGGTGTTATGGACTAAGCCAACACAGCAGTAACAACCCTAAATAGCTTTACTTTGCAGCAGGCTCGTAATCCTGCACTCCTCATTGGCCCGTGAATAGCGAGTCATGATTGGTTGTTTCTGGCCAGTCTGATTGGCTGTTAACGGCCCCTCTGATTGGACACTTGTGAAAGCGGTAAACTCAAATCATTGGTTGTTTTGACAGCAGCCAGCTCTATAAAAGAGCTGCTGCTGCCCAAGTATTCGCTCTGTTCTTATTTCACAATAAAGATTTGAAGTCACCATTCGATGTCTCATCTCCGTTCCTTGCGCCCATGCTCAGGACTTAACACTGGCGACAAGGGTGGGATGCAGAGACGATAGAGCTGACTAAGTACGCATCGAACAAGACAGAGCATGTGGCTGAAGAGCGCATGCAACAAACGGCAAGATGACCAGCGGTGCCATACCACCCGCTCCATTCGACCCAGCAACCGAAGACTGGGACTCGTATATAGATTGTTTCCAGATGTTCCTAGAGACCAACAATTTAAAAGATGCTACGCCTGGCAAGAAATGAGCAGTGTTCCTGACCCATTGTGGCCCCGCCATTTTCAAAATGGCTAAAGCACTTGCCAAACCAGCGGAAGTGAAGACCATGGATTGGGATACCCTCGCCCCAATCTTCCAGGCCCATTACGCACCCACAGTACCTACACTGATACAAAGACATGACTTTTACCAGAGGGACCAACGGAAGAACGAGAGCGTTGGAGATTTTGTAGCCGACCTCCGGAACCTAGGAGGCCTTTGTGGTTTTGCAAACCTTGAGGAAGTCCTGAGAGACTGCATAGTTCTGGGATTAGATGCACCAACAGTGCAGAGTAAACTCATCGTGAAAGGAGACATCAGCCTTGCAGATGTCATCGCCGACGCTACTGCCGCAGAAGCAACCAGGAAGTCAGCCGCTCGAGCGAACACACCGCTTCACCAACTCGCTAACGATAGCCCGCTCGCCGAGAAGCACACTATTACCGCCCACCACGAAGACCTCGAGTCATCCTCAGACAGTGAGGAAGAGGAGGTCAACTGGCTCCATTCAAAATGAGAGCAAAGGAACCAGGGACGTCCGTGCCAATGTGCTGGTTGCAGAGCAAACCACCCGCGATCGGACTGCAAATTCCTCGACACACTCTGCCATACCTGCGGGAAAAGTGGCCACATCGCAAAGGTCTGCAGAAGCAAGAGAGAGTCCAGTCCCAGCCGAAGGGAGAACAACCTCCACCGGGAGACAGGCAAACCACCTGAGAATCGGGTCCGCCTGAACCACCAATGGAACAACTACTACTACTACAGAAATCGAGCACTTGCCTCTTCAACAAGATGAGAAGAGGCCCACCAAACCATTATTATTGGCCAAGCTTTGTCGTTCGATGCAAGAAAGATCCGCGTAAGGGTTACTATTGAGAATCGACCATGCGTGATGGAAGTCAATTTGGGATAATCCCTATCGATGGTATCCTGGAAAATCCTCAAACAGCTGATCCCTGCCAACTGCTGCCAGGACCTCAGCATTCAACGAATCATCCTAAAAGACTACCAGGGAAACAGAATTCCAGTTGTCGATTCTAGCCACGTCCAAGTATCCTTCAAGGACCGCACCACGACGCTTCCCCTGACTGTTGTCGATCATGACCAGCCCAGTTTGTTAGGGTTACAGTGGTTCGCCCCACTCAGGATTGAACTAGCTGGCATACACCAAACCAGAAGCAATGACTGGGAAGAGGCCCTCCTCCAGGAATTCCAGGACGTGTTCACAGGAACATTAGGCAAGTACAAGGGGACCCCTATATCATTTAATCTCAGCCCCGATGTAGCTCCCATTTGGCTTAAACCTCGTTGGGTGCCTTTTGCCCTCAAGCTGAAGATCGACGAGCAGCTAGATAAACTAATAGCCCAGGGCGTGTTGGAACCGATTGACCATGCCCACTGGGAAACTCCAATAGTAATGCCCATGAAGCCAGATGGTTCATTAAGAATTTGTGGGGATTACCGGCCACCCTAAATCATGCTCTTTAACAAAGCGCTTACCCAGTACCGGTAGTCCAACACCTTCTTCATTCCCTGGGTGGCGGAAAAGTATTTGCGAAATTGGACTTAGCTCAGGCGTACCACCAACTACCCGTAGATGCGACAACTGCAGAAGCCCAGACAATAGTTACACATAGAGGTGCTTTCAAGTGCAATAGACTCCAATTCAGAGTAAGCATGGTGCTGGGCATTTTCCAAAGTTTAAAGGAGAGACTATTACAAGGCATAAAAGGCGTCGTGCCTTATTTTGATGACGTCCTAATAGCTGCCCCCACTAAAGAGTTATTAGTACAATGACTCAGAAAAGTTCTTCAGAAATTTAAAGATGCTGGTCTGAAAGTAAAAAGGGACAAGTGTCAACTTTGTATGGAGAGAGTGGAGTTCCTGGGATACCTTCTCGACAGACAGGGAATCCACCCCACCGAAAAAAAACTAACCGCAATCAAAAACGCCCCGAGACCTAGGAATAAGACAGACCTCCAAACCTTCCTGGGACTCATTAACTTTTATAACATCTTCTTGCCCCAGTAGCCGAGCCCTTACATAGACTTCTAGACGAAAGGGCTTCCTGGGTCTGGGGACAGCGTGAAGAAAGGACATTCCAACAAGTAAAAGACCTCTTAACCTCCAATGCTGTATTGATGCAATACAACGAGACTCTACCCTTGACGGTTACCTGTGATGCCTCACCATTCAGAGTGGGAGACATTTTAAGCCATGTCCTACCAAATGGGAATGAGGCACCTATTGCGTTCTTTTCGAGAACCTTGTCTAAGACCGAAAGGAACTATAGTCAACTTGATAAAGAGGCTCTTGCTATTGTATCTGCAATTAAACATTTCCATGAATATGTGTATGGGAGACCCTTTGCCATAATTACAGACCACAAGCCACTACTTGGTATTTTGGCGGGAAACAAACTAACTCCCCATATCTTATCACCAAGAATGACACATTGGTCAGAATTTTTAGCCACCTACGATTACTGATTGCAACACCATCCAGGGAAAACCATTCCCCACGCTGACGCTTTGAGCCACTCTCCACTACCAGACGTCATAGAGGACCCGGCTCCAACCTTAGCCGTATTGCAAATTGAAACCCTCAAATTGCCGCCACTGACCGCTTGAGACATCACCTCAGAAACAGAAAAGGACCCTTCTTTTGGCACGAGTCCTCAGCTGGGTGGAACGGGGTTGGCCGGACAGCGCACCCAACAACATTTTCAAGCCATTCAGGAATCGACAGACAGAACTATTCTCCCAAAAGAGCTGCATCTTGTGGGGAGACAGAGTTGTAATCCTGGAGAAATTGCAACATAAGGTATTAAAAATGTTGTACGTTGGACATCCAGGCATCGTGCGGATGAAGGCATTGGCCAGGAGTTATGCATGGTGGCCTCGGTTAGAGAAACAGATAGAGACCTGGGTAGCAAAGTGCAGCAAATGCTAGGAGACTCACTCTACTCCTCCAAAAACTCCCCCAACTCAGTGGGAAATGCCTCGAGGCCCTTGGTCCCGTATCCACATCGATTTTGCAGGACCCACAAGAGGACACACTTTCCTCCTAACAGTGGATGCCTATTCAAACTGGCTCGAGGTCCACAAGATGAAAAGCACCACCACAGAGGCGGTCACAAAAAAACTGAATAAGCTATTCGCTACCCACGGATTGCCAGATGTCCTGGTCCCTGATAATGGTCCCCAATTCACTGCCCTGCCATTCGAACAGTACCTGGCAGATCGGGGCATCCGCCATGCCTTAACATCTCCAGCTCACTCTGCAGCCAATGGAAGGGCTGAGCGAATGGTTCAATTTGTAAAAAAGACTTTACACAATATGGACCACGGCGACATTGACAACAAAATAAACCGGATGCTTCTCCTCCAGCACATAACCCCAAACAGTACCATGAACAGAACCCCAGCTGAACTCCTGATGGGCTGGAAACTTCACTCGCATCTCGATCGCCTCCACCCAAACTACATGCCTTAACAACCCCCAGGATCCAGCAGCAAGTGTCGGGCATTCCAGGTTGGTGACCCTGTGTTCGCGAAAAATTTCTCGGGCGACCCATTGTGGGTCCCCGCTACCATAACGCAACTTACAGGACCCCGATCCTTTCACTTACAAATTGCAGATGGTAAGATGTGGAAGCGCCACATAGACCAACTCCGTTCCAGACTAGCACCTAGTCCTATCTCAGCCCCTGAATCTCTAACTGGGGGGGGAAGGGACATCGAGGAGGCCAAAAAAGAAATAACAATCGAAACCCAACAGTCTACACAACCAACCAGGGGATACTCACCGTCAGAAGGAGAACCGAGCCAGGGAGTGGCCTCGCCGCATGACAGCACTGCGATGGAAACAGATCCAGGGAACCCGGAAGATAGCACTGGCATAAGCAGGGAAAGCAGCCCAGAGCCATTCGAAGGAACAGCGGGACCGTTTTCACATCCAACCCAGCTAGCAGCCCACCGGAACCAGAGGCAGGACAGAAACCAGTGGAACAGTGCAGGTCAAGCAGACAGGTAAAGTGGCCTGCCTATTTACGAGAATACGTCACCCCACCCCTCAGATGGAACCTAGGGGGAGGGGTGTTATGGACTAAGCCAACGCAGCAGTAACAACCCTAAATAACTTTACTTTGCAGCAGGCTCGTAATCCTGCACTCCTCATTGGCTCGCGAATAGCGAGTCATGATTGGTCGTTTCTGGCCAGTCTGATTGGCTGTTAACGGGCCCCTCTGATTGGATGCTTGTGAAAGCGGTAAACTCAGATCATTGGTTGTTTTGACAGCAGCCATCTCTATAAAAGAGCTGCTGCCGCCCAAGTACTCACTCTGTTCTTATTTCACAATAAAGAGTTGAAGTCACCATTCGATGTCTCGTCTTTGTTCCTTGCACCCATGCTCAGGACTTAACACTTGGCTTTCCATCTGATCTTGTTCCTGGGTTAATTTGATGTAACTATGTAACAGGAAGATGCTTTTACTTTCTTGGCTTTGTTAAATCACCAGGCAAAAGATAAACAACTCCAGGCAAGAATGTTAGCCTTGTGGTTGACCAGAATTGATATAGGCCCTGCAGGGTCATTGAACACTGAATTATTCTGTCACATCCAGTCCTCCTCTTCTGAAGCAGCTACTTTCTGTACATTTTTCTCAAAGTAAGTTGTTCACTAACAATTGTAAAACTTGGAAGTAGATATTAATAGGACAGTTGTGCATATGTCACAGATGAGGTTTTAAATCCAAATGATCTCGCTTAAGCATTGCTAGCTGTTTCAGGTGATAAAAAGCACCAATAGTGTAAAGTTGTGTACGAATAGTGTACAAATTCACATATGGTGGTCAAATGTTGAATCAGAGTTTATGGTTCAAAATGGCGTCCAAAATCAGTCAAAGTAAAGAACCATGATTTCAGCAAATTATGGAAACTCAGAAGTTCAGAAATACAGACATTGTTTGGGGCACTAATTATTCTGAATTACAAAGTCACTATTCTCAGGATCTCTCTAAGGACAACTACCAGCCTCTGTGTCTTATATGTACATTTTCTTGCTTCTGCTCCTTATAACTAAAATAATACAAACAGACATTAAGAAGGAATTCCTTCTCATTCATGCATAAGTCCTTCCTTGTAAAGAGTCTTCATTTGTAGTCATGTGCTGTAGTATTGAGATAACCCACAAAGTACTTGCTTTCATTCTTTTGACTAAGATTAAAGACAGGTTCTTAATTTGCCAATTGACCAGACTGTATTTTAGAAACATGAAGCAACTATGACAAGCCCATATCCTACACACCAAGTTTTCTGTGAAGTCATGGACATGTCTGAAAACCCTTGGCAAGGTAGTTGTCCTTGTGATTTTGCTTTTGGGATTGAATACCACAATACATTATGTTTTAATCCCTGTTGAATAGAAAATAAACTATCCAGCTTATCATCCCTTTTTCCAATTGAGTTTTTCCAATTATATTAGACTTTAAGACAAAAGAATCTCAAATAATTGAATGTAATTGTTAAAGATCATTTAAAGCCCATGTAAACACTAAAATATAGAAATTAACACTACTATAGATTAACCTAATGAAACAAAATGTAATTCACATCAACTGTATGTAATAGCATTAATTTCAAGGAATGATGGTGGGAAGAATAAGAATTGAATTATTTTTACCTATGAAGAAAATATACATAACAGGAATTTGTTTCATTTAAAAAAAAAAACTAAAATAACAAAGAAATAATTTAGATCAGTTTGATGCTAGTCCAGGGGTCCCCAACTCCCAATCTCCCTATGGCCCAGTACTATGTGGCCGGTTGGGAACTTGGCCACAAAAGTGGTGGGTGAGTGCACAAGTGTGTGAAACTCAATTTCTACAAGTGACAGGCATGCACACCAAACTATCCCCTCCTCCTGCCACCACTGCCAGTCCATAGAGCCAGAAACATTGGGGGGTCACTTCCTTAGATTATTTAAAGTGTCTTAAATATGATTTTATTCAGTCTATTTCAGAACAAATTTAATTTTACAACAGTAGGTATATCTACTTGTAACAGTTTTTTATTCAGTCATATGGCAAACATATGTTAAACTAAGAGATACATTTTGAATGTTTATTCTGGATTTTGACCATTTGAATATACAGGAGCTCCTGGCCAGTAAAATGCATTCCTTCATTGGGCATGAATGTATTTTTTTTAAAAAAAGATTATTATTTAAGGAGGAGATATGCATTAATGAAACACATTAACAAAAGTTCTGGGAAACTTTTTTGTCCAGCGAAACAAATTGAATATAAGGATGAAGTAAGGTTCTGGAAAATGTCTTTTAAAAAGATAATGTAGTCCAAAGAATTATTTTCCAGATAATATAATATCATTATTCTGTTTAATAGGCTTTCCCACATATAATGAGTAAAGACCAGTTGTGTGGTTTTATTTAAATGAAAGTTTGCAATTTAATCTTCCATTTGCTGTTGTCATTAAAATAAAACAAGTGATAGATTGATATGGATGGTAGATAGATAAATTGTTGACAGGTTAAGTATATAGCTGATGGTAAAAAGATAGATAGATAGATAGATAGATAGATAGATAGATAGATAGATAGATAGATAGATAGACAGATAGAAGTTTCATATGTATATTGAATATATATATTGAATGTTGGACAGAGCTAGAATATAGTCCATATTTATACATCACTGTTTGGAAAAAGTCTCATTTCTTCACACATTCAATAAACATGCAAAAACAGGAATCACCAATTCAGTCTGTGGTAATTATCACTTCATTGGATCAATAAGTACTGAAAGCATTAGCTGCTTAAAGAATATGAGTTCTGTCTTAAGAGAGGCAAGAATATCTGATAATACTCTGGCACCTTCATGTCTCTCAACATTGTGGTGTTCAGTGTTTCATTTTGCTCGCTTTAAACAGAAAGCGAATGCTATATTAGAACCATTTCTTTTAATGTTCACTATGGATTTCTTGTGAAGTTTTATCAAGCAACACCAAGTAATTTTTTTTCCTATAATTTGTTTGTATTCATTCTTTAAACCAAATTAATTTCACCTAACCAGTGATGGGAAAATGATTCAAATGTCTCCAGCAAAACTTGCAACCATTTAGCCTAATGACACAGTGCACAAACATTCGTTTCTCTCTTTTTGCCTTAATTTCCTAATATTCATAAATGTTCTTTTGTAATGTATACCAAAGAGCTTACAATGTGAAATAATAAAGGTGTTTCTGTTTTACCCCAGGCTATATTCTGAGTCAATGGAGCTGACTTTGAAGATATAAATCATTTCCTTGGTGCAACAGATGTAGCATTTACAAAAAAAACCCTATCATGTTTTCTCCTGAGCACTTCCTCACTCATCTTAGTTTGAGGTTCTCTCTCTTAGGGTCCAAGTCACAGTGCCAACTCCAAACTGGTGGGCTTCAGTTTTCTATGGGGTTATTTTACTACTAGCCAGAACCAATGGGGGTGAAGGAAGGAAGCAATTTACTGAAAGGGGATTTCCATTGTGCCATTTTATTTTAAGAACTTTTTCTTCTATTCTGGACATCTGGAATGTTAACCCTAGAGGTATATTCAGTTTTGCTGAATTAAAAGTTGGAAGAAAAGTGAAACTTGCTTTCCTTGGCCTTTTGCTGTAGTGGGAAGCTCAACTTGGGTTCACTGAGGTTCATGAACTAAGAGAACCAGTGGTGGGATTCAAAAGTTTTTACTACCGGTTCTGTGGGCATGGCTTGGTGGGCATGGCTTGGTGGATGTGGCAGGGGAAGGATACTATAAAATCTCCATTCCCACCCCACTCCTGGGGTAAGGATACTGTAAAATCTCAATTCCTTCCCCACCTCACTAACCAGTTTTCCAGATCCATTCTCCTGTGCCAGGCAACAAAAGAAGACCCAGCCAATCAGCTGGGACTCGGGAGGCAGAGAATAGATGTGGGTGGGGTCAGTCAGAGGTGATATTTGCCAGTTCTCTGAACTACTAAAAATTTCTGCTACCAGTTCTCCAGAACTGGTCAGAACTGCTGAATACCACCTCTGAAGAGAACTTTTGAACTACACGAAAGTAACTGATCCATTTGACTTTAGTTCCCTACATCATTAAGAAATTATATTCAGACTCCATTTGTATAGAAGTTAAAGAAAACGATGAAGACAGATATACTGCTGTCTCACATACCACAGGCTAAATAGCAACAGCCTAGTAGCTCCATGCATACAATTGCTGGCCACATTTTTCTTACCTTTTGTTTTACGCCATTACTTTGTTTTACTACTTTTAAAGTTTAGATTGTCATTTTGATAATAACTGCCAGGACACTCACACAATAGTAGCTCTGCGTATCTGTATTTTTAAAAAGTACTAATTTTTTAAAAAGCAAACTAATTATAAACCACAAAACTAAGCTAATGCCTCCTGACAAAAATTTTTTTTTTAACCTATAGCTACATTTTGGCTGTCGTCAAACTGCAATGTATTTAAAGAGCAACAGAGGCACAGCATGCAGTGTGACCTAAATTTAGGATATAGGTAAACCTCAACCGATCATTTAACGACTGTTTGCAGTCACAACAGCTTTTTAATGGGTGCTTTATGGCCTATAAAACATGACCAGTCATTGCAAAACATTCTATTTTGGGTGCTGGGCAATCTGTTTGCATTTACAGTATGTTCAGTTGCCAAGTGCTCTGAAATCATGTGATCACCAGAAAGTCAATGGGAAGCTGATGGAAGATTGCAAGCAGAGGGGCCTTTGATTTGAGTGTCACCCCAAGCCCCTCAGCTCTGAGTATGCCTCGCAGCAAGTCAGCTAGCCTTATCTCTGCTGCTGTCAGATCCGTATTTCTGCTTGTGTGCTGGCTGATGGCTTTGGAATGACTCAGCAGAGCTGAGGATGGATTCTGCAACTGTGTGACTGCAGGATGGATTCTGCAACAACTGTGGAGCTGCTGGAACTGGCTCTTTATTGATGTGGTGCATATTGTTAAAGTGGGTTGGGGCAATATAGGTGGTAATTAGGATTTAGGTTAAAACATGGTGAAGGTGGCACTAGGTGGGGATCAGTTAGTGAGGGTCAGAATAGGGTAGGGATGTAGACACGTTATAGGGTTAATAGCATTTAGGCATAATG
This sequence comes from Hydrophis major, assembly GCA_033807585.1. NCBI lineage: Eukaryota > Metazoa > Chordata > Lepidosauria > Squamata > Elapidae > Hydrophis > Hydrophis major. The sequence continues at coordinate 78,461,406 of CM066329.1, forward strand.
GGTTAGGCATGGTCAGAATTTGAACTGCGTATAGGCCTGGGTGTGGAGCTGGAGTTTGCATTCATTTAAAGACAAATCTTCAATATTGAAGGACTGGCTGAGATTGAGTTCCATTCCTCCAGTGTGCTCCTCCTCCATGCAGGAGAAAAAATCTTTCCATGCGTTGGACGAATGGACCTCAAATCCAGAAAAATGCTAGCAAATGTCATCATTCTCATGTTCATTCTCCCTGTATCCTCTCTCTTCCTACCATACCCTGGAAGATTCATGCCTTCTCCTTAGCATTCTGCTTAATGATCCACATGTTCATTTAATGACTGCAACTGGGAGACCCAGGACTGTAGCTATTGAGTGCAGTGGTGGGATTCAAATAATTTAACAACCGCTTCTCTGCCCTAATGATTTCTTCCAACAACCAATTCACCAAATTGCTCAGAAAGTTAACAAGCGGTTTATTTTTATTTTATTTTTATTTATTTTGATTTGTCAATTGCTTACAAGATAATAGGTATAACTATATATATAGTTATGAATACATGAAATGGGTACATATAAGAAAAATAAAAGAAACAATAGGACAGGGACGGTAGGCACGTTGGTGCGCTTATGCATGCCCCCTACAGACCTCTTAGGAAAGGGGTGAGGTGGGGTTTGGGGAAGAAACCACAGAGTCAGGTAGAGTATTCCAGACATTGACCACTCTGTTGCTCAAGTCATATTTTCTTCAATAAGCTGAAGTATTCATTGACAGGTAGGACAATGCAATGTATGATTTTATATACCATACTTAAATCAGACCAAAGACGGCGTAATTCAAGGTTTTCTAGGTCTAGAATTTCAAGTCTGGTGGCATAAGGTATTCTACAACAAGTAGAAGAGTGGAGAACTCTTCTTGTGAAATATTTCTGGACCTTCTCAACTGCGCTAATATCAGATAAGTAATGTGGGTTCCAGACTGATGAGCTGTATTCGAGTATTGGTCTAGCAAATGTTTTTCATGCTCTAATTAGTAGTGTGATGTTACCAGAGAAAAAGCTACGTAGGATTAGGTTAACAACTCTTAATGCCTTTTTGGCTATGTAGTTACAGTGAGCTCTAGCACTTAAATCATTAGAGATGAGTATTCCAAGGTCCTTCACAGAGCTTGTATCATCAACACGATCTTGACTATTCAGCTTTTATTTTATTTTCTGATTTATTTTTTTTTGCCAATATGTAAGACAGAGCATTTATTTGTTGAGATTTGAAGTTGCCATTTACTTGACTGTCCTTATACATAGTCAAGATCTTTTTGAAGATTAGCAGTATTGTCTGTGGTATTGAACAGCTTTACATCATCAGTGAAGAGAACGCAGTTGCTCTTAATAATGATCACAGAGGTCATTTATGTAGAGTATGAAGAGAGTTGGTCCTAGAACACTGTCTTGGGGGATACCACCGTTGACAGAATTTGACAGGACACTCCCAATTTTGACCATTTGTTGTCTGTTTGACAGGAATGCTTCTACTCAGTTATGCAGTTGTCCAGAGATACCATAAGATTTTAGTTTTAGGAGTAGTTTGTTGTGTACCACTGAATCAAAGCTTTACAGAAGTCTATGTAGATTGCATCTATTGTTTTGCCCTGATCGAGTTGTGTAGTCCATATGTTTTTGCAGTGTAAGAGTTGCAGATTATAGGATAGTTTTTTTCTGAAACCAAATTGTTTATTAGAGAGTAGGTTATTTGTCTCTAAGTGGAGGATAATGGATTGGTTAATAATTGATTCCATGACTTTACAGGTGATGCAGCATAAGGAGATTGGTCTGTAATTTTCAACTAGGCTGGGGTTAGGGTTCTCCCAAGTGGTGAGAACTGGCTGAATCCCACCACTGATTAAGTGAAGCAGCCATGTAGCCCCTCACTTAATAAGCACTTTGCTCAAAAATAGAGATTCTGGGTCCAATTGTGATTGTAAGCAGAGGACTACTTATAATAGCTGTTTAAGATGGGTGTGCTACAGTAACATTTCAAAATACTTCAGAATATTGAAGGAGTAATTGTGGAATAAAAATAGATTCAAAAACCAATTGCAAGGAACACTGAAGAGTTATCCAGTTGGGGAAGGAAGTCACTTAGCTATTTCTTTTCTGAGCAAAATTTTCCTGTTAAATAAAATATTATAAAAAGCTGAGGCAATTGGAGGATTATAGGAAGAATGTGTATGGTGCAAATGAGATTCGAAACCTCTTCAAAGAAAAACAAGAAAGTCCAGTTGCCTCTTGAAAAAGCACCTGAGGGACAAGCATGTCTTGGATGACTGAGAATCTCCATTGACTTTGAGACTATCCTTAGTACTTGACAAAACTCACTGAGCAGTTTACAGAGTCAGCCTATTGCCCCCAACAATTTGGGTCCTCATTTTACCCACCTCAGAAGGATGGAAGACTGATTCAACCTTCAGCCGGTCAGGATCGAACTCCTGGGTGTGGGCAGAGTTAATCTGCAATATTGCATTCTAACTACTGTACCATCAGAGTTCCTATCAAGTAGCAGATCACTTTGCCAACATCAGGGCAAGCAACAGGCTCCTTTGTTTTTTTATTTATGCTTCCCCTTATATACTCTGACCCTTTCTGGGAGCCCAAGATAATATTTTTAAAATTATTGTGAAACCTCCGGGTATGGCGATTTTGAGATGTGGGAAAGCATAAGAGAGGAATCCTTGATGCTCTCTGAGCTTAATTGTTTTCAACCCTGAGCTACAAATATTCTCCTCTATCAGTAGGCAAAAGAGAATTTTATAACTCTGCCAGAAAAGCATCACAAATCTGAGGAACTTGGCATAGGATACAGAGGCAGTTCTTATTCTGTCCCAAATCTGAATGAGGAAGTGAAAGGATTTTATGGTCCTTTGGTATTTTGAAACCAAATCTGACTGGCTATGTGATGCCATACAACAGCACTGATTTGACTTCTGGCTGACAAGGGTGGCTAACTTAAAATGGCCACTCTGGAACGAATTCAAATAGGCATAGAGCAACATAAAGAAGGATGTTCAGTAACATTTCTGACTTATACAAATTTTCAGGGCAGGTGTGTGTGTGTGTGTGTGTGTCACAGTGTGTGTCATTTTGGACAATGCAGATACAAGCAGACCAAGTTGAAATGAAACTGTATGTTTCATGCTTGCAGGATTGTATTTATTACTTAACAGTTACCCATCTTAACTTTCATAAGCAAAGTCCTAAACCTATCTGTTGAATTCTTATGCTGAATTTACAGTCTAGGCTTTACCCTAAAAATCGATGCACTTATTTATAGTGTTTCCCTGAATACTTCAGAGCTATATGTGCTGTGTCAACTACTCTATTACACTGTCTCAGTAAATATTCATTTGATTGATTGATTATATGCCATCAAGTCATTTTCAATTCATACCAACTGACAGATTTTCTCCACAGTGAACTATGCCTAATCTGGCCTTTCAAATCTTCCAACGTTGCATGCATTATCACTGTATCTAAGTCCACCCACCTTGCTTTTGGTCATCTTCTCAGCATTGGAGCCCCTTTCCAGGAAGCTTGGGCTTCACAAAAGGCATCCAAAGTAGGATAATTTGAGCTTGGTCATTTGTGATTCTACATTTTCTACCCATGTGGTTTTCTTGGTATCAATACAAGAGTGATTAATTGTTACCTTCTCTGAATTAATGCTTTTGCCATTGTCACTAAAGTGAAGATCTAGCCAATATATTCCCATATCACCAATGTCCAATTGAGATGCCTGTTTGCTTTAACTGGTCAACTGGGATGCCTTGGGTGACCCTACTAGAGCAATATTGATTCCTGCTTCTTTAGCAGATTTAGCATTACTGCCTCTATTGCTGATATCACTTTAGCGATTCTGGCTTACATTCACTTTCACTCCCAATTTTATAGTCTTTTATTCATCCGGCTTTCTGCTATAATTTCTCTCTCTTTCTGGTATTTATTTATTTACATACAATGTCAAGGAAGACACAATGTAGTCCTGACAGCCTAGATTACTAGTTCATTCTGTTCGGTGCTTGTATGCCTATTGCTTGCATGTTAATTGCATTTCACTAATTAATTAGTGGTGCTTGGGTTGCTGGCTCTTCCTCACTTCACAAAGATCCCTTGCATCTGGCCTGGTCCAATGCTGGCTTCCACTCTCCACATGCATGAATGCAGCTAAGGATTTCCCATCAAAGTGGTACCCATTTATCTGTTCACCATACTGTATGCTTTTGAACTGCTGGGTAGGCAGAAGCTATGGATCGAGGGATAGGAGCTCACGCCATCTCATGCAGTTGGGCTCGAACTGCCAAAGTATAGATCATTTTTGGCCACCAGTTCCAGCATCATTAAGCCACTGTACCTCCACTTCCCTCTTTCTGATATTCCTTGTCAGAATGAGCCAGCCAGATGCTAATAAATTTCACCTCATATTCTGACTGCTCATTCAGTATTTTCTGCTTTTGGTTTTTCTCAGCTGCCTCTGCTTGTCTTCTTCTTGATTCCTTAACATCTAAGCTACAGATTACTCCTTGACTTATGATCACAACTGGGGCCAGAATTTCTGTTGCTAAGCAAGGCAATTATTAAGTGAATCAGACCCAATTTTATGACTTTCTTTGCCATGGTTTTTAAGTGGATCACTGCAGTTGTGAAGTGAATCAGGAAGTCATTAAGCGAACCCAGTCTCCTCCATTGACTTTGTTCTTCAGAAGCCAGCTGAGGAGGTGACTACCATAGCATCCCCATGGTCACATGATCAAAATTCAGGCACTTGGCAACTATTAGAAATATATTCCAGTTGCCTAGTGCCTGAATTTTAATCACGTGACCATGGGGATGCTACAACAGTCATAAGTACAAGGGCTGGTCATCAGTTACGTTTTTTTTATTAAGTGTTTTTTTTTCTATCAGGGCAATCTAGTCTACCCAAATATGGGAAGGAACATACTGCCTCCCTTTTATCTTCCCCCTTTTTTTATTGTAACCAGGGGTGGGATTCAAATTTTTTAACAACTGGTTCTGTGGGCATGGCTTGGTGGTCATGTGACTGGGTGGGTGTGGCTTGGCGGTCATGTGACTGGGTGGGCATGGCCAACTCAACATTGCTCACATCGAGGCACGTATTTCCTCACCTGGCCTCTCATGACTGTGGGGATGCTGCAACAGTCATAAGTGTGACAAATGGTCATAAGTCACTTTTTTCAGTGCCATTGTAACTTTGAATGGTCACTCCACACAAACAAAGTACCAGCAAAGGAGAGGAAAAAAACTCCAGAGAAGTTCCTGAGACAGGAAGTCTAGTCCTGTCAAGAATGTAATAAGGGTTAACGGAGAGGCAGTTTCTGTAAGCAACACCAGAATATTTCTTTCCTGCCTTCCTTACAGGATTAGGCCAGTAATTTCTTCTAACAACCGGTTCTCCAAACTGCTTAGAATGTTAACAACCGGTTCTAGAAAATAGGTGAGAACCTGTAGAATCCCACCCCTGATTGTAACTTTGAACATTGTTAAGCAAATGGCTGTAAGTCAAGGACAATCTGCATTGCCCTTAGCTAACTTCTTCCTTGTCGCGTGCCAAAAGTGTGTGCGTGTGTACACGTGCCTGCACCCATAATGCAATGTGCTTGTGACCTCCTGCACAGGAGTACTGCATTCCTCTGCGCATGCATGTGTGACCCTCCCCCCTGTGCCACATGCCTCTTTGCATGCACACAACTCCCCAGTATGCATCCCATTCCTGCACATGCGCACACATCTCTCATGCACACATCTCCCCCCCGTGCATGTGTGGCAGATACCTGACCATCAGCTGGCTGGCAGGGGTGCACACACATGCACAGTGGGTCTGTTCTGGGCGACTTCTTGCGTGCCAGGAGAAATGGCTCTGCGTGCCACTTCCAGCATGTATGGCTCTGCGTGCCACTTCCAGCATGTATGACATAGGTTCGCCATCACAGCCCTTGGCTATCCCATGTTATTTCTTTTCAAATTCATGAGATTTCTTTCTTCTTTCCAATGAAAGTTTGGTATCCAAACTCACAAAACCCATGCCAATTACCACAGTACAAGTCAACTTACCACAAATCATTTAGTGACCATTCAAAGTTACAACAACACTGAAAAAAGTGATTGATGATCATTTTTCATGCTTATGACCATTACAGCATCCCCATGATCACATGATCAAAATTAGGGAAGCTTGGCAACCGACTTATGTTTATGACGGTTGCAGTGTCGCAGGATTATGCGAGATCACCTTTTGCAACCTGCTGACAAACAAAGTCAATGGGAAGCCAGATTCACTTAACAACAGTGCTATTGACTTGACTATTGCAATGTTTCACTTAACAACTGTGGCAATAAAGATGTCAGGGTTCCTAGTAACATACCCATAGCAAACAAAACTCTGAGGCAAAGAATAGGTTTATTGGGTATTTAAAAAAATAGGTTCATTGGGTATGTCATATTTTGGCACAAGCTGGTGAAACCAACTCTAAATATTCCCACAGTTTTCACCTGATTATTTATTTATTTATTTATTTTGTCAAGTGATTATAAAACAACAGGTATAAGTATAAGCATGGTTATGAATACATGAAATGGATACATATAAGAAAAAAAAAGAAATAATAGGATAGGAATGGTAGGCAAGTTGGTGCGCTTATGCAGGCCCCCTATAGATTTCTTAGGAAAGGGATGAGGTCAATAGTAGAAAGTCTAAGGTTAAAGTTTTTGGGGTTTGGGGAAAAAAACACAGAGTCAGGTAGAGTATTCCAGACATTGACCACTCTGTTGCTCAAGTCATATTAACTGCAATCAAATTTGGTGCAGTTTACCTTGAGTTTGTATCTATTGTGTTCTCTTGTATTGTTATGGCTGAAGCTGAAGTATTCATTGACAGGTAGGACATTGCAATATATAATTTTATGTACTATACATAGATCAGACCGAAGGTGGCATAGTTCTAGGTTTTCTAGGTCTAGAATTTCAAGTCTGGTGGCATAAAGTATTCTGCAACAAGTAGAAGAGTGGAGAACTCTTCTTGTGAAATATTTCTGGACTTTCTCAATTGTATTAATATCAGATAAGTAATGCGGGTTCCAGACTGATGAGCTGTATTCAAGTATTAGTCTACAAATGTTTTGTATGCTCTAGGTAGTAGTGTGATATTACCAGAGAAAAAGCTACCCAGGATTAGGTAAACAACTCTTAATGCCTTAATGCTCATTTCTAAAATGAGTGTGAAACTACCTCACAGGAAATTTTACAGAAATTCTACTTACCTGAAAAAGGCTGTTCTTCTTCTCAAGGCAGGTGGAGAGGCAGAAAAGCAAGCAAGTTTTGTGTCTGTACATTCTGCTGAAGTTCTAAGTAAATTGTCTGACACCCCAGCCAATAAATAAAGCCAGTTGCTAATTTATTGTGGTTCACCCTATGTCTTGATATCATCACACTGTGCAGTTTCATCCATCTTTGGAATCTGATTTCATCATGTATATTCTACTGACAGGGGCAAAGGGTAAAGAAGGACAAGGAAGAATTAAAAAAGAAAAGAAAGTAGCCAACAATGCCAACAATATAGTGCATATGTCCCATAAATAATGTACTGCTTATCACTGTGTTTGGATAAAAGAGACTCTTGCAGAGTGGTCCATGATCCAAATGAATTGGCAAAGACTAATGCTTAAAATGACTTCAAAAAATGGGATAGCCATCCTCATTCTCTACTACAGGTGTGTCAAACTTGATTTCATTGAGGGCTGCATCATGATTGTGTTTGACTTGGGGGACATGGGGGTGTGGCCAGGAGGGGCATGGCCAACTCGGCATCACTCATGTTGGGGAGGCCCAAGTGCTCTGCCAGCAAAAATGGGCTCCCGAGCTCCGTTTTCTGCTGTGATTACTTCCTCCAACCCTCTGCCAGTGAAAATGGAGTTTGGGAGGGCTGCGTGTAGCCATTCCGAGCTGTGTTTTCACTGGCAGAGGCACTGTGAGTGGGTCCTTCACTGCTTCCAGGTCAATTCCATGGGGCAGATCTAAGCACCTCATGGGTAAGATCCAGCCCACAGGCCTTGAGTTTGACACCCCTGCTGTAGTACAAAATGGATTCTGACTTAGAATTTTAGGATTTACAGTCTCAATACAACCAGAGAGCATTAGATTAGAAAAAATTGCCTTACTTCAGGAGTACATATATACTTTGCATTGAATTTACCATAGCCTACAATTTTTCTCATGATTCACACAATGATGACCATTGTTAAGTTCGGCGCATGGGTGCAAGGAACGGAGACGAGGCAGTGAACAGTGAATTTCAACTCTTTATTAATCATCGTGAACAGAGCAAAATCTTAGGGCAGCAGCAGCCCTTTTATAGGGCAGGCTGCTGACCTATTAGCCAATGAGAACATAGAAGTGTTAAACCCTTGAACCAATGAGAGTTGGCCCGTTAACAGCCAATCAGATTCTCCAGAATGGACCAATCCGATATCGCTATTATCGGCCAATCAGAAGCGCAGGATGAGAACCCTGCTTTTTCTTTAAGCTTTGTTAAAACTTTATTTAAACACTTTTATTAGTTCATAACACCCCTTCCGGGTTCCGTTTGAGGGGTGCGGTGACGTGATCCCTAAGATATGTAGGTTGTTTTAACTGTCTATTAGATTTGCGCTGTCCCACCGGTTCCCTTCTGCAGTCCAGCTTCGGTGGGACGTTTTTGGACATATCTGGTACCAGCGGTTCCGCATTCTCACTGGACGACTCAGTGCCGCTAATTCTGTCATTGTTGTTGTCCTCCGATCTTTGGGGGCTAGCCTCCGTTGAGGTATTCCTCTGTGGTGAGGACACTCCCCTCCCTGATTCTTCTTCATTTATCGTGCCCAGTTGCTGTCTTCCTTCCCTTCTGCTTTCCACCATCTCGAAATCAGTTTTTTTGACATCTCCTCCCCTCTCAGTTTGGGAGTCCCAGGAGTCACGGGAACTGGGTTGTAGCCTAGAGCGAAGCTGATCTATATGGCGTGTCCATATTTTTCCATCGCAGGTTTGCACACGGTATGATCTGGGCCCGGTGGCTTGAATTACGGTTGCTTTGACCCATAATGGTTCACCGGAGAGGTTTCTAGCGAAAACTAAGTCGCCTACCTTGAACTCGTGGCATTTTCCACTAGATCCACAGGGTTTCTCTGGCTTGTAGGAAGGGTGAAGCCGGTTGAGGTGGGAACGGAGCTTGCGTCCCATGAACAGTTCAGCTGGAGTCTTGTTGGTGATGCTGTGCGGAATGATGTGTTGGAGAAGGAGTATTCTGTTTATTTTTTCATCAATGTTACCATAGTCCATTTTGTGGAGAGTTTTTTTAACAAATTGTACCATGTGCTCAGCCCTGCCATTAGCCGCAGGGTGTGCTGGCGAAATTAGCACATGGAGGATGCCCCGATCCGCTAAGTATTGTTCAAACACCAGGGCGGTGAACTGGGGTCCATTGATGGAGACCAGAACGTCTGGCAGTCCGTGCGTTGCGAATAGCCTATTCAATTTTCAGATGACGGACTCGGTTGTAGTATTCTTCATTTCGTGGATCTCGGGCCAGTTGGAATAGGCATCCACTGTTAGGAGGAATGTATGTCCTTTAATAGGTCCCGCAAAATCAACGTGGATGCGGGACCACAGCACCCAGGGGGTTTCCCAATCTGTTGGAGTTGCTCTAGGTGGGGCACTGCTGACTTCTTGGCACTTTAAGCAAGTCTTCACCCAGGCTTCGATCTGTTTGTCGATGCCCGGCTACCACGTGTAGCTTCGTGCGAGCGCTTTCATACGCATGATGCCGGGGTGACCATCATGCAATGTTTTCAATACTGCTCATTGTAACCGCTCTGGGATGATGACTCTATCTCCCCATAGGATGCAGCCTTTTTGTGCAAAAAGTTCTGCTTGCCAGTTTCTGAAAGAAGTGAAATCATCAGAGGTTTGTTCTATTGGCCATCCTCTTTCGACCCAGCTAAGAACTTGCGCCAAGACAGGATCTCGTTTTGTTTCAATTGCAATGTCTCTGGCTGTTAGCGGCGGTGAATGTAGCATTTCAATCTGGAGTGTCGTAAGGGTTGGAGCTGGGTCGTCAACGGTTTGCGGAAGTGGGGCACGGCTCAATGCATCAGCGTGGGGAATGGCTTTCCCCAGGCGGTGTTGTAATTTATAGTTGTACGCAGCTAAAAACTCTGACCAGCGAGTCATTCTAGGTGACAATATATAGGGGACTGGCTTGTCTCCCACAATAATCCCTAACAAAGGTTTGTGGTCAGTAACAATAGTAAAAACTCGTCCATACACATATTCATGAAACCGTTTCACAGCAGATACAACAGCAAGAGCCTCTTTGTCAATCTGGCTATAGTTACGTTTAGCCTTTGATAAGGTCCTTGAAAAATAGGCAATAGGGGCCTCACTACCATTTGGTAACACATGACTCAAAATGGCTCCTACTCCAAACGGTGACGCGTCACATGTAATTGTTAAAGGCAGAGTCTCGTTATACTGTATTAAAACAGCATCTGAGGTTAGTAAGTTTTTCACTTGTCGGAATGTGTGCTCCTCGCGGTGTCCCCAGACACAGGTTGCTTTTTTGTCGAGAAGTCTATGTAGGGGCTCAGCTACGGTCGCTTTCTGGGGCAAGAAGATGTTGTAAAAGTTAATGAGCCCCAGGAAAGCTTGGAGATCAGTTCTATTTCTGGGTCTTGGGGCGTTTTTGATTGCCCTCAGTTTGCTGTTAGTGGGGTGGATGCCCTGTTTATCGCTTAGGTACCCCAGGAATTCTACTTTGTACACAGTTGACATTTATTTTTTTTAACCTTAAGACCAGAGTCTTTAAATTTCTGGAGAACCAATTTAAGCCGCTTTTCTAGTATTTCTCTATTCAGGGCAGCAATTAAAACATCATCAAAGTAAGGCACGACCCCCTTGATCCCTTGCAAGAGTCTTTCCATCAGACTTTGAAAAATCCCTGGGGCTACGCTCACTCCAAATTGGAGTCGGTTGCATTTAAAGGCATAACGATCGTCTGTGCCTCTGCGGTTTTTTTATCTACAGGCAGTTGTTGGTAGGCCTGTGCTAAATCCAATTTAGCGAAGACTTTTCTGCCCCCCAGGGAATGGAAAAGGTATTGTACCACCGGTACCAGGTAAGCGTTCTGTTGAAGGGCGTGATTAAGGGTAGCCTGGTAGTCCCCACAAATCCTTAACAATCCATCCGGTTTGATGGGTGTTACAATTGGGGTTTCCCAACGAGCGTGGTCAGTTGGTTCTAAAACACCCTGGGCTATTAATTTATCGAGTTGCTCGTCAATTTTTGGTTTAAGGGCAAAAGGTACCCGATGAGGCTTAAGGCAGATGGGGGCTACTTCAGGGTTAAGGTTAAATGATATCGGGTCCCCTTGTACTTGCCTAGTTTGTCTGCGAAAACGTCCTGGAATTCCTGGACGATGGTCTCCTCCCAGTTGTCGCTTCTGGTTTGGTGAATGCCGGCTACCTCGATCCCGAGTGGGGCGAACCATTGAAGGCCTAACAAGCTAGGCCGGTCATGGTCAATGACGGTCAGTGGTAATGACGCAGTACGATTTTTGAATGATACTTGGACTTGGCTGGATCCAACGACCGGAATTCGGTTCCCCTGATAATCTTTGAGTATGATTCTTTGGGCTCTGAGGTTTTGACGCCGGACGGCAGGGATTAATTGTTTAAGGGTCTTCCAGGAAACCATCAAGAGGGATGATCCTGAATCAACTTCCATCACACAAGGCTGGTTTTTGATGGTGACCTTTACTCGGATCTTCTTTGCATCTAGAGATGAGGTGTGACCGATTGTAATGGTTTGGTGTGCCTCTTCTCTTCTCGATAAAATGGCCGGTGTTTTATTTCTGTAGGAGTGGTTGTTCCATTGGCGGTTCAAATGTTCCCGACTCACAGGGCGATTCTCTGTGGTCTGGCGGTAGTTGTTTCCCCTCTGAAGTGGGCTGGATCCTTGCTTGCTTCTACAGAGCTTCCCGATGTGGCCTCTTTTCCCACAGAAATGGCAGAGCGTGTCGAGAAATTTGCAGTCTGATCACGGGTGGTTTGCCCCACAACCCGCACATTGGTTTGATTCAACTGATGGCGTTGGTCACGTTCAGACCGGAGCCGGTTGACCTCCTCCTCATCACTTTCTGATGGCGATTCGAGGTCCTCGTGGTGGGTCACTGATGTGTGTCTCTCTAGGCGAGGTGAGGTATCACTGGCAAGTTGACGGAGCAGTGCGTTGGTGCGGCACATTCGGGCGGCCAACTTCCTGGTTTCTTCTGCTGCAGTAGCATCTTTGATGACATCAGCAAGGTTGATGTCCCCTTTTGCCATGATCTTGCTCTGTTTCATCTGGTCATCTGATCCCAGAACTATTCAGTCTCTCAGAGCTTCTTCGAGGTCTGCGAATTCACAGAGGCCTCCCAGGTTCCGGAGATCCGTGATGAAATCTGCAATGCTCTCTCCCTTCCGCTGGTCCCTCTGGTAAAATTCATGCCTTTGGACAAGCGTTGGTACAGCGGGTGCATAGTGGGCCCGTAGAAGGGGCGCGAGGACGTCCCAGTCCATAGTTTTTACCTCAGCCGGTTTCGCTAGTGCCTTGGCCATTTTAAAGATGGCAGGCCCGCAATGGGTCAGGAACACTGCTCGCTTTTTTCCCGTAGTGGCATCCTTCAAGTTGTTGGTCTCCAGAAACATCTGGAACTGGTCTATGTACGAGTCCCAGTCTTCTTGTGCTGGGTCAAATGGAGCGGGTGGTATGGCGCCACTGGACATGGTTCCGTTGTCGATGTGCCTTCAGCCACATGCTCCATTTGGTGATCTGTAGTGTTCAGTCAGCTCTGATGTCTCCGCATCCCATCTTCGTCGCCAGTGTTAAGTTCGGCACATGGGTGCAAAGAACAGAGACGAGGCAGTGAACAGTGAACTTCAACTCTTTATTAATCATCGTGAACAGAGCAAAACCCTAGGGCAGCAGCAGCCCTTTTATAGGGCAGGCTGCTGACCTATTAGCCATTGAGAACATAGAAGTGCTAAACCCTTGAACCAATGAGAGTGGCTCGTTAACAGCCAATCAGATTCTCCAGAACGGACCAATCCGATATCGCTATTATCGGCCAATCAGAAGTGCAGGATTAGAACCCTGCTTTTTCTTTAAGCTTTGTAAAACTTTATTTAAACGCTTTTATTAGTTCATAACAACCATTGTTCTTTGTATTCAGTCTTAAATTAAAATTTACAGTGATTTTTGTCTGTTAAATATCTTTAGTTATTGACAATTAACTATGCTATACAGTTATAAGCTGCATGACATTTTAAAAAACAGAACATACAGTATATATTCAATTTATTCAAGACCACAATAGGCTTTGCATAAGATGTCAGGGACCACAGTCTAAAAGAGGGAATTGTCGGCATTTATTTTGGGGGTGTACAGGGCATTTTAGGATGTAATGAGTGGTTTAATCTTCTGCTAAGTCTGTCTTTCTCTTAATGTTTCCCCAAAAGTTTAAAAAATCTATTATTTTTTTGTCCCTGCCACACTGGGAAAGCCTATAAAAGGGATACTGATTAGCCACAACTAGACCCCTATCCTCTATCAAGTTTCCAAGTAATGAAATCCATGTTAAAAGAAAATTAACAAAGTCCATCTTTAAAAAGATTTCTTTTATTTAGGAAAACATCTAATTTACAATTTTGAGTCCGAAATTTCCAATGGAAAATCTTCACTGAGATTTTATCTTTCATCAGTGTCCATGGATTTATTCCTTACCAGCAATCAATGTTTCTGTTTTTTACATGCCCTATTAGTAGTCATTCTTGAGTGATCTTGTTAACACTTTATGAATAAAAACAGAATATTGGAGATGGAGCTTTACAATAATTCAGATAAATCATTGATGAAATAGTTTACTATTGATCAGTCTATTTTATTTTATACATGTTAGTAAAATGTTGAAGATAGTATGAATATATATAGCAGAAGGTTTGGGAAGATCAGATTGGGAAGTTAAAATTCATTGGTTTGATATTTATTGAAGAAATTGCTATTGGATTTGGTCAGCATATCCAATGAACGTCTGCATATTTTGTAAATGCTTTTAACCCATTTATACAAATGAATTCTATGTTCATTCTCCATATATGGTGAATGCAGGAGTCAATGAATGTTTGGAGAAGAAATGGGAGATAGAGATACACAATCCATAATTTCTTTATGATCTTAGCAAAGAAGAATGTGTGGACAGAAATCTGCAGAGGCTGTATTGAGTTTTTAATCCATAATTGACAAACTAATTTGTTAGACCAGCCAAGTTCATAAGCAAAACACCTTTAATCACTCGGCAGGTCAGACCTTAGGATCCCCATTTCCAGAAATGAACCTAAGTCTTGATTTATGGCCCTCGACAGAAAGATTAACAACATGGCCCTTAGAAGAATGCATGGGAGGTTGCTGCTATGTAAATTCCTCTGTAGTTTGTTCGGGTGATCATAGCAATTGTACTTTTGCTGTTTGACTCAGCAGTCTCTGCTGAGAGAAAGATAATCAATCCTCAGAACAAACCTGCTATTGGATTTCAATGTCATTTGTGTTAACTGAAACTAGAATGTAGCTTTTAAGCCACAATTTGGCACAATAAGTATTGACTTTCCTCCCAAAGAACTGCCAAACCGTTAACAGAATAAATGGCTGATGAAAGATTCTGATTGTTTGTGATCATGAGAAATTATGACAGCGAAGTACCTATTGTTTGGTAAAGGTCAGGCTCCATCAATTTGGGCAGCATGGTAATTCTCCAAGCTGGATGCAGCCACTTATAGCATCTACAGATGGGTAGCCAGAGCCAAACTAAAGAGGAGAAATTTTGCAGGGTGAATTGAAAGGCAAGAAATCACTCCAGATAGATAAAGTGCTGTCTGTCTGTCTGTCTGTCTGTCTGTCTGTCTATCTATCTATCTATCTATCTATCTATCTATCTATCTATCTATCTATCTATCTATCTATCTACATACATATACATAATTCAAAAAAGAACCCGAGATGTATCCATACTTTATAGGGTAACCCTAAATATATATTCCTATAAGGTTACACAATAAAGTTATTAACCAGTCATTATAATTAACAATAAGAAGACATAATCAATCCATATTGCTAAAGAGTCCTTCAAGTGAGATATTCAACAAAAATATTTAATCACATAAGAAGGATGCATCCTTCAAGCCATTATATAACTAATGTACCATCCTGATCATTTTTTAAAAGAAGTGTTCCAAGGGCTGGGTAGTAGTTGTACCTAGCATTGCACTGGGTGATAGATGTACCTACTATTGCACTATTTTTAGACAAAGAGCTCTGACTGTATTCTTGGGATCTATTGGAGTCACTCTCCCAGTTTAGGAATCACATCCCCAATTGCTGCTACTGCTAGTGGGACTACTTTGGCCTCTCTAATTCTTTCTTTAAACCCGAGCACTTCTGCAGCATCTCATACTTCTTCCTAATATTGCTGCCATTTGGCACTACTACCGATACAGTATTACCACTGGTATCTTATGGTCCTTGCCCACTACCATGAAGTCTGGTGGTTGGCCATTACTTGACTGTCCGTCTAGATCTGAAAGTCCAATAACCCCATGTATACTATGAAGAGGTTCCTGTACACAATGCCAGTTATTTAGCTGAGCCATTCACTCTGTGCTGTGCATCTTAACACCCTGCCTTTGTATATCGGTCTGTCTCTGAAGTCTCTCTGCATAGACTGCACCTCAGTCCTAATGATACCTTTCCACTGAAGTGGTACCTATTTATCTATTTGTATTTGCATGTATTCAAGCTGCTAGGTTAACAGGAGCTGGGCAAGTAATGGAAGCTCATCTCATCATGCTGTATTTGGGTCTTGAACTGCCAATCTTCCAGTCAACAAGTCCAACTGTACCCATCTGATTAGGTCAAATACAATCAATGCCTTCCAGTTCTCTTCTGGGGTTTTTGGAAGTGGGTATTTCCAATTGCCATATCCACACTCTGAAATTCCCTCTCCCCTGAAGATCCGGTCAGATCATTCCCTTCCTTTCATGGTTTCAGGAGATTGATGGGGCCATGTTATTCCATGAAGCAAAAGAGGAGGTTATGCAAAGAGCAAAGATTTCAATTTGATGGTCATGTGTTTTTGTTCATTGTCTTTGTGTAATGTTATATTGCATTTACTTTATTTTATGGAAGCATTTTCTCTCTCTCAGGAATGTTACTGATAGAGACCCTGGGCCCTTGGGAACAGGCGGCATACAAATTTAATTAATTAGTTAATTAATGCTTGCTTATAGAAATGGGCAGCTATTTTGAACTCACTACACTGTCTCTTAAAAAACTGCAATTCATTCCTTTGCTTTATACTTATTTCCAGCAAAGCTTGAAATAAACAGCAATTGGTAAATTAATTAAAATTTCACTAAAACCATAAGTGAATGTATAGCTAGCTAAATTTTATTAGATCTTAATTTAATTAAAATTACATTAAATCTACAAGTGGCATCTTGGATAAGAGAGTGCGTGTGGCATGATTATTAGTAGGGCAATATTTTGTGCATCTGAAGGAAATGGATATTTATGGGGAGAAAGACACTGAATCAGGAAAACTGGTTATTCCAACCAGCCATGGCTCACCAGAGTTTCATCAGATTCTTTCTATTTGAATCTGGGTATAATAATTCAATATTAATAACATGTCCATACATTATTAATGCAATTCAAAAATTAATACTTTCTCATCAAGCACTTTTGTAGCTAATGGCCATAGAAGATGTCTGACTACAATTCAGCAGCTCTTACCTTATTTCTCACCTACAAATCAAGATAGCTAGAAAAAAGATGCTTCTATTGTGAGTTTCTTCGATGCATCATGGGAGCCAATGCATAATAAAGGCTGCTTGCCTAGATGGGCCATTAGTTTTTCCTTGTTTCTTATATTCCACCTTTTCAGGAGTCGTGGGAACTTCATTTGACACAGCTGTGGCTTTCCTTGAGTGCCATTTGTAGGCATTTGCTTAAGGGTGTCTTGGAAGTTATTTCAGGTGCATTGTCTCTTTATCATAACAAAAGGAAAATGCTTTCTCTGTTCTAGTCAAGGAACTTGTAGATGAACTGGGGAGCTGGCTTCGAATCCATCAGAATTATAGTCTGTATTCCATCAGTGGGAATACAATGGACCTTTCTGCATAACTGATTTTATGCTGGATTTCAGCCCTTGCCTGGAGGAATCTAGGTTGCAGGTGTGGATAAAATGCTTTTATGTTTTTATGTCATAGGATTATTCTTGTTCCTTCCAAGGAGCAATCATTTCCATAACATTTATTATTTATAAATTTGCCTGTGAACCTTTATGGCCCTCCACTCAAGAATCACTCAATTTCTCATACACCAAAAAGTTAGAATTTTTGAGCTACACGTTCTCAAAAAGTGCTATTTCTATCTAAAGTCACATAGCGTATAGCCTTGCTACTATACAGTTTCACATTTATAAATAACAATAGTAAATGAACATAAAAATACTTTCCCGGTAGTAAGTATGGGGAAAAATTATTCCATTTGTTATGAACTAATAAAGGCATTTAATAAAGTTTTAACAACCTTAGGTAAAAAGCAGGGTTCTAATCCTGCACTTCTGGTTGGCCGATAATAGCAACATCGGATTGGTCCTTTCTGGGAAATCTGATTGGCTGTTAACGGGTCAACTCTCATTGGTTCAAGGGTTTAACACTTCCATGTTTTCATTGGCTAATAGGACAGCAGCCAACCCTATAAAAGGGCTGCTGCTGCCCTAGGTGATTGCTCTGTTCAGTATGCTTAATAAAGAGTTGAAGTTCACTGTTCACTGCCTCGTCTCGTCTCCGCTCCTTGTACCCATGCGCAGAACTTAACACCATTTGTATTTTAAATCCTACTTGCAAACTAATATTTGGAAACACAATTGAAAGCAATTTTCATCATTTTTCACTTTATTCTGAATATTGTGATGTTTTCCTGCCAAAAAAGTCAATTATTAGGGGAAAGTACAGACATAAATGTAACTTAAATGAAAATAGTATTTAAAATGTATTTGAGGATTGTCTGCAAAAATATATGCCTAGACAAAATAGCATTAAAATGTGTATGTTAAAATAAAGGTACAAAGTGCATGATTTTTTTAATTAAATCTTGAAAAAAACTGCAGACTGATGCAGAAATAGGAAGAAATATAATTAAGATTTGAAAATTGAAAAAAAAAGTGAAAAAAAATAGGTAAAATTGATAGATCATCTGTTCTGGTTCTCTCCTCATTTTTTTTAATAGGATGTTCTTGCAACTTAGTTCATTCAAATGGGGAGGAGGAATTATATCTTATTTCAAAATGCAACTATTGATTATATCAGTATTCCACCCCCTATGAGTTTGGGGGAAACTTACATCTCTAGAAAGCTAATACGAACTACCCATGGAAAAGTATGTTGTGATTTCTCCACTGGCATTTTTGAAACACTATCATGACAGAAAGGTTGCTACCCATATGTTATTTAAAAATGGATATATTGTCAGAAGAATAATTTGGAGGTCCAACTTGAGCCAGGATTACGCTAGAATAAAGAAAAATGAGATACAGAAAGCTGTGGGGAAAGAAGACATATTCATCCCTAAAAGCAAAACAATTTGCCTTT
The DNA here is from genome assembly GCA_033807585.1 of Hydrophis major. NCBI lineage: Eukaryota > Metazoa > Chordata > Lepidosauria > Squamata > Elapidae > Hydrophis > Hydrophis major. The sequence goes on from CM066329.1 coordinate 78,480,163, forward strand.
AGGAGTGCTGTAGAAAAATGGGGTACAAAAGCAGACTTTTATAAGGGGAGCTTGTCTGGGGTGTGGAAGTGTCTTTGTATTGATTCTAGGGTGACACTTGAGGTGTGTGTTTGTGTGTGCATGTGTGTATGTGTCAGTGGTGGTATTCAAATTTTTTTACTACCTGTTCTGTGGCCAGGTAGTGAGCATGGCAGGGGAAGGATACTGTAAAATCTCCAGTCAGGGATGGTATTTGCCAATTCTCCGAACTACTCAAAATTTCTGCTACTGGTTTTCCAGAACTGGTCAGAACCTGCTGAATTACCATCTCTGGTATGTGTTCTTGTGAACATGCAGTTCCACCGGGAGACCATTTTAATTAAATATATTTGTGTTTGCAGATCTTATCCTTTGATATGTGGATTAGGTTTGGGTAACGTATTTGCGAATTTGACAAAATATGGGTAAAGAATCCATCACCATTCTGCCATTTGCTATTTTTATTTGATTAATTTAGTTTCAGCTTGATTGTCAATTATCTAGTGGAGATGGTGATTTTGTTAATGTTTTAAAGGAAGAGGGAAACAGCATAAAAAATAAAATATATTGGATATAAAACTTCTCACAATACTAATTTTCAGATTTATGAATCACCACCCTGTGAGTTGAACAAAAAAGCCTATTTGAAAAATATATACAGATGAATCTCACTTTTCAGTCTGTAACCTAGAACTAAAGAGAAATCTCTTAATGGTGACAGCAATCAACCAATGGAACAACTTAGCTTCAGAGGTTGTGAATGCTCCATCAATGGAGGCTTTCAAAAAGAGAGAAGACAATTATTTATCTGAAATGTATACTGTCTCCTGCCTGAGCAGGGAGTTGAAAGAGAAGATATCCAAGGTCCCTTCCAACTCTATTATTCTATGTTCTTTGAAGCAGTTCTGCAAATGTTGATGTCCATATGAAGTTTATTGTGATTATCAGGTTTAGCCAGAATGCAGGCATCTAGAAATAGACAACTGGAATTGATTTGGAGGCTAACTCATGCCACTTGAATAGATTAAGAATTCCAAAGTTCTTTGGAGATTCTCAGTCATTCAGGTCATGGTTGCCCCAAAGCTGCTTTTTTTAAGAGGCAACTTTTCAAAGCTCTTACAGATTAATAGTAAAACCTTAACTTCTTTATTTCCAAAGTGGGACAATTTAGGTACTGAAACAATGAAGTAACATGAGCTTCACAAGGGCAGTGAAGACAGTTAAAGCAGGACTTGTCAAAATGCCCAATGTTCTATCACCCATGAAGAAATGTAACTCTCCATGACACTGAAGAGGCAAGGTTTGATGAAGTGTCATGGTTGGTTGACTCCAAAATCATCTTAGATTGTAGGTCCTCCAGCTTACTCTGCCACTTTAGGATAGAACCTAATAATTCTTTTCCTAGACCCAGAACCAGACATGTTTAGACAACTGCTGGCTGGCTAAATTAATATGCCATGAACTGAGCAGCCTGCTGAAGTAGATTTCAGTGGCTAACAGTAAAGCAGAAATAAAGAACAATTGGCTCTTTTGCTCAGCTGGAACAGGTTGCTTATCTGACTATGTAGCGGGAGAAGTGGTGTGTGAAAATGTCAGAATTCATTCTGGACCACTTCACAACCTAAAGGCTTTTCCATTATTGGTGTTTGTGGTAGCTTTAGAGTCTGAACCAAATCAAGACCCATCATTCTCTCAATAGCTAAGATGATGTGGTTTGGAGGTGGGTGGAATTTGTTCAAAGTCATGATGGGTGTTACGGAGCATTGCAAGTTTAATAACCTAAATTGTCTGAAGTGGAAATATTTACTGAATAAGGCATCCTACATTCCCACCCACCCCAATCATACAATGCCACAATGTTTTGGATCAGTTTTAAAGCTGGTTGCTTTATAGTTCCTTTTGGGATGATTACTTATTCTTAACTCACTCGATCAGAAGTCTTGTAGTGAGCAAGCTAGTCTTTAAAGTACATTACCAATTAGATTGGGGTTCCTGAGTGCCATTAAATCAAATTCAACTACTGGTTGCTTTACAGAAAAACTTTTCCATCTTCACCCATCCTCAGCAATAACTCTTAGGTATTCAGTCAGTAATGGCTATTGTAGTTTTATTTTTCATTTCTGTTCATCCTTGTCATCCATTTCTCTTTTATTTCCTTCAGCCTTGCCAAGCCTAATCATTTTTTCTAGTCTATCTTCCACTCACATAACATGCCCAAAGCATGTGAGTTTCTGCTTGCTACACTGCCTCAAGGGAAAGTCAACCTTTATTTGGTTCAGGGTTCACTGATGATACTTGCAGCCAGTGGTAGTACAAATAACCATTTTCTTAAATCTATCAGCTCTTCCTCACTTTTTCATAGCATCTAGTTTTAACAGGCATGTGTTACTATACAAAAAGTACACCTTTATTCAGAATATTATTGTCATAACAATATTCTTACTTTTGAAGATCTCATCTAAGATTGTCATTCCTTCTTCCTTAAGATCATTTTTTTTTTAAATTTTCTATCTTTCTATCAAATAATTATTGTTATTTCCATCCCACTCTTCACTTTATTTCTGAGCTCAGGAAAATAAAAGCACTTTCCCTTCTTTGCTATTAACTGTGTATTCACTAAATAGGTTGACTGATGAGAAGCAGCTTTGATCAGATGATCAGCCCTATGGAGACATTATAACCTATGAAGTTAATAGCTGACCAGCTTGCCTCAATGAAGCAATTAATGCTGTTCCATAACATTCAACTCATGTTGCTGCAGGAGAAAGTGGAGAGGAATTTTTGGTTGCAGCACTGGCTCAAATGCTTTCAGGCTGAACTGCTTCAGGATTACCTTCAACAAGCATAAGTCTGGCTAGGCTGGAAGACATTTAATATGCAAACTAAATGATCTGAGGAGCTGGACAGGGTACCTCTTCTGCAATATTCTGTGGAAAGTAAGTTGGAAAGGCTAAAGGGCAAAAAAAAAAACCTTAGGATTGCAAGGATAGCTGAAACAAAATGGTTATTTCAATGGAAAAGGGAAGCCGGAAAAAAAAAAAAAGAGTTTGATGCATTAATAGGATAAGATGAGAGGATGGTATATGAGGGGATAGGGAGACAACAGAGCTCTTTAACTCCTACTTTCACCAAAAGCAAATCTGATCTTACAACAGCAGGAAATGGTGTCTTTCTCTGAAGGAACCAAAAGAAAATAAAGAGATGATAGCTTTAAAAAACCAGGTTACCATGAATCGGTTACCAGATCAACTACATCCAAAAGTCACAGGAGCTTGTGCCTATCATCTTAGAATTCCTTTCTGTGATTTCTGATACACCAGGTAGAGTTGGCCTAATGCCAAGGATTGGAGAGAACAAAAAAAGGAGAAAAAAGTAAAACCAAGTAGTTACTGACTATTTATCCTATCCCTAGATGGGATGGCAAAATGCTAGAACAAATGGTCAAACATTCTGTGAGTATTTAGAAACAAATGTATGGACACCCTGGTATGAGCTTAATAATAAATCAAGAATAAATCATGTCAAACAAATCTGATTTCCCTTTTTTATAATGAGTAAGTTTAGCTGAGCTCAGGAATGGGATAGATGTAGTGTACTTTGACTTCAGCAAAATATTTAACAGTATCCCGTGAGATTCTGGTAGCACAGATGACAAAATGTAGGGTATTCTATGCAATCATTAGAATATTACAAAGTTGATTGAATAATATCTAACAAATATATAACAAATATATAGCAGTCAAATGGCACCCTTAGATTTCCACTTTAAGTTTTCACATGGTCAACATCTTTGTAAATGACTTAAATCAAAGGTGTCAAACTTATGGTGTCACTGTGGCATCATATTGGAACTTTTTCCCCCTTTACTAAACTGGGCATGGGTGTGGTAAGTGAATGATGCATCCAGCCCAAGGTCCGGGAGTTTGACAGTCCTGACTTAGATGGTTAGAAAATATACAAATAATACAGTGGACAAACAACTTGGGGATAGTATCAAGATTTAGGGGGGTTCTTGATCATCTGGAAAAATGGGCAGTAGTCAGTAAGATTAATTTCACCAGGAACAAAGTTCCATGTTCGTTTAGGAAAAATCAAATACATTATTAGTATAAAATGAGGGATTGTGATGACCCAGGGTGGGATACAAAATAAACGCAGTCACAAAAAACAGGTGAAGCCCCTTTTATTCCTTCACTTTGCTTCCAAGCTCCAAATATCCTTGATTGGAGACAAAAAAAACTCCCACACAAGCAGTTACAAGAAGGAGGAAATGCCATTTAAATTATAAAAAGTAAAAAACAACACAAACCAGGCAAGATAAGGGCTGGAAGACGTCCACAGATATCAGAACACACACTGGCAAGGACGTCAAACTCAGAGAGGAACAATAAACTAAAGCTTTTGTTTCCAGCACTTGTTCGAATGCATGTCCGTCCTCTTATCCAGGTGCAGCCCATGAAGAGAATCAAGACCCTCTCCTCCTGAGTAGACCACATCTCTCCCTTATCCTCTCCTCCCTGCATATCCTAGGATGGAGAGGGGATGGGCTTGGGTCCTCCTCTGACTGCCCAGCCAGCCTCTGCCCTTCCTCAGCCTCCTCCACAACCTCCGGAGTCACACTTCCACTCCCTGTCAGCTGTTCCTCCTCTCCCTTAGAGTCAGTCTCCACCAGAGGCATGACAGGGATGGACCATATTGGATAGCCATGTATGTATGTATGTGTGCATGCAAAAGGGACCTGGGTGTTATTATGGGATACAAAAGGATCCTGAGCCAACAGTGTGAATTAACTAAAGAAAAAACAACTGTAATCATAGGCTGTGTTATCAGATGACAAGGGGCCTGAAGGGAAAAATGTATAAGAAAGAGTTGAAGACATATGGAGTATGTTAGCCTGGAGAAGAGGAGATTGCATTATAGCTGGGTTCAAAAAGCTCTCCTGTAGGGCTGTTCTAGAAGACAGAGCAAGGAGCAATTTGATCTAATTACAAGGAAATAGATTTTGGTGGAACATCCCCTCCTCCTAACAATTAAAGCTGTTCAGGAAAAAAACTTCCTTGGAAACATTGGGTGGTCTCTCACTGGAGATATTTAAACAAAGGCTGGATGGCCATGTCTCAGTGATACCTTGGCAATGGATACCTGTCCTGAACATAAGATTGAACTAAATGGCCTCCAGTGTCCCTTCCAATCTCTACATGCTGTGATTCATATATGTAAGCCAGGGGTGTCAAACTCAAGGCCTGTGGGCTGGATCTGGACCATGAGGTGCTTAGATCTGGCCTGCAGGGCCACCCTGGAAATGGACCGAGTGATGGGCCGACCTGCAGTACCTCTGCCAGTGAAAATGGAGTTCGGGAGGACAGAGAGTTTCAGGAGGCTGTCGCCGCCAAAAACAGAGGTCAGAAGGCTATTTTCACTGGCAGGGTGCTCAGGCCGCCACAGGCAACCCCAACACAAGTGATGTTGAGCTGGCCACATACACCCTGGCCACACACCGCTCCCCCCAAGGTCAAACACAACCCTAATGTGACCCTCAGTGAAATCAAGTTTGACACCCCTGATGTTAGTTGTTTTACTCTGATGTAGTTTATACAATGATGTCCATATGTGGTATGCACATTTTATTTGAAACAGACATTATGAATAAATAATTTTTTTGCAAACTTTATATACCTGTCTACTATTTTGTTATTCCACTTCTTTCATTTTTCCAAATTACGAATAGTCCTTACTATATCCATCTTTGATATTTTATTTAACATTTATCCTGGAATTTATGTGTCTATCACCACTGCATCAGTAGAACGTATGTACATTTGATCACTGGTGCTCTCTAATCATAATAGCCATGATCCTATTGTTTATTGTATCGTAGCTGAGAATGTATCCATTGATGTACATTTTGAGTACCGTTGCCAGTCTGTTTCTTTATAAAGCTACATGCCCTGAGGTGAATATAATGAATGAACCTGATTTAAAGTTATTCTGATTCACTTATGTTCACTTGCTTCAAATATTCTATGCTTCATTGGCATTTTGGCAATGAGTAAGTTCTTAATTCTTGCTGTTTTGTATTCTATATTTCAATTATACATGTTCTTATGAAATAACTATCAGCACTGTATTTCCTTTTGCCTGACCATGTCAACAACTCCAGATCTACGAATGAAGATTTGATGTTCTTTCCCAGTAACTATAAAGTGTATCTTTCAGCTTGTTGTTTTCATCTTCTGGCACCCAGGCTTGTTTAAATGTTTCCACCATATCCATATAATTTTCTTGATAAAATTATGTAAGTGGGAAGTCATTTTCATGTTCTGTATTTCATTTGAAGTATCTTCCTGTGGCTGGGTTGGGTTCCCTCATCGCTGCAGAGACCTTACTGCTTTCAATTCCCTTTTCCCCCTCTGCATAATGTCTTATGAAAAAAAGTCTGGCCAGAGGTGCTGAGATGTACACATATCTATAGACATAGGTGTAGATAATGATTTTAACATTTCATTTAACAACAAATGTATCTGTTATGTTATGCTACCAGTAATTTTTTGTGAAACATGGAAAATCTGCTCAATAATGAAAGAAAACATTACAAGCTTGCATATACTATGCATGAATTGCTTCTGTTTGTATACAAAACTTAACATGAGTCAATGAAAGGCTTGCTTGCCTAGGGAATGAGTATGCCAAGTTATGCCCTCAGAGATTGATTGAAGAAGGCCAAGTACCTTTTATTTCATGCCAAAAGATTTAATGCATATAATATTTTTGATAAAATGAGTATGAAATGATGTTTGATGGTTGGATTAGCTATGTGGAGGACTAATTATGATTTGTTGACTTGAACATGATGGACAGATTTCTGAAATATACCAAATGATCAACTATATTCTATAAATTGGGCTCAAATATGGCCAGAATCAAGTAAAGCACCTAATGGATTAGTCAAAAAATGAGACTTAGCTAATAGGGCTGTTTACATATTGTGATAAAAAGAAAAAGAAAAAGTCAAGATAATGGTGTGATTGAAACTCCATTTGGTTCGGATATGTTTCACATGTACAACACACACAAAAGTCAGGCAGAGCCTTGAATGCACTATCATGGCCATCCATTTGGTCTTTTTACCACAGCCTATGGACATCCCTGCAGTTTATGATCAAGAAAAGAAAATCCAAGTTGGGAGGAAATTTCCTGAGATATAACCACATCCAGACACGAGTATAAATTTTCCTAATATATTATTTGTAAAATAATATCTCACTTATAAAAAATAAATATTCATTTTAATCCATGAAAGGAAGGAAAGAAGTGAGAGAAAAATACAAGAAAGAAGGAAAGCTGGGGGAGAAGGCGGAGCTTCGTTTTGGCGATACAGCTGCGATCTCGGGGCTCTGAGATCGCAGCTGATATTTTTGCCCCTGGTCGGTCCCAACGGACCTAAACCGTCCCGTAGAGATGGGGATTGTGAAGGGCACTGTCCCAGGATCCCAGAGATATCACAAAGTCTCTGGTTTGATCTGGGAGAAGCCCTTTTGCTGGCGGCGGAGAGGCAGCCTCCATAGCTGCTGAAGTCGGGACAGCTCCGGAAAGAAAGTGGCTGGAAAGAAAGTGTGTCGGCTGGGTGAGAAACTTCTTTTGTGTTGTAAATTCGCTGAGGTTTGAAAGGGCATCCTGAACAAAGAAGAAACCTGTGAGATTTTTTTTTTGACCAAAACTGTTTGAGCGGCGTTTTTTAAAGTGATGTCAAATTGAGGCTTGGATTTTTTTTTTTTTCTACTTTTTTCTGGGGACTTTAATGTGACTTTGTAGGTAACCGGATTGAATTTTCTCTTATATATATTTTTATGCTCTTTTTGATTTTTTGATTTTCTTTAGGATAGAGGCTCCCTTTGGTTATTTTTTTTCTCTTTTTTTGCATATATTATTCCTTTTTTCTGGCTGGGGGGGGGGGAAGAGCGTTAAGAAACTTTGCAACACTGCCAACAAGAGGCTTGAAAATACTTTATTTGAATTGGAGAGAACTGTAAGAAGACTCCTTCTCAAGGACATTTCAACGTGATAAGATAAAGGGAGAGCACAGCAAAATATTATTACAGGTGCTTTCCTGGACTCTTATCAATGTTTCAACACTTGAGGCTTGGCTTTGAAGCTGCTGGAGAAGAGAATCATAATAAGAGCATTGGATAAATAAATAAAGTGCAGTGTGCATATATATATATATATATATATATATATATATATATATATATATATATATATATATATATATATATATATACTTGTGATATCCTTAATCACCAGCCTTTTTGTTAATTTTAATTTTAGTAATATTCTTATTTTTGCTTTTTATTTTAAAGGGAAAGCCTCAGAGTTTTTTCTTTATTTTTCTTTTTTTCTCCTTATTTTTATTGGGATTTTTTTGCTTTTTCTATCCATGTTTTTGGACCACTCTGTTTTTCTTTTTTGATTATTGAGACTTCTCAACTGGATTAAGGTGTGAAGAACCTGAAGGAATTTCTTCTTTTCTTTTTGTTCTTTCTTGCTCTTAATCAATATTATTATTTTTGGTATTTTTTTTTCCTTTCTATTTTTCCTTTTTTATGGTGGACTACTTTGTAATTGGATTAAGGTCTAGAAGAACCTGAAGATCTTTCTTCTTTCTTCTTTCTTTTTTCCTTTTTCTTCTTTGGTTTTGGGCCTTTTACTATTGGACTTTTCAATTTTGGATTATAATTGGCTACTCTACCAGTTGGATTAAAAGTCAAAAAGAATTTGAAGATTTGGAAGCATTAAAATGAGCAGGAAACCAATACCATCTGGCATTTCTACTTCTACCTCTGCTTCCCCACCAACTGGAGGACAACGTTTAATTCAGACAATGTTGAAGCAAGATAAAGAACAAGAAAAAGTAACTTTACAGATGATTATGCAAGGAATCCAAGATCTCAAGATAAAATCAGACATCATTGAACAAAGAATAGAGAAGACTGATGAAAAAGTGGAAAATATTAAACAAATGATGGGGAAGTATGAGGAGAGATTCCAAAAAATTGAGGGAGAAGGAAAACAAAGAGAGGAGAAGATTGGAAATATTGTCAGTAGATTAACAGTGGTTGAACAAGAAAATAGTGGGATGTTGAGGTGGGAGATGGAAAGGTCAGAATTTTATCTCAGATTTCAAAATATAGAAGAAGAAAAAGGAGAAAATTTGGCTGCGATAATGATAGAAATTTTGGCGGATGCTTTGGAAACCACAGAGGAAAAGAAGATGGATGGAGTAGATGAGGTATATCGAGTTTATACAAGATATGCGATGAGAAATAAATTACCAAAGGAAGTCCATATTAGATTTACCAAAAAATCCATTAAAACACAAATATTACAAGTGGTAAGAGAGAAAACATTGAAATACAAAGGTAAAGAGATTGTGGTTTTAAAACAAATACCCAGAAGAGTGAGAGAGATGAGAAGAGAATATCAATTTCTGACCAAAATGCTACTGGAAAACGAAGTGAATTATAGATGGCTGATTCCAGAAGGATTAATGTTTACGTGGCAAGAGCAGAGACATAGAATTGATTCAATTGAGAAAGCAGAACTTTTCCATGCAGAATTTTTTGGAAGAAGAAGAGAGGAGGCAGAGAAAGAGGTCTCATTAATTGAGTTTCAAGAGGAACAACTGGAGACTGAAAAAGAGAAAGGAGCTGTAGGTGGACAGGAGGATAGTAAAGAACAGCGTGAAGTGAGATCCACGAGAGCTAAATATAAAGCATAATCATGGAAGAAAAAAAACTGATTACAATGAATATAAATGGTCTTAATTCAGCTGTTAAAAGAAGGAAAACTTTTCATAAATTAGAGAAATTAAAATTTGATATAATTTGTTTACAAGAAGTTCATATTAAAAAACAACATGAACAATTGTTAGTACAGCCAAAATTGGGGAAAATATTTACTTCTTTGACTCAATGTAAGAAAAGAGGAGTGGTTCTATACATTAAAGAGGCTATCCCAGCAAAACTGATCTACACAGATGAAGACGGAAGAGTATTAATGGTGGAAATAATGGACAATAATATAAAAATACTCTTGATTGCAATTTATGCTCCGAATGATAAACAAGAAGAGTTTTATAAAAAGCTACACATGAAAATAATTGGACTGGACTATGTTAATATAATTATGATGGGAGACTTTAATGGAATTGTGGACAATAAATTGGACTACATAGCAACAACAAAGCAAAATAGAAAGGCTCTCCCTAAATCTTTTTTTAAAATGACAGACGAACTAACTTTAAAAGATATTTGGAGAGAAAGAAATGTTAAAGCTAAATAATGTACTTTTTATTCAAATAGACATTTATCATGGTCCAGATTAGATATGATTTCGATCTCAACAGAATTAATATCCAATATTCAAGAAACAAATATTGAAGCAAGTACTTGGGCAGATCATAGCCCAATGACAATTAAATGGAAGGGACAAAAAAAAAGATCGAGATGGACATTAAATAATACTATTTTAAAGGAGAAAGATTTTATACAATGGATGGAGAAGGAATTGGCTTTTTTCTTCAGAGAAAATAAAAAAGAAGATACTTCAACGCAGAATGTTTGGGATACAATGAAGGCATATGCTAGAGGTCTGATAATAGATTATACAAGAAAAAAGAATATTAGGAAAAGGCAAGTTTCTAAGGCCTTGGAAGACGAGTATAAAAGACTTGAAAAAGAATTACAGAAAATGCCACAGAAAAAAGATATTAAATTGAAGCTGGATGTAATTAAACATAAAATGGAATTAATAGAGAAAGAAGAACTGGCACAGAAAATCAGAAATTCTAAACAGAATTACTTTGAAGATGCAAATAAACCAGGTAGATGACTAGCATATAAATTGAGAAAGGAGAAGGAATCAAGAAAAATATTGAAGCTAATAGATGATCAAGGCCAAGTTTGTTATGATAATAAGAAGAAAAAGGAAATTATTCAAGATTTTTATGGGCAACTATATAAACAAGAGAATATTGATGAGGAAAAAGTCAAACAGTATTTACAGAATGCTAATTTACCGAAGATATCTAAAGAGACTGAAAAAATGCTAGAAAGCAATATAACAATGATGGAATTAAATGAAGCATTTAAGAGACAAAACAATGGGAAAGCACCGGGTCCAGATGGGCTTCCGGTAGAATTCTATAAAACATTTCAAGAATCATTGAGCATCCCATTGTTAGAAGTCATGAATGAAGTTATGTTAAAGAAGATGATACCCAAAACATGGTCAGAGGCTTATATCACACTTATTCCAAAAGAAGAGGCTGACCCGCTGCAAATTAAGAACTATAGACCTATTTCCTTATTGAATGCAGACTATAAAATCTTTGCTTCAATTTTAGCAGAAAGACTTAAAAAATATTTAAATAATTTTATTCACCCAGATCAAAATGGATTTCTGCCAAAGAGACAAATCAGAGACAATATGAGAGTAATCTTGGATACTTTGGAATACTATGAGGCTCATCCTGAAAAGCAAATGGCTTTGATATTCCTAGATGCTCAAAAGGCATTTGACAACGTGAACTGGAGATTTATATTATTACTATTGGAACAGATGGGTTTTGCTAAAAAATTTACTCAAGCAATAGAAGCCATATATAATAAACAGACAGCAAAGGTAATGATGGAGGGGGAACTTACAGATTTTATTAATATAAGAAAAGGCACAAGACAAGGGTGTCCCCTATCTCCTTTGCTATTTGTGTTGACCTTGGAAGTGTTGAATAGAAATATTAGGGATGATAAAAGCATAAAAGGAATGAAAATTAAGAAGGAAGAATTTAAACTACAAGCTTTTGCTGATGATTTAGCTTTTATTCTGGAAGACCCCTTAGAAACAGCTCCAAGGTTATTGGAAAAGATAGAGACATATGGTGAGATGGCTGGTTTGAAAATAAATAAAGATAAAACAAAGATTTCAACAAAGAACATGCTATTGAGACAGAGAGAAGAACTGGCAGATCTTTTGAAAATCCAAGTTACAAATAAGGTTAAGTATCTGGGGATATATTTGACAGCAAGATGTAGCACATTAAAAGAGAATAATTATGTTAAACTCAAACAACAGATAGCTACAGATTTGAAGAAGTGGGAAAACTTGCAATTGTCATTAATAGGGAGAATTTCAACAATCAAGATGAATATTTTACCCAGAATTTTATTTTTGTTCCAAACAATACCAATTAGGCTTGGAAAAGACTATTTTGAAGATTTAAATAAAATCATATTGAAGTTTATATGGCAAGGTAAAAAAGCGAGAATAAAGCTAAAGATTTTGCAAGACGCTAGAATTAGAGGAGGTTTTGGCCTGCCTAATTGGGAATTATATTATCAAGCTACAAGTTTGATGTGGGTCAAAGAATGGATAACATTAAGAAAGCATCGATTGTTGACATTCGAAGGGCATGATTTGCTATTGGGCTGGCATGCTTTTTTATGGTATAAGGGAACTAAAACACAGGGTTATTTTAGAAGACATTATATATGGGAGTCTTTGTGGTTAAACTGGGAGAAGATAAAAAGACAATGTTATTTGAAAATTCCAGTTTGGTTATCGACTATTGAAGCATTTTCCTATCCTATAATTTATAAGAAGGAACAAACAGTTAGATATGGGGAACTATTGGATGAAAAGGGTGAACTTAAATCGATCCAAAACTTAGAGGAATAAGGTATAAGGATTAATTGGTTTTCATATGCGCAAATACATTCAAGGTATGATGAAGATTCTAAAACGGAGGGATTCTATGATAAGCAGACTGATTTAGATAAGATCTTGATGGGTACTGATGAGAAGGTGATTAAAAAATTATATGGTTATTTACTGGGAATTAAATTAGAGGAAGAACAAGTCAAAGAAACTATGATTGTTTGGAGGAAGAATTTTGGATATGGGATAGATCTAGAGAAATGGCAAAAATTGTGGTTTCAAAATTATAAAATGACAATGTCAACAGCATATAAAGAAAACTTGTATAAGATGTTTTACAGGTGGCACTTTCCCCCGACAAGAATAGCAAGAATGTTTAAGAACAAATCTGAAAAATGCTGGAAATGTCATCAGATACCCGGCTCGTATTACCATATGTGGTGGACTTGTGAGGACGCTAGAAAATATTCTAGGACTAAAATTCACATGTGGTTGGAAAAAATGACAAAGAAACACATAGACTTGAAACCAGAGATCTTCTTATTGGGAATTTTACCTGATATATATAGTAAAGATTTGAAATATCTGATCGTAAATGTATTAACAGCGGCTAGGATTGTATTTGCTAAAAATTGGAAGAATGAGAAAATACCATTACAGGAAGAAATTATTAAGAAAATATTGGAATGTGCTGAGATGAGTAGATTGACATTTGAAATTAGAGAGCAAGAGGATAAACAATTTTACGAAATTTGGGATCTTTTTTATCAATGGCTAGATGATAAAATACGATAATAGAATATTTAGAATGCTAGACAGTAAGGAATATTTTTATTTTGCTATTTTGTTAGTACTTTGTTATTTGACATTCTATTTATAAAGGGTTTTTTAGGATTGATTTGGTAGGATTATATGATTTGTTACAGAATAAACCGGTTAAAGTATTGTTATCTCATAAAGCATGAACGATTAAAAGTATAGTCAAAAATTTCTTTCTTTTTAGTGATATTAGGATATATAAGTTTGGATTGACAATATGAGTTGTTATGTAACATAATTGTAATTGAGACTACAAAATGAATGCACAAAACTGATGAACCAACTGACACACTGGATGTACATATGAGAGTTGATGTTTTAATGTTTTGTTTGTCTTGTTTGTTTGTAGAAAATTAATAAAATCTCTTTCAAAAAAAAAAAAAGAAGGAAAGCTCATATTTATTATGTGCTGCAGCCCTTCATGTGGAAATATATATTTTAAAAACTTTAAGTTACTCTTTGAAGAGGGAGGGAGTTTTCCTGGTTGATGGATTCACCTGTTTCTCTTTCCTCCCATCCATGTCAAGAAAGCAACCATCAGTGGCTTTTGTCTCCTTGGCATCTCTCTTGAGAACTGGTGAAATAACCCAACCCAGTTTTAAAGTTCATCTGGTGAATATATGGTAGCTACAATAGGCAACTCCTCTTAGCTTCACCCATTTACAAATGATAAAGTCCTTCATTTCCCCTCAGGTAATTTGTGGGAAGGAAGGAAGGAAGGAAGGAAGGAAGGAAGGAAGGAAGGAAGGAAGGAAGGAAGGAAGGAAGGAAGGCGTCATAAAATAGAGGAAGGGAGGGGAGGGGGAATACAGAGAGGGGTATGACAGGAACCAAAAGTGCCAACCAGAGATACCAGTTGAATGATCCAAGAACACACTGGCATGGAAACGGAATGTGAATGCCTATCAAAGAGGCGCCAAACTGTTACCAAAACAACTAATTTGAACTTTATTGGACACCAGTAAGATGGCCAGGGGGAGGGCCTCGGAGAAGGGAAAAGCAATGGCTTAATGCAAGAATTCTCAGATCTGACTTTTCCTATGCTATAACTATTTGCTTTAATGAAAGTATATGTTTCAGTGCAAATGGAGTCAAGCATCTTTCTTTCCTAAGTGCCCAAGCTGAGACAGGGCTGACAAAAGGTCTGAAATAATGAATTACAGAATATATCAATATTTTTGCTTTATTTATTTTTCCTATAATGAATAGACAGAGTTGCATTGGTGATTAGTACCCTGTTGAAGACTTGAAAGACCATGCTTTTGTTCATAAAAACTATCTTTATGATTATTAGGAATTAGAAGTGACTTGATGGCACATAATCAATCTATTTTCTTCCTGAATATTGCTAAATGATTTGTTTGAGTAAAATTCACATCCCACAGTGGCAAGTTCATTGCAAGGGCCTTTACCTGAACTTTCATCTACTCCATTTCAGAGATGAATCAAATTTTATTTGATAACTGAACAGCCAAGTTTTTTTTTTTTTTCCGATAATCATTGTACCTTATCTCCTGATTCCCCAGAAGGGACCTTCTCTGTCTAAAATTGTATTCCTTCAACATTCATGTTGACCCAAGCCTAACATCTTTTCAAACCCAGATCTTCCTCTCCCCCACCTCTCTCTCGCTCATTGTCTCTGTCTCTCTCTCTCTCACACACACACACACACACATCATGCTATCTTATTGATATTGATAGGCACTATAGTGGCGTAGTGGTTAGAATGCAGTGTTGCAGGCTAATTCTGCCCACTGCCAGGAGTTCATTCCTGACCGGTACAATCAAATGAGAACACTAATTGTTGGGGGTAATATGCTGACTCTGTAAACCACTTACAGAGGATTGTAAAATACTATGAAGTGGTATATAAGTTTAAGTGTTTTCATTGTTATTGGGGATTTATTTATTGGTTGTTTTTATTGTAAGCTGTCTTGAGTTGATTGAGTTAGGTAGCTTTATAAATATAATTAATATATAGATATATAAATACCATGTTAAAACATTTTTTTTTTTGTGGTACTAAATCCAATATAAAGGAAAACATCTGGGAATCTAATGGCACATTCAAATACGCTTTCCTAAAATTCCAGTTTAATGAAGTGTGTGTGTGTACACTTCAAATTGCATTAAGTGCAGTTTATAAGCATATTTATGCAGAGACTCCTTTCTATGTTTGAATATAATAAGATCAGATGCTGCAGTGGGACTGGAGAAAGATAATATCATGCAGGTCATGAACCTGCTGCCCCTTCTATTTGAATTTGCATAAGAAATATGTAAGTAGCATTGATTGTACGTAGCAGTGAAACTATAATAATACTTTGAAATATGCCACGAAGTTCAATAGCACTTATGGCCAGGTAAGTATATTTAGGATTACGTTGCCAAATCAGCATGAGGTATCAGCAAGATGTGGTAAAAAAAATAATAAGATGGAGCCAGAATCCACAGGATGCATCCAAACTCCATCTGTCTGAAGTATGATCACACCATATTCTGGTTGTCATCTGACCATACCCTCTTGGATCTATCCCAAGCCATAAGAGATGCAGCCTTGTAAAGTAAAGTATGGTATTACTTTACAAGGCTATAAAGTAAAGGATTTTCTTCATTTTAACTTTAGCCAAGCATTACTATCCTACAGGGGAAAGTGATTGCACCTGAAAATAGATTTAAAAAGGCTCTGGAAGCCTTTCCAGAAGGTGTGCCACTGACATGGTGAGATAAATCATCAAGAAATCAGTTGCCGTTTTGTTTTTCTCTAAAGGAGTTTATTCAAGAAGAGAACAACAATATTAGATGTGTGAGAGGATGTGCTGGGTGATACAATGAATGGCACAGAAAGAGGATCTGTTTCACATAACTTAGTAGAATGCACAATGGTTGATGGTATTGTATACTAATCTGCTTTTTTGCTTTTTCCTGCCTCTGCCTTTCTTTTGGAGTACTGAGAGAAACTGACTCCCAAAGTTATGTATAGAATTATGGCTACTTCATTGTTGTCTTGTAATTGATTAAACGGTGGAATATTTTTTTTGCATCTTGAGCATGTATTATTTTGACTGTTAAGGGTTTTTCTAATTAATTGTTTTGTTTTATTGTTTTGGGGTTTTGTTTGTTTTTTTGCTTAAGCCACTGTTGTGAAATGGATGGATGATTAGATAGATGACAGATAGTTGATAGATAGATAGACAGACAGACAGACGGATTGGTAGATAGAGTGATAGGTAGATAGGTAGATTGATAGATACCCTGTTTCTGCAACAATACAACCTCCCCCAATAGGAAGTCCCAGCATGTTTTATAGGCATGAAATGAAATTAAGCCCCTCCCCCCAAATTAAGGCCTATATTAAAACATGTGAAATGGGGGGGAAATGGCAGGGGGGCTTGTTGTTAGGAAGTACTTTTGTTGTACACCCGGATATGGTGCTGCCTGCATTGACCCTGATACAAAGTGCCCCACCAATGCCGAGGTCAACATCCAAGCCGTCGCCGCCCACGTGCCCGAAGATTCAAGGGGGGGGAAATTAAGTCACCTCCAAAAAGATGGCCTAGCCATTTTTTCGGGACTCAAAAAAAAATAAGACCCGGCCTTATTATATGAGAAACACAGTAAGTAGATTGATAGATAGACAGACAAACCTGACAAGCTGTACTCAATGAGTAGTCCTTAATTGTACTATATCTACATGGAAAGAAGTAAACAGTGGGGTACCACAAGGTTCAGTCTTAGGCCACGTATTCTTCAATATTTTCATAAATTACTTAGATGAGGGAATAGAAGGGGAACTTATCAAATCTGCAGATTACACTAAACTGGAAGGAATAGCCAACACCCCAGAAGACAAGCTCAGGATCCAGAAAGATCTTGAAAGACTTGAACTCTTATGGACTAAGCCAACGCAGCGATACAACCCTAAACAGCTTTACTTCACAGCAGGCTCGTAATCCTGCACTCCGCATTGGCCCATGAATAGCGAGTTGTGATTGGTCATTTTTGGCCAGTCTGATTGAGTGTTAACGGGGGCCCCTGATTGGACGCTTGTGAAAGCGGTAAGCTCGAATCCTTGGTTGTTTGGACAGCAGCCAACTCTATAAAAGAGCTGCTGCTGCCCAAGTAGTTGCTCTGTTCTTTCTGTTCAATAAAGAGTTGAAGTCACCATTCGATGCCTCGTCTCCATTCCTTGCACCCATGCCCAGGACTTAACACTGGCGACGAAGGTGGGATGCGGAGACGATAGAGCTGACTAAGTACGCATCGAGCAAGACAGAGCATGTGGTGAAAGAGCGCACGCAACAAACGGCAAGATGACCAGCGGCGCCATACCACCCGCTCCCTTCGACTCAGCAACCGAAGACTGGGACTCATATATAGATCGCTTCCAGATGTTCCTGGAGACCAACAATTTAAAAGATGCTATGCCTGGCAAGAAACGAGCAGTGTTCCTGACTCATTGCGGCCCCGCCATTTTCAAAATGGCTAAAGCACTGGCAAAACCAGTGGAAGTGACGACCATGGATTGGGATACCCTCGCCCCAATCCTCTGGGCCCATTACACACCCGCAGTACCTACACTGATACGAAGACACAAATTTTATCAGAGGGACCAATGGAAGGACGAGAGTGTTGGAAATTTCATAGCCGACCTCCGGAACCTAGGAGGCCTTTGTGGTTTTGCAAACTTAGAGGAAGCCCTAAGAGACCGCATAGTTCTGGGATTAAATGCACCACATGTGCAGAGTAAACTGATGGCGAAAGGCGACATCAGCCTTACAGATGTCATCGCCAACACTACTGCCGCAGAAGCAACCAGGAAGTCAGCCACTCGAATGCGCCGAGTGAACGCACCGCTTCACCAACTTGCTAATGATAGCCCACTCGTCACTGAGAAGCATGCTACCACTACCCATCATGAAGACCTCGAGTCATCCTGAGACAGCGAGGAAGAGGAGGTCAACTGGCTCCGCTCGGAACGAGAGCAAAGAAACCAGAGACGTCTGCGCCAATGTGCTGGTTGCGGGGCAAACCACCCACGATCGGATAAATTCCTCGACGCACTCTGCCGTACTTGCAGAAAAAGAGGCCACATCGCAAAAGTCTGCAGAAGCAAGCGAGAGTCCAGTCCCAGCCGAAGGGAGAACAATCTCCGTCGGGAGACAGGAAACCTTCCGAGAACCAGGACCGTCTGAACCACCAATGGAACAACCACAACTACTACAGAAATCGAGCACCTGCCTCTTCAATGAGACGAGAAGAGGCCCACAAAACCATTATTATCAGCCACACTTCATCGTTCGATGCAAGAAAGATCCTCGTAAAGGTTACTATTGAGAATCGACCGTGCGTGATGGAAGTCGATTCGGGATCATCCCTATCAATGGTATCCTGGAAAACCCTCAAACATCTGATCCCTGACATCTGCCACCAGGATCTCAGCATGCAATGAATCATCCTGAAAGACTACCAGGGAAACAGAATTCCTGTTGTCGGTTCCAGCCACGTCCAAGTATCCTTCAAGGACCACACAGCGACACTTCCCCTGACTGTCGTCGATCATGACTGACCCAGTTTGTTAGGGTTACAGTGTTTCGCCCCACTCGGGATTGAACTAGCCGGCATACACCAAACCAGAAGCAACGACTGGGAAGAGGCTCTCATCCAGGAATTCCAGGACATGTTCACAGGGACATTAGGCAAGTACAAGGGGACCCCTATATCATTTAATCTTAGCCCCGATATAGCTCCCATTTGGCTTAAACCTCGTTGGGTACCTTTTGCCTGAAAACCGAAAATCGACGAGCAGCTAGATAAACTGATAACCCAGGGCATATTGGAACCGATTGACCATGCCCACTGGGAAACTCCGATAGTGACGCCCATGAAGCCAGATGGTTTGTTAAGAATTTGTGGGGATTACCGGGCCACCCTACCGGGCCACCTTCAACAGAGCGCTTACCCAGTACCAGTGGTCCAACACCTTCTTCATTCCCTGGGTGGCAGAAAAATATTTGCGAAATTGGATTTAGCTCAGGCATACCAGCAACTACCTGTAGACGCGACAACTGCAGAAGCCCAGACAATAGTTACCCATAGAGGCGCTTTCAAGTGCAATAGACTCCAATTCGGAGCCTAGCATTTTCCAAAGTTTTATGGAGAGACTATTACAAGGCATAAAAGGTGTTGTGCCTTTTTTTGATGACGTCCTAATAGCTGCCCCCACTAAAGAGTTATTAGTACAACGACTCAGAAAAGTTCTTCAGAAATTTAAAGATGCTGGTCTGAAGGTAAAAAGGGACAAGTGTCAACTTTGTACAGAGAGAGTGGAGTTCCTGGGATACCTTCTCGACAGACAGGGAATCCACCCCACCGAAAAAAAACTAACCGCAATCAAAAATGCCCCGAGACCTAGGAATAAGATAGACCTCCAAACCTTCCTGGGACTCATTAACTTTTATAACATCTTCTTGCCCCAGAAGGGAACCGTAGCCAAGCTCCTACATAGACTTCTCGACAAAAAAGCTTCCTGGGTCTGGGGACGGCGTGAAGAGAGAGCATTCCAAGAGGTAAAAGACCTCTTAACCTCCGATGCTGTATTAATGCAATACAACGAGACTCTACCTTTAACGGTTACCTGTGCCGCCTCACCATTTGGAGTGGGAGCCATTTTAAGCCATGTCCTACCAAATGGGAATGAGGCACCTATTGCGTTCTTTTCGAGAACTTTGTTGAAAACCAAAAGGAACTACAGTCAACTCAATAAAGAGGCTCTCGCTATTGTATCCGCAATTAAACATTTCCATGAATATGTGAATGGGAGACCCTTTACCATAATTGCAGACCACAAGCCACTACTTGGTATTTTGGCGGGAAACAAACCAACTCCCCATATCTTATCACCAAGAATGACACGTTGGTCAGAATTTTTAGTCGCCTACGATTACCGATTGCAACACCACCCGGGGGAAAACCATTCCCCACACTGAAGCTTTGAGTCTCCACTACCAGACATCATAGAGGACCCTGCTCCAACCTTAGCTGTATTGCAAATCAAAACCCTCAAATCGCTGCCGCTAGCCGCTCGAGACATTGCCTTAGAGACAAAAAAGGACCCTGTTCTGGTACGAGTCCTCAGCTGGGGAGAATAGGGTTGGCTGATCAGCACAACCAATAACACGTTCAAGCCATTTAGAAATCGTCAAACAGAGCTATTCTCCGAGAAAGGCTGCATAGTGTGGGGAGACAGAGTCATAGTCGTGGAGAAATTGCAATATAGGGTTGAAATATAGGGAGAAATTGCAATATAGGGTTGAAAATGTTGCATGATGGACATCCAGGCATCGTGCGGATGAAGGCATTGGCCAGGAGTTACACATGGTGGCCTTGCTTAGACAAACAGATAGAGACCTGGGTAGCAAAATGCAGCAAATGCCAGGAGATTCACTCCACTCCTCCAAAAACTCCCCCAATTCAGTGGGAAACTCCTCAAGGTCTTTGGTCCCACATCCACATCGATTTTGTGGGACCCACAAGAGGACACACTTTCCTCCTAACAGTGGATGCCTATTCAAACTGGCTCGAAGTCCACAAGATGAAAAGCACCACTACAGAGGCAGTCACTAGAAAGCAAAAATAAACTATTCGCTACCCACGGATTTCTGGATGTCCTGGTCTCCGATAATGGCCCCCAATTCATGGCCCTGCCATTCGAACAGTACCTGGCAGATCGGGGCATCCACCATGCCTTAACATCGCCAGCTCACCCTATGGCCAATGGAAGGGCTGAGTGAATGGTTCAATTTGTAAAACAGACCTTGCACAAAATGGACCACGGTGACATTGATGACAAAATAAACCGGATGCTTCTCCTCCAGCACATAACCCCAAACAGTACCATGAACAAGACCCCAACTGAACTCCTGATGGGCCGGAAACTTCGCTCACATCTCAATCGCCTCCACCCAAATGACATGCCAGAACAACCCCCGGGATCCACCAGCAAGTGTCGGGCATTCCAGGAAGGTGACCTCGTGTTTGCAAAAAACTTCTCGGGTGACCCACTGTGAGTCCTCGCTACCATAACGCAACTTACGGGACCCCGATCCTATCACCTACAAACTGCAGATGGTAAGATGTGGAAATGCCACATAGACCAACTCCATTCCAGACTAGCACCTAGTCCCATCTCAGCCCCGGAACCTCTAGCTGGGGGGGAGAGGAACATTGAGGAGGCCGAAGAAGAAATGATAATCGAAATCCAACAGTCTACACAACCAACCAGAGGATACTCACCATCGGGAGGAGAACCGAGCCAGGGAGTGGCCTCGCCGCGTGACACCACTGCGATGGAAACAGATCCAGGGAACCCAGAAGACAGCACTGGCATAAGCAGGGAAAGCAGTCCAGGGCCACATCCAACCCATCACCATCCAACCCAGCTAGCAGCCCGCCAGAACCAGAACCAGGACAGAAACCGGTGGAACAGCGCAGGTCAAGCAGACAGGTGAAGTGACCTGCCTACTTTCGAGAATACGTCACCCCACCCCTCAGATGGAACCTAGGGGGGAGGGGTGTTATGGACTAAGCCAATGCAGCGATACAACCCTAAAAAGCTTTACTTCACAGCAGGCTTCTAATCCTGCACTCCTCATTGGCCCGTGAATAGCGAGTCATGATTGGTCGTTTTTGGCCAGTCCGATTGGCTGTTAATGGGCCCCCCTAATTGGACGCTTGTGAAAGCGGTAAGCTAGAATCCTTGGTTGTTTTGACAGCAGCCAGCTCTATAAAAGAGCTGCTGCTGCCCAAGTAGTTGCTCTGTTCTTTCTGTTCAATGAAGAGTTGAAGTCACCATTCGATGCCTCGTCTCCGTTCCTTGCGCCCATGCCCAGGACTTAACATGAACAATGTGGCCTATCCAACAACATGAAATTTAATGTAGATAAAAGCACGGTTTTATACCTAGGCAGAAAAAACTAGATTAGGTGAAACCTGGCTCAAAAACAGCAATTGTGAGAGGAACCTTGGAGTCTTAGTGGATGATCACTTAAACAACAGCCAGCAATGTGCAGCAGCAACCAAAAGAATTAATACAATTCTTGGTTGTATAAATAGAGGCATAGAATCAAAATGTATAAACAGAGATATAGAATCAAATAAAAGTATTAGTTTAGAATACTGCACCCAGTTTTGGTCATCATATTATTTTAAAAAAAGATGTTGAGACTTTGGAAAAAGTGGAAAAAAGAGCAAGTAAGATGATTAAGAGCCTGGAGGAGAAAACATATGCAGAACAGTTGCAGGAATTGGATAGGGCCAGTCTAAAGAAATGAAGGACTAGAAGTGACATGATAGCAATATTGCAGTATTTGAGGGGGTCAACTTATTTTTCAAAACACCATGGCAATGCAAGGAACAATGGATAGAAACTAATCAAGGAGATAAGCAATCTGGAATTAAGGAGAAACTTCCTAACAGTGGGGACAATTAACCAATGGAACAGATGGCCTCCAGAAATTGTAGGTGCTTCATTACTAGAAGTTTTTAAGAAAAGACTGGACAGCCATCTGTCTGAAATGGTATAGGTTCTCCTGCTTGAGCAGGGGGCTGGACTAGAAGACCTCCAAGGTCCCTTCCAGCTCTATTCCTATTCCTGTTCTGTTCTATTATAAATTCAGAATAATGAGAAATTATAACATTGTGCTTTGTGAGCATTCTTCTAATCCACCATGATGAAATATTTACACGTTGTCAGCTGTTATCATGTGCCTGTTCTGGATGCAATAGAAATTTTTCCCAGATTAAATGAGTTCAGCTGCTTTTTCCAGAAGACTTTCAAAGTTTTGAGTTCATGCCCAATGTTTTCATAACATAATTAATTGTGAGATACAGAAAAAAAAATGGGAGAAAACTTTTCCTGTTTACTTTGGACCTCTTGAAAGCCTTTAATATGCTGGGAATGTGTCCTTTTTGGCTATCTGATTAAAATGGAAAGTGAGGAAATCCCTGCGTCTCGCACTTTTCTCAGCGGAAGGTTACTTTCTCTCTTCCATAATTTTCAGCATCTACACAAAACCACTGAGGGGGAACCTGCTCGGTTATCTATGTGGCTCTAATATAATTTCCATTGCATGCTAATGAGGCAAGGAGGTCTTTCCTTGGTATGTAGTGTATCTTCAAAAATGAGTTTGACTGTATGGCCCTATTCATGCACTGTGAACATCACTTTCCGAAATAGAATGGAATGCTCTCGTGGTAATAGTGGCAATTCAGTTTAAGCCTAATTGCCTGATGGAGCTCTTTTAACCAACTCACTTCTAAAATAGGTGGCCATCATTTTGTTCCACTTGCAGACATTAGAATCTGAAAAATAGTGTTCTTCCCAAGGAGACAATGGCAGCCCCAGAAGATTCCTATTCTTCTTTCTCCTGCTCAGTGCCCTTCAAACACACTGAGAGGGCAGTGCACAGATTAGGAAAAGCTACTATAAATCCTATTTTGTTTTGTCTTCCTATATTTTACTTTAATTTCCATGGCTTGTAGCTTGCATACATTTATTTCATGAACTCAGGGCAGCTCACATAATATAGGCAAGCTTAAGCAGCAATTTAAAACAGCATACTAAAAACCAGAATTAAAAATGGAACAAACACCTCATAGGCCAAATGCTTAAAGAAAGCCATGTCTTCAGTGTATACTGGAAGGAAGTTATTTCAGAGACCTGAATTGTAACAGAAACCCCAAATCTACCACACTCTGATTCCTAAAGAAATGAAACCTCTTCAATTGGAGGTTAAACAATAGGGAAACAAGTTCACAGTCTATAGAGGTCAAAAAGTCAAGATGGCAGCCATAACCAAGATGGCAGCGCTCTGGATAAAAAATGCAGGGTTTTGATTGTACAGTAGCATCCATGATCTTGATTATTTTGGCACCCCTTTTCCTTCTTTGTTTGAGGCTGAGTTGTCTAAAGGAAAGGAGAACCAATAAGATTGGCCTATACCAAAATTACATGTAAAGTTTTAGGCTTAGCATTAAAAAAAGATCTGACTTTGCCACTTTTTCTACAAGTTTAAATCAATGTTAACCTTAAATTCAGGATCCTTCTGAACAGGATTCATACTGTTTCTATCAATGTAAAATGATAAAAAGCAAGATTTCAAAATTTATGTTTCAAACTGAATAGTGAAATAAATAAATAAATTAGGAGCTTCCCAGAGTAGAGTTTTCCATAAGGGTATCACCACTGGAAATTTTCCCTCCCAAACCTCCAGCTGTGAGATATGTGAAATGTTAGCCTCAGAGCCTGAGCAGCTTGATCAGATTGGTAGGTACTCCTGCAGTTGACTTTTACATCTCAAAAAACAAAACAGCTACTAAGAAATGATCAACAAAATATTCCAGAAAAAGGTAATAGCAAACAATTTTATTTCCAAGAAAGCAACAAGGACCTACAGTATGTAGGAATTCACAAGGAGTTAAGTTTGAGTTGAAATAGCCTTTAAAACAAGCTCTTCAGGAATCCCAGACCCAAGTTGAACTTCCCTATAGCATTGTAGGAGTATATTATATATTCATAGCATTTTACAACTTTTAGAAGTTTTAGACAGTTTTTGAAGGATCTGCATGGGTTGCTTTCAACTTATGACTACAGCTGAGCCCAAATTTCTGTTGAGAAGCGAAACATTAATTGAGTGTTGCCCTCTTTTATGGCTTTTCTTGTGAAATTTCTTCTGTTCTTAAGTTAGGAACATTAAGTTAGGTTGCAACATAAATCTGGCTTTCCCATTGACTTTGCTTGTCAGAAGGTCACAAAAGGAGATAACCTGACACTGCAAACATCATAAATATGAGTCAGTTGCCAAGCAGCTCAATTTTGTTCACATGATCATGGGGGTGTTGCAATGGTCGTAAGTATGAAAAATGGCTGTAGGTCACTTTTTTCAGTGCCATTATAACTTTGAACAGTCATGAAATGAACTGCTGTAAAACTGTCTTACAGGAGTAGTGGATGCCAGCCTTGTCCTCTGGCATTTGCCACCAGAAACAGTTACCTCCTTTGGCTGCCCATGATAGGGTTGGCTTTCCTTTCTTGCAAGACCAAGACAGAATGGAGCCACTTATGTTGGCAAACAGGTAGTTCTCTGCTTATGACTACAATTGGAACCAGAACTTCCATTGCTAAGCAATGCATTCATTAAAGTAGTAATGCATGATTTTATGTCCTTTTTTTATCTTGGTCATTCAGTGAAACACTGCAGTCATTAAACAAATCATGTATTAAATAAATCTGGCTTTTTCCATTGACTTTGCTTGTGGGAAGCCACCTGGGAAGGTCACTGTTAGGGATAACATTGTTTACCCTAACTGGTTTAGGTAAATAATAATATGTTATCATGGTTTATAAGTTAAAGTGTCTGCAACTTTAAATATGGGACTGTAATTAGGGGAGTGATTGTGAAAGCACTTTAAAAGAAGCAAGACCACAGCTTGCTCTCTCTCTGGCTTTTATGATCCCTTATTACTGCTTGGAATCAAGACTGCATTGCTCAAACGGGAGAGAAAACAAAGGACTGATTTGTAAGTGAACTGACATAGGATATTCTACACGGACTTTGCTAACTGAATATCCCTGAATGGACTGACTAAATGTTACATGACTATTGGACTGTTATTTTGACTATGCTATGAACTCATAATGAAATAAACTATATTTTTGATAGCACAAGCGTATCTGTTATTTTTACTGTATGTTAATAAACATACAAACTTAGGTCACTCATTTATCTGTGTGCCTATCTGACTAACGCTGCACATTCTGTTTAGCTTGTCTCCCTAACACAATGATGATCAGGTGATTCTGGGACACTGCAACTGCTAGTTGCCAAACATTCGAATTTTGATCAAGGGGAGAAATAACCTGGAAAAGGAGAAACTTCCCATCAGTGAGAACAATTAATCAAGTGGAGCAGCTTGCCTTCAGAAGTTATGTTGCTTTATCACTTCACCATCTGTCTGAAATGGTATTGGGCAGGGGTGTCAAACTTGCATCGTCCCGGCAGCATCACATGACTTTTCACAGTTTCCCCCCCTTCACTAAACTGAGCATGGGTGTCGCCAGTGCATGATGCATCTGGCCTGCAGGCCGCGAGTTTGTGTAGGATCTCCTGCTTGAGTAAGGGGATTGGAGTAGAAAACTTCCAATGTCCCTTCCAGCTCTATTCTGATTGATTGATTAATCAATTGATTGATTGACTGATTGAATTATGCCATGGTTGTAAGTGCAAAGTCCAGCTGTAAGTCACTTTTTTCAATGTTGTTTTAACTTGGAACTGTCATTAAATGAACAAACTACCAGTATAGCAATTTGTCATTTTAAATTGTTCTTGTCAGTAGTGTAATATTCTTTCTTTCAGTACAGTTAGACTTACATTGGATTTTATTGTTTTGGTCTTGTTTTGTTTCCAGCCACCCTGAATTATGTGAAGGAAGGCAGGATACAAGCAATCAAAGCCAATAAATAAATGATCACCTCTGTAAATCAATTTCATGTGCTCTTTAAAAGTAGTGAAAATATGCCAGGGTTTCTGGGTTGCTGCAGCTGAGAAAGCTGACTTCGGTCCTTCTATAGAACACATGCTACCTGAAGTGCAGTAATCAAACCTGGTTGCAGTGCTAGGATTCAAAAAAATTTTTTACTACCGGTTCTGTGAGCGTGGTTTGATGGCGTGGCAGGGGAAGGTTACCACAAAATCCCCACCCCATTGACCTGCTTTCCAGCTCTGTTCTCTTGTACAGGGCAACAAAGAAGACCCAGCCAATCAGCTGGGACTGATTGGGAAGCAAAGAGTAGATGCGGGTGGTGGGGTGGTTTTTGCCAGTTCTCTGAACTACTAAACGTCTCCACTACCGGTTCTCCAGAACTGGTCAGAACCTGCTGAATACCACCTCTGCCTGGTGGGAACAGAGAGCTTACATTACATCTCAATTTACATTATTGATACAGTATGAAATATGTCCCAAAGCAGATGAGCACTCAAGAGACCTCCTGGTTTGTCTTGGCATGCTCAGTGTCTGCCAGTCACTGCTGCACATCAAAAAGAGAAGTGTTTTAAAGGTGCAGACCTTCATTGCAACTTTCTTGGAAGCTTAAATAAACTTTTCAAAGCTAGTTATGTGTATGCATGAATCTCTCTCTCTCTCACACACACACACACCAAATAGACCTGATGCCATTGCAAGTCATGTTTTTTTTATTGACGCTCTTACCTTGCCTCTTAATTTGATTTTTAAACTTATCACTGCATTTGCTATCAGCATACCTTTATGTAGAAAATTCAAAGAAGCTGACAATCTCTGAAAATGCATTCTGGGAAAGAAGTCAGAGTTATTAGCAGAGAACAAACAGTTTCATTCAAAACATACATATTTCTTAATTCATCCAACTGCAGTCGTGGAAAAAAAAAGTTGTTAGAATAGGAAGCATTACATGCAATTTCAAAGTCCATTTGCTTGCTTATCTGCTTGCTCATTAAGGTACTTAAACATAATTTATTCAAATTTCTCCAAAATCCATTCTAAACATTCTTGGCAAGTTATAATTTCAAGAGAGATGCTTAAGCTTAAATGATATTTTTAAGTGCTTCATGTTGTCATAGGAACCCTTAGGTTAAAATGCACCCATAATTGGTTTAGAGACCATTCACTTCTAGAGCTCCTGAAATAGGTCTATAGAAGATGGTTGGGCAACATTCTGAAGAACGACAACTCTCTTCCCCTTGAAGCTAAATGTAATGAGAGATGTTTGTTGGCGGATTTTGTTCTTTTGTGGAAAAGAGATGAACCCAAGTCAGTCTCACTTTCTAGGGTGAAATCTACTAGGATGAAGAAAAGAATCTAACTTAGCTTTAGCTGAACAAAAAGTAAGCAGAGACTTCCATTTTATTTTGTATGTCCTCTTGCAAAATCTTAGCTAGTTTCCTTCAAGGCTGATTTAATTTCCATCTTCCTTTGTTCACATGTCCTCTTTGGAGGCCTGGTCTTTTTCTTTCCTCATCTCTGGGTTTGTTAGCAGTTGGGTGTTCTGAAAAAAGATTTGTAATGGTACGTGGGAAGGATAGTGAGAGACAGAGAAGAGCTGTAGGCATGGCAATGGTTGGATAAGAGGGCAATGAAACCCACAAAAGGAATATGGATGTGGGAAGCATCCCAGTAGGTGGTTTGGATGATCACTGCTTCATTGTGGTAATATTTTGGACTTAATGGGCCCATCAGATTTCTCTTTTTATTTTTTTATTTATTCAAAAATTTTATTAAATACATTATTTAAAAATATTGAACATGGTGGACTTCTTTGACATAAATTTTTGTCATTACATCTTATATGCTCTGTATCTTACATACATTTATACACATTAGGTCTTTATACATTTTAATTCCTTTCAGTTACATTTCAGTTAAGTTACATAGTCTCTCATATCCCTCCTACAGATCCTTTAATCCTACAGATTCCTCTTTTTAGTTAACATGTATAACTTGCCCAAATTTTTCCTTAAAAGCACCATTGGAGAGACACCTCCTCAAATATTTGTGAAATAGCATCAGTGATCAGTTATATTATTTTTAAGGTCAACATTCAGAGAGTCATTATTAGTGAAATAAAACACTACCTTAGTCATTGGGCAGTCTGCTGCAAAAAGCAAATTTTATGCATCTTAGATAACTGATGAAGGTCTCCACTCCAAGTAAGTAGTTCCATCCTAGGTCCACCAGAAAGTTCATGGCTAAGGGGATCTTTAACCCAAGAAGTAAAGTCTTCTCAAGCAAAACCAACTAGATTATTTGTGCTTAATTAAGAAGTTTGCTTTAACAAGAATGCAAGAGACTTGAGAAATCCACAACACAGCACACAGAGAGAGGAAAATTCACTTTTCTTTCTCCAGTGCCTACGACAACAAATATCATTAGGCAGCAGTTAATATAAGAGGGAGAAAAAATATGTGTCTGGTAAAATTTGATGCACTCTCTCAGGGGAGAGTTAGCTAAAAAAACAAAAAGACAGTACAGCTACCCCTCGACTTACCACAGTTCATTTAGTGACCATTCAAAGTTACAACAGTACTGAAAAAAGTAACTTTTGACTGTTTTTCACACTTATGATTGTTGCAGTCACGCAATCAAAATCCAGATGTTTGGCAAGTGGTTCAAATGATGGTTGCAGTGTCCTGGGCGTCATGTGATCAGCTTTTGCGACCTTCTGACAAGCAAAGTCAAAGGGGAATCCAGATTCACTTAACAATCATGTTACTAACTTACAAAAGCAGTGATTCACTTAACAAGAAAAGTCAAGAAAATGTGGCAAGAAAAGTCATAAAATGGAGCAAACTCACTTAACAAAAGTTTCACTCAACAACATAGATTTTGGGCTCAATTGTGGTCCTAATCCGAGGGCTATTTGCAGTATTTAGCTAGCCATGCAATTAAAGATTTGTTTAATTGCTCTGCAGTAATTCTTAGGAATAAAATATCTCATTTTAATGGTCTTAAATGGAGGAAGAGGAGGAGGAGGAGGAGTTGTCTTTGCTAGTCATATGCAAAGTGAACCCAGAAAATTGACTGAAATAAGTTTAATTTGGTATTGTCCATTTCATTAGCAGGCAGCAGGTCTTTTTCCATCTGGAAATCTGAGGACGAAAACTGGGAGTTTCTGCATGCAAAGCATGTGTTGAGCCACTGAGCTACTGCCATTCCCAATAGGATTATATTAACGCAATAAAGAAGAAAGGCATATTATGCAATGTACTCCTAATTCTTTTCAGCATGCAGGATTAATTTCCTGGCAGAGCAGAGTTTGCAACAATAGGTATTAGGCAGGTAATTGGGGAATCTAGATGATGGTATCCCATTGCCATTATTTGATCTTCAAGTAAACCAAATAAATAAAGAAACCTGGTCGATTTGTCTCTGTTAGCATTTCCAACTATTTCTCAAAAGCCGTATCAAGTGTGTAATTGATGCTTGCACCTCAAGGTAATAACATGGAATGAAGATACCAGAATCCCGTCCCAGAAAAATGCTACCTATTCAAACACTGACTCTTAAAGTTGCTAGAAGGTTAAATAAATATGTGTTCTAATTAACTCATCATTTTTAATATAAGTTGGGAAACAACAATATACAAATAATATAATAAACCCTGTTAAATAGTCACAAGAATGGATTAATGAATGACTAGATTGTTTCGATTTAGAGCTATGAATATGAAAAGAAGAGAGGGCTTCCACGACTAAAAAGCAATAAGAACTTGTTCCTCAAAAAGAAATGTTCCTTGGGGAATAATATTTATAATAATTATTATTGTTAATAGTAGTAGTAATCCCAAAGTCTCTTTTAATAAAATCAAACATTTCTGCATAAAAGCAAAAAGACACATACATAGTGGGGAGAGGTTAAATATATATATTTTAAATGATGTTTAAAAGATTGCCATAATATTGTTGTTGGAAAAGTTGTCAAGGATATGGAGATCGTTACACACAAAATACTCAATGGCTCATACAATATGGACTATATTACCTTCCCTAACATGGGTATATCCCAGATCCATGGAATTCCAACCCCAGAATTGGGAGAGAATTTCATTCTAAATTGGAAATAATTTAATTGCTGAAAACCTTATAAGCCCATCCCTTTCATCTCAATAAAACCTGCTAAAGATGATTCAGAGAGAATCTTGCTTGGAATAATTACTTTTCATTGAGTTGTCAAGGGCCAGATAGTTAGACCATATCTCTTTAGCACATTCTTATTTCTACATTGCTAAGTCATATTGTTTGTTACAACATTTTAATACCACCAGTTACAGTAGAATTTGAAGCCATTTACAAAAACAAAGAGGGAGGTGGGAGGTTAAGAAATATGAAATATAAATAAATAAAATATAGTCAGTAAATCAGAAGATGTCAGGAACTATTTAAAGGCAGCCTGCACACAATTAGGCTGCAAATCCTCAGCAGAACTGCCAGATTTTAAGAGATTTCTAAGAGTCGAGGAGTTTGGAGTCCAACTGTGAGATGGGCAGCTGTATAAATTGACTAAATAGATAAATAAACCCAGCATTTTAAATTGGAATCAGACATAAATTCACAACTACTGTATATCATAGGTGACTAAATCATCTCCAGTACTTCTAGTTAACAGATGGACTATTACACTTTGGACCAATTTTGATTCCAAATCATCTTCAAATGCAACCCACATACCCACTGTAATAGTCCAACCAAGAGTTAAGAAAGGAATCAGTCACCAAAGCCAGGATTTTCTGAGGAAGATATGTCCACAATTGGCATACAACAGACCTGCTCCTAAGATATGAATATAACTCCAAATTTTGGACTTGCTTTCTGAGTGAGAGTGCAATCTTATCAAGCTAGAATAGAGTCATATATCTATCACCACCAAGGAATAAGTCTATCTTGCAGGAATTGAATCTGAGCCAGTACATATGTTGATATATTCCAAGATCCATGGTTATAAATGAACAATGAAAATTGGCTATTAATCTTATATTAGTGCCATCATCAAGCGCTTTAGAAGAAAGTAAAAATCTTAGCAACTAAAGCCCAAAACATAAGTTCTGACAACATTCTGGCTATAGTCTCCAAACCTTTGCCAGTTTCTAGCTGGCTTTCAGGCTGCAACAGCCCATTCGTTTTGCTAGTTTAACAAGTTATCATATTTAACTTGAATTGGGTTAACATCTCAGCTTGCCTGCCAACATTTACGGTAGCTAAAGAGGTTTTGGGATGTCCCTCCAGGTCCAAATTTTCTTCAGTGCCAAAGGATCATGAAGTATACTTACACAGTAAGTTTCTCTTCACCAGGAAAACAAGTCTTCAATTGTATTTCCATGTATTCTATTGTGAGTTAAATTACAGAAGCTGATTGCACAGAACTCAGCGCTCATCTACAACATTTAATATCACTGAGATAAAACTTATATTCAATTCCTTTAAAAGTCCCTTGTCCTTGGTTACCTTCAGTAACTGCACTACCTTTGAACCTGAGGGTGGGGGGAAGGCCAGGGTATGCTCTAATTTGGAAAGACAATTAAGTCTACTAAAAAATTATAGCATAGAATTATCACTCTCAGATACTTGGCAGATTTTACATGCTGGTGAAAATAACCTCATATTTTATTCCCCAATCTATACATCTTATTCCTGCTTAGAGTGCTTTCCTAATTATCTTTCCAACCTTCTGCCACATGATTTCCTTAAGTACAAAGTGGAAATATTTCCATTTCATTCCATGCCATTTTGCTAGTTGCAAACTTTTTTAATTGGTAACTTCACTCCTTCTATTTAAAGAACAATTATTTCCTGTATTTCTGGAAGAAAAGCAGAAAGCCTTTACATCATATAATCCTATTTTGCACCATAACTTTATATTGTCCTACAATATGGCCTACATTTATCCAGGGCATAAAAGCATTATTTTTTTCCAGCTTGGAGAGCTATTTTAGATTCTTAAACTTAAAATTCCTTATTGTTGCAATGATGTCATGCATCATTTTCCATACTGCTCCAGAAACAAATTAAAAGCTGTTGGAAAGTCTTACAACGTTTTTTTTCCCCTCAAGGCCTGTGTCATCTCCTATTCTTCTGAGCACCAATTTTATTTGCTTGGTAAAAAGCCAAAAGAAATACTGGCTCAGTCTATTAGATTTCTGCAGGTGTCCAAAGGTCAATTTCCGGGGATAAGTAGTGGAGAGTGGAGATAAGGTATAAAACATGGCTAAAGCCAAGACACTGGAGCATGGAGTTTTCTTGCCTGAATCTTGCCTCAGTGGAAAAGGCTGGAGCAGGACAGAGAGATGCTCAAGGCAATTGAGGCATGCCTGTGTGTAATGCTGACTGACATCACCCTAGGCTGAGGTGGGCAATAATTTTTTCTGAGGGGCCGCATGAGAAATTGGGACTGTTGTGGAAGGTTGACATCCCACTGCCAATGGTGCCAAAGCACCCCTCCTTCCCCCACCATGCTAACATTGTGGGCCAGATTGGGACCTCCTGCAGGCCAGATGTGGCCCATGGGCTGTAAAATACCAAGGTTGCCCGTAGATTTGACCTTTTCATTCAGGTCAAGATCTCTCAAATCACTTTAAGAGGTGCTCATTTTAAAGAAATAAATTTATTTTATGGAAGTGTTCCATTCTTCTATTGAAATGATCTTGAATTGTTTACATTTTTTACTTTTCCAACTGATGTGCAGTTATGATTTTAATACTATGTTGCTAAAAGCTTTGTTATCTTGAATTTAATGTCATTAATATTAGTCTGGTAAGGTCGTTTGAGTTCAGTTGTTTGGCTAAAAAATAAAACTCCATATTGCAGTGTAGAAATATTATTTCCATACATATGTATGTATCCTGTATGATGATAGGATAGGCATTGATAAGTAGATAAGAAAAAGCGTTGTGAGGGATGGAATGTTTCTCCAATAAGCATGTCTTCTTAGTGTTGGGTTATAACCTGTATCTTACAATACAATGGTCAAGAAACAATTGCTCAACCCACTTTTACTACTGATTATACAGTGTGAGTGTCAAAATCTACGCAAATTCATTCATCTTCATCAGTTTATTCAAAGTACCAAACTTTAAAGCCAACCTTCAATGCCAAAGAACTTCATCCTTTTTTTTCAACTTTTCATTCCATTTTGTATGTCTGTGGAAGTTGGTCTTGTTTTTGCAAATATGCAACGGGATCCATGGCATTCATGTGAGAAAGGCTTACCATGAATGTGCGAATCATGGGAAATAGCAAACACAGACTAATGACTGTTGTGATTGGAAGGATCGATCCTGCTGGGAGTTTTGACTCTGATGACTCTGAAGATGGAAGGTTGGAGCCTGTTGTGAATGTGGAGTCTGAATTATCAGAGGACACAGATGTGAGCCAGGAGGATGAGAGATTATCGGAGAGACAATCCTCCCCAGAATCTTCGACTTTGCTCATGCCAGCAACTGATCCACAAAATGAGTCAGAGGCTTTTGTGGAGAAACTGACAGATCGTGGCTTGATGCTAGAACTAGGAGAAGATTGAAACGTCAATCTGAAGGGAGGCGTCAAGCCAGACATTGATTAGAGAGACTAACATGCCCATCCAGGTGATTTAAGGAGGCGTGCTGACTCTCAAACTTTGCTTGCAACCAAAGTGTTTGATGAGTCGAAGGAGCGGCCTTTGTGATTTATGGACAATCCTGAATTACCAGACAGATTCCAGGAAGTCTGCCAAGGACTGGAAAACAGTACTGTTAACCCTTTTTAGTCTGGTTTTGTTCTTGTTTGAATATTTTGAACTCTGGAACTCTGTATTCTCACTTGTGAATATAGGTGAGACATAACAAATGATTATGTCATTAGAAGCACAGTAACTCCAAATAAAATAGAGGAAAATATAAACAGGTAAACATGTTTAAAGTCATAGGCAGTAAACTTCACTTTGCAGACTATGTCATTAGTCCCTAAAAGTGAAGCTGGATGCCTATGACTTTAAACATGTTTATCTGTTTATATTTCCTCCATTTTATTTGGAGTTACAGTGCTTCTTATTAAAATTAAATGATTGATTAAATAAATAACTTACTGATAGTTTGTTCCAAGTACAGTTCTAACATTTTCACAATGCACAACAGGCCAGTTTACCACGGCTCAGTGAATCTTCACTTTGAAGATTAAGGATGATCAAATCACCCATTCAGAGAAAATCTTCAGATGAAGTCAAGGAATTGAATTATACCTAATCAGATGTTTTGGATTTACTGGAAGAGTGGATGGATTTGCTAATGTGCCCACATTTCGATTGATTATATGCCACCAAGTCAGTGTCTCTAGGATGATTTGTCCCCAGCCTGATCCCTCAGGCCTTCTCGGGTTGCACCTATTGCTGCTGTAATTGAGTCCATCCACTTCTTTTTCTATGCCATCTTTCACAGCATTACAGACTTCTCCAGAGAGCTAACTCTTTGAATAATGTGTCCAAAATATAATAATTTCCGACTAGCCATTTGTGGTTCTAGTAAGGATTGATTTGTTATTTGATCCATTTGTTTGTTTTTCTTGGCTGTCCATGAAAACACTCAGGAGTGTTTTCCCAATAGTAAAGTTCAAAAGTATCAATACAATTTCTATCGTATTTCTTCCAAGACTAACTTTTGCTTCCATAGGTGTATCCCTGGGAATACCACTGCCTGCATTAATTTAGTACATGCCTAGTTTTTACAAAATCAGATTTTAAAAATTAATTGAACTGAGCTGAATTGAATTGAATTGACTCAGCTCATTGAATCAAATCAACCCATTCTAAACATATTATTCAATTGTATTGATCATATGAATTGGATCTTCAGTGAATTACATGCACTGTTAACCTGGTTAAACTTACCTAATGTTATATTATTTTGTCATTGGAAAAAGTATACCTCTTTTAGTGGCATATTTCTATATGATAATACACAATGCATATACCTCGATAAGATGATCACCAATTTATTTTATTTATTTATTTTATTTTATTTGGTTTGTCAATTGTTTACAAGATAATAGGTATAAGACTAATGAGCTGTATTTGAGTATTGGTCTAGCAAATGTTTTGTATGATCTAGTTAGTAGTGTAATATTACTACCAGAGAAAATTGTTTGGAGTTTATGTTTGGAGTTTCCAAATGTAAAGAATATTAGCAAGCTCTCCATCCAAAACAGATTTTTTTGGCAGCAGATTTTTTTTATATAAATATAGGTAATCCTTGACACAACCATTCATTTAGCAACCTTTTGAAGTTACAATGGCCCTAAAAAATAAATGACTTACAGCCGGTCTTCACATTTATGACCATTGCAGCATAAGTTGTCATAAGTTGTGAGAAAAATTCAGGAACTTGGCCATTGGCATATATTTACAAAGTTTGCAGCATCCTAGATCATGTGATCATCTTTTGCAACCTTCCCGGCCAGCTTCCAACAAGGAAGGTAAATGGTAGAAGGCAGATTTCCTCAACAACTACAGTGATTCGCTTAGAAGTGTGGCAAGAAAATTTATAAAATCACAGACTCAAGTTTTTTTCCTTAGCAACAGAAATTCTGATGCCAACTGTGTTTGTAAATTGAGGACTACCCATATGCATCTCATGTCCCAATGAGATTAGGAATAGGCTTTCAATAGGTGGCAATGCCTGATTAATCTTGGCTGAGCTGAGAGGCTAAGCAAAATCAAATCTGGTTAGTACTTGTATATTGTAGCAGTACTACTATAGCAATAGCGCTTATATAGTGCTTCATAGCAGTCTCTGGTGATTTACATTGTCATCATATTTCCCCCAACAATCTGAATCCATATTTTACCAACCTCAAAAAGATGGAAGACTGAGTCACCCTTGAGCCTATCAGGACAAAACTCCAGGCCATGGGCAAGATTAGTCTGCAATACTGCATTTTAAGCAGTGCGACATCAGAACTCCTACAGGGCTATAGGCAAGATTGGGAAGTCAAAGCACAACTTAAAAAGCAGCAACGGTGAACCATTCCAGTACTTTTGCCAAGAAAACTGCATAAACATTCCAGAAAATCTCTAGGATTCATGTTTGGCTCAGAGACTTGGCTAATATATGTACTCCCAACTCCAGACAGACAAGTAATGGTAACTTCTCTACGGGTTGCCTTAGAATAAATAAAATTCAGTCAATCACTAAGGTTAGCATTTTTTTTATAAAACAAGCAATCTTGGCTTACATGTTTTGATTTTGTATCAGTTTCTTCATCTCATTTCTTAATGCATTTCTCTTCTTTTCTTTCAAAACATTTCGGGGAAGAATTGTCAAGAGGGATCTTTTAAAATGTAGGAAAGTAGGCTTTATTTTAAAAGTCAAGCTCCTTGGTTTTGAAAGAATAAAAGGCAATTTTATAGTCAAGATACTGAAGATAGATGGCAGAGGATTCTCAGTTTTATCCAGGATCGTGAGAATAAGATGAAAAATCCAGACCAGGAATTAGCCATTGACCCTTAAACCCAGTTTTGAACCTACTTTAAAACGTAACCAGCAGATCCCTAAATTAAACTCAGCAGATATACAAAGAGGTTTGGTAACAACCAGTATTCCTGTTTTGAGACTCTTGTAGCTTAGTCAAACTCATATGTGGAATTCCACAAACAATGGTCCAGAGAAGAGGTATTTTTAATTTACACACCTTTATTTTAATAATATTTAATGAAGCAGCCCAGAACTAAGGAAAAATTTCCAAACAGTGAGAAAAATTAACCTGTGCAACGGCTTGCTTCAGAAGTTGTGGGTGCTCCATCACTGAAGGCTTTTAAGAAGAGACTGGACAACTATTTGTCTAAAATGGTAGATGATCTCTTGCTTGAACAGGGGATTGGACTAGAAGACTTCCAAGGTCTCTTCCAATTCTTGTATTCTATTATTCTGTCTTTCTGGTTTTGGGGACATCTGAAATAAATGCACAGAAGGCAAAAACAGTTCACATCCAACCTGTCGTGTCGTCGGAAATGATGCCAGGAGTCGGTGACTTAATTCAAGCTCTTTTATTGAGTCAGGAACCGAACTGGGGCTAAAGGAAAAACTTGCGGCTTTTTATTTCCAAGCCGCAGCGGCCATGGCCATGGCACCGCTTTGAATCTCCCGCGATTCGAATGGACCAATCGCGGGAGATTCTTAGTGAGCCAATCGGCGCGGCTCGCCTAGCCAATCAGAGTACCCCGCGCTTTGGCCAATTAAAGCGCGGGGATCTCAAGAATGCTAATGAGGGGACAGAACACCCCTCCCTCTTGGTTCAGTCCTTACGTTGCGTCATCCCGTAGGTAGGCGGGGCTCCGTCTCAGCCTACTGGACCTGCGCAGGTCAGTCATAGGTTGGATCCTGGCTGGTTCGGTCGGGGTCTCCGCTTCTCTGGATGCCGTCATGGGAACCGCCTGGTTGGTCGGGCCGGGCTGCTCTCCGCAGCTCCCTCCTGGGCTTCCCGGGTTGGTTGAGCTGCGGGTTTCGCCGCTCCTGCTCGGTCTTCCCGGGTTGGTTGAGCTGGCCTGGCTGTCTCTTTCTGGTGAGGTTTCGTGCTGGCTGCTTCCAGGTGAGTATGGCTGGTTTATTCTTTCTTAGTTTTGGTCCCCTGGGTATTCCCTCCCCTCTTGGTTTGTGTTGTGGGGGTTGGTTTTGCTTGGTTGCGTGTCGGTGGTCTCTTGGGTGGTCGTCCTCGATCTTAACTGGTCGATGTGGCATTTCCACGCTCGTCCGTCGGTTGTTTGTAGCTGGTACGAGTGTGGGCCTGTTAGTTGTGTTATGACGGCCGGTACCCATAATGGTCTCCCGTTAGGTTTTTTGCGTAGTCGGCATCGCCTGGTGCGAAGGTTCGGTGTTTGCTGGTTGAGTCTGGGGTTTTCTCTGGGTTGTACGTGGGGTGTAATCTATCGAGTGGGGACCTTATTTTCCTCCCCATTAGCAGTTCGGCTGGGCTTTTATTCATTGTGGTATTTGGGGTTATGTGTTGGATGAAAAGTAATTTATTTATTTTGTCCTGGATCTCCCCGTGGTCTATTTTCTGGATGGTTTTCTTAGTGAATTGAACCATCCGTTCCGCCCTACCGTTCGCCGCCGGATGCGCCGGTGCTGTCAGCGCATGTCATATGCCCCTTTCCGCTAGGAATTTTTTGAATTCTAGCGAGGTGAATTGGGGCCCGTTGTCGGAAACGAGGACGTCTGGGAGGCCGTGTGTTGCAAAAAGTTTGCCGAGTTCTTTGGTCACAGCCTCCATGGTGGTTGTTCTCATGTTGCTTACCTCCAGCCAGTTGGAGTAAGTGTCTACGGTTATAAGGAAAGTGTGTCCTTTTGTGGGCCCGGCAAAATCTATGTGGATCCTAGACCAAGGTCCCCTGGGGGTTTCCCACTCTAGGACGGGTGCTGCGGGTGGGCTTGGCCTAGTTTCCTGGAATCGTGGGCACCTTGATACCCAGGCCTCGATCTGTTTGTCCATCCCTGGCCACCAAGCGTAACTTCTGGCCAGGGATTTTGTCCTAACGATGCCCGGGTGCCCCTCGTGTAACAGTTCCAAAACATTCCCTTGTAGTTTTTCTGGGATGACCACCCTATCCCCCCATAGTATGAACCCTTATAGTAACGAGAGTTCCATTTGCCGGTTCCGGAATGTCCTGACGGACTCGTCGTTGTCCCTTTCCGGCCACCCTTTCTCTACCCAATGCAACACCCGCGCCAGACGTTTGTCTTTATTAGTTTCTCGGGCAATGTCTGACGCGGTTATGG
The DNA here is from genome assembly GCA_033807585.1 of Hydrophis major. Lineage (NCBI taxonomy): Eukaryota > Metazoa > Chordata > Lepidosauria > Squamata > Elapidae > Hydrophis > Hydrophis major. Next base: position 78,520,043 of record CM066329.1, read on the forward strand.
GTAGGTTGGGTAGAGTCTCTATACTGAGGGTGGTCGTCGTGGGTGCTGGGTCGGTGTCAGGTTCCGGTAACAGTGAGTGGCTTAAGGCGTCCGCATGGGAGATAATCTTACCCGGTCTGTGTGTGAGTCCATAATTGTAGGCAGCCAGGAACTCGGACCACCTTGTCATTCAGGGAGACAGAATGTTCGGGGTGGCCCTGTTCCCTGCAAGGATTCCCAGCAGCGGTTTGTGGTCGGTGATGATGGTAAATGTCCGGCCGTAGAGGTACTCGTGAAATCTTTTTACTGTGGCGACGATGGCCAGAGCCTCTTTGTCCAGCTGGCTGTAGTTCCGCTCCGGTTTGGTGAGGATCCTTGAAAAGAACGCGATGGGTGCTTCTTTTCCGTTGGGGAGAGTGTGGCTGAGGACAGCGCTGACGCCAAAGGGTGATGCGTCGCATGTGACGGCTAGTGGTAGGGTCTCGTTGTACTGGATAAGGACGGCATCCGAAGTGAGCAGGTCCTTGGTTTTCTTGAAGGCGGCTTCCTCGCGTTTCCCCCAAGTCCAGGTCGCCACCTTGTCCAAAAGCCTATGCAAAGGCTCCACCGCCATCGCCTTTTGGGTCAGGAAGACATTATAAAAGTTAAGCAGCCCCAGAAACGCCTGCAGTTCTGTCTTCGACTTGGGTGTGGGGGCTTCTTTGATGGCTTTGATCTTTTGGTTGGTGGGGTGAATGCCGTGACGGTCTAGGAGATATCGTAGGAATTCAACCCGTTCCGTGTATAATTGGCATTTTTCCCTCTTTACTTTGAGCCCGGTCTCTTTGAATTTGGTTAGGACCTCCCTTAGGCGACTCTCTAGTTCGGCCTGGTTGGTTGCCGACACTAAGACGTCGTCGAAGTAAGGTACCACCCTCTTGATGCCTTGTAACAGCCTTTCCATTAGGCTTTGGAATATTCCAGGCGCCACGCTGACTCCGAATTGGAGCCAGTTGCATTTAAATGCTCCCCGGTGGGTGACTATGGTTTGCGCTTCTGCCGTTTCCTCGTTGACCGGCAATTGTTGGTATGCCTAGGCGAGGTCGAGTTTAGCGAAAACCTTGCCCCCTCCCAGTGAATGTAGTAGGTGTTGCACTACTGGGACGGGGTAAGCGCTTTGTTGTAAGGCGCCATTTAGGGTGGCCTTATAGTCCCCACAGATTCTCACTGACCCATCAGGCTTGATTGGGGTGACTATGGGGGTCTCCCACCGGGCGTGGTCTATGAATTGTAGGACCCCTTGCTTGATGAGCTTGTCAATTTGCTCGTCAATCTTGGGTTTAAACGCGAATGGTACCCGCCTTGGTTTTAGGCGTTTTTGGGGGATGTTAGGGTCTAGGCTAAATGATATAGGGGGCCCTCGGTACTTGCCTAGGTTTCCGTCGAACACCTCTTGGAATTCCCGGGCTAGTTGTTGCTCCCAGTTGTCGTCGGCGATGTGATCGATGCCCGTGACTGCGATGCCGAGCGGTGCGAACCATTGTAGTCCCAGTAGGCTTGGGCGGTCGCAATCGACGATGGTCAGGGGAAGCCTTTCGGTGCGCCCTTTGTAGGTTACCTTGAACTGTCCGGTTCTGACTACAGGGATGCAGTTTCCCTGGTAGTCTTTCACGATTAGTCTCTGGTTGTCTAGGCCTTTTCTCTGGATGGTAGGCACCAAGCATTTTATTTCTTGCCATGCTACCATGGAGAGGTGGGACCCAGAGTCGACCTCCATTTTACATGGCTCGCCTTCAATGCCTACCTCCACGTAGACCTTCCGGGCATCGTTGGCTGTGGCGTGGCCGATGGTGACTGTCTGACGGGTCTCCTCTCTTCGCCGGGTCTCGCTGCCTCGTAGGGATCGTCCATTCCAGTCCCATCTGTTGTCAGCGGGGCGATCTCTGGTTCGGGGTGGTGTGCTGTCTCGTCTCCATTCGTTCTGGTCCCATTGTGAAGGGCTGCGGTTCTTTTTGAGACGGCAGACGCGGGCAATGTGTCCCTTCTTGTCGCAATGCCAGCAGATTGAATCGAAGAACCGGCATTCGGACCTGGGGTGGTCGCCTCCGCAACCAGCACAGGTGGTCCTCAACTTACAACCCCACCGGTTCCGTGGGTCGCGACCTGCCTGGAGACGGTGGATTTCCTCCTCTCATCAGAAGTGCCCGATGCTGAGTGGATGTCGCCCTGGTGGGTGGTCATCTCGGGTTGGGCCTCAGTCGACCTTGCAGGGTGGTTGTTCCCACTGCAGTCCCCGGCGTTCGGTCGGCGCATGCAGTCGGCGGATGTTCGGGTAGCTTCGGCAGCTGTGGCTTCGGTGAGGGTATCTGCGAGGGTGATGTTGCCCTTGGCCATCAGCCGACTCTGGAGGACGGGGTCCCAAAGGCCAAGCACGATTCGGTCTCGCAGGGCTTCGTCCATGTTGTCGAATTCGCACAGCCCCCATAGGTGCTGTAGTTCTGCGACAAAGTCGCTGAAACTCTCACCCAACCGTTGGTCCCGACGGTAGAACTTGTGTCGTCGGATGAGGATGGGCACGGCTGGAGCGTAGTGTCACCGGAGTATTGGCTCGAGGTTGTCCCAGTCCATCGTGGTCACGTCAGCGGGTTTGACAAGCGCTTTGGCCATCTTAAACACTGCGGCCCCGCAGTGGGTCAGGAAGACGGCTCACTTCTTTGTGCCGGTGGCGTCCTTCAGGTCGCTGCATTCGAAGAACATGAGGAATCTGTCTGAGTATGATTCCCAGTCCTCGCTGGCAGGGTTGAAGGGTGCAGGAGGCGCGATGTTTGCCATCGTGGAGTTTCGTCTGGCTTCTGTTGGACACGTGCTTCGGTTCAGGATCAGGATCCCACCTTCGTTGCCAGTGTCGTGTTGTCAGAAATGATGCCAGGAGTCGGTGACTTAATTTAAGCTCTTTTATTGAGTCAGGAACCGAACTGGGGCTAAACGAAAAACTTGCGGCTTTTTATTTCCAAGCTGCAGCGGCCGCGGCCAATGGTACTGCTTTGAATCGCCCGCGATTCGAATGGACCAATCGCGGGAGATTCTTAGCGAGCCAATCAGCACGGCTCGCCTAGCCAATTAGAGTGCCCCGCGCTTTGGCCAATCAAAGCGCGGAGATCTCAAGAATGCTAATGAGGGGACAGAACACAACCCACAAGCTTACAGAACGAACTTCCACACTCATCTTAAAACCAATATACAGATATTCGCCACTATCGCTGATCACATTCAGCCCATGTTTCAGAAAGCCAGTGAAGCAGCCTTTGGAGTAGGCCCCCTTCATCATGTCTGTGCTAGCTGCTATGACAAATATAGATTCATCCTGTCTTGGCAGTGTTGTCTATTCTATGGCGATAACAAAACTCTTGTACTATCAGCATTTTTTTCATTAACCTTCTTGCTGGTGTCATTGTGGCTGCTCTCTCGGTTTTTCTTCCAAGATGATCTCTTTCTTGTCTTTTTTTCTTCTCTCTCTCTGCTCTCTCCCCTGCCTGTCATCCTCCTTTCAATGAATACAAACCCAGATCTAGAGATGCTTTATCTCAGATGGAGGCATCAGAGCTTGGGAAAGGAAAAATCAGAACAGCCACAAACTTTATTGAAATCCTGTTTCTAATGCCCTCCCTGCCTCATAGAAGTACGGTTATGGTTTTGTCTTCATCAAAGAGGAGATGTCAGTTCCTTTAATGTCAGCTACAAGCGTCAGAGTGATTACAGAAGCCCAGGACAGAGGTGATGAGATTCATGATGGTGACGAGGTGTCTGGCAGGAGGCTATGAAATACAGATGAATAATCTATGCATTAATTGGGGAGGGGGGGATAATGAGTGACACCAACTGACAACCAGCGCTGGACACTGAGCTTAAGTACAGTGAACCAAGATGCAAACATTAATCAGGGTGGAAATGCCATTAATTCACTTTGGACAAGTGGATCGGTTCAATCATTTTATATATTGTACTAACAGTGTTGTAACTGCTTGAAAATATAACCATAAAGGTAGTATTTCGCCTAGGAAACTCCCTGCACATTGGAGGCTGAAATCTGATTTCCACTTATAAGTGGCTAATCTATAGATTGCTTGAAACCTCCCATGGCCCACCTTAAATTTGTTACTTGCTGCAGCATTTTGCGTTCCAACATAATGTCCACTTTTTTCTTCTTCTTTTATACGCACAGAAGAAATGTATCCTCTGTGTATATATTTACAAATAGACACAATGCATCTATACTTGTATATATTCTTCCAATGCATGTATCAAATACACATACTATGGAAGAATGTATATAAATATAGATATATTTTGTGTGCATTTTCCCTTATGTACAATTTTGTGCATACCTCTCCTCATCATGCATATCGGCGAAAAGAGTCCCCTAATGCATTTGTGCTTCAATGATTTTTAATACAGAATTGCATTTAAAAATTCAAAGAATTTTTTTAAAAAAAGATAGTAATTGCCCTGCAGTCTGTGAATGATGCCAAGAAGTAAGGGATCACTTAATTCTTATAAAACTGTGAGCCATGTGGATTTCTCCTCCTCTCTAATCATTTAGTCTAAATCAGGTTGCTAGATTTCCTGATGCAGATATAGATTTGCATTTTTGTAATCGGGTCATTCCTCGGTTGACTAAGGGTTTAGGCTGAGTAAGCAATTGGCTCAGTTAGTGGAATTTCTATTTGGCCTCTGAGTCCAGCTGGTGGAGTTTAAAATTCTGTCAAAAGAAAAACCAGTCAAAAGTCTGTCCTTTCCTGAATTGGTCCATCTTCCACTATTCATTTATCAGTGCTTGGGGATACTGTGCTGGTGCAGTGGTTAGAATGTAATATTGCAGGCTAATTTTGCCGACTGTTAGCAGTTTGATTCTCACTGGCTCAAGGTTGACTTAGCTTTCCATCCTTCAGTAAAATGAGGACCCAGATTGTTGGGGACAATATGCTGACTCTGTAAATCACTGTGAGAGGGCTTTAAAGCACTGTGAAGCGGTATATAAGTCTAACTGCTATTGCTATATTGGCAATCAGTCCATCAGTCAGGACAGCGGGAGAGATGTCCAGATTTAGAGAGAAAGAAGCAAGGAATTGAGCAATAAACAGGCCATGGAAAAACTCTTAAACTACAGAAGTTTCTCTCCTGCCTTTCTTTGCTCAGAAGATACTGTATGTCATTGAATCTGACCATGTTATTTTGGGGAGACTACTCCAGTATTTTCATTGCTTTCTGAGAAGGGTTAGGGTTGGGGAATTACTCTGAGTATTTCACTTTATTAAATGCTTCACTATAGTTACACATAGACTTTATCAAACTTGAATCCTCAAACCCTTCATTGTATTACCATTGTGATGCTCAATGTTGGCATCAGAATCTTATAGAGCTCTTGGAAATCCCACATTATTTCAGAATGCTGGATATATTCCATGGCCCCTAGATTCCCGATCTTGGGCAATGTTTGTTCGGTGTGCTCCTTTTACATATTTTAAGTAACCTAACAATACTTTTGTCCTTCCTCCTAGTACTTCTTGTACTAAATAAATATTCAGTAATGTCAAAAATAAGCATTTTTCACACAAATCATGGCATTCAATTTATTTTACTAATTACATTTTATTTTAAATTGTCCTTCCAAAGTGGTGTATATAACATAGTCTTTCCCTTCCCTAATTTATTCTCACACACACAAAAACTTGTAATATGAGCTTCACTGAGAGAGATGCTTGCTAGCACATTATTACTTTTGTAAAGTGTTTGAGAAGTAATCTAAAATGGATTTTTCTCCAGGGTCTGCTGGAAATGGTGTGGAAGCTTCCAATAAGCACTAGGTGGCAGAAAAGAAAATTTGTTGTTGCATCTCTTTTCTGCCATCTAGAGGTCATTGAGATGTCTGCAGCCCAGAAGCCCTTTTCTGCCCTGTTCCAGTTCCAGCTTTCTTAATCACTAGACCATAATGTCTGACATGCAATAAAGTATAAATATCATTATATTCAAATTTTGTTTGTTTGTTTTTTCTTCTAATAAGAATAAATCCCCCCAGAGTTCACGTGGATAGTCTGAAAAGGTTTCCTAGAAGAACAGTCTTTATAATTCAGAAGTGGGAGCTTGTCTGATTGTTTATAGCGTAATTATAATGAATCCCAGGGACAAGTGGGCTGGACTTCCCCTCCCTCTTGAATGACTATTGTTATGATATGTACAGAATAACTCTTGAGTAACAAGGATATGCACATGGAAACGTTTATGAGAGTAGTTATGAATAATTATTCAGCCACACACAGATACACTAAATTGAGTTAAAGTTTACTTTAAGAAATAGCACAGTCCAATAAACGGTCAGGTCATATACATTTTACCATCCAAAGAATATCCAATTTCATAATTTTCTTCCTTGTTGCCTTTGTCATTTACAGTAAACAAAGATATCAAAGTATAAGCACAGGATAAATACAACAGAGGACCTTATGTCAGAGAGACAGAATGTCAGAGAGAGCAAGGTATGATCTCTGGCTCCCTCTTAAGGTAATTTGCAATATAATCAACCAATCGGAATATAGTATAGATCAATACAGTGATTTTGTCTTAAAGCTAGAAACATACATTGTTGGTTTATATATATTGCCAACCCAACTAATTGGTGGACAGATTCCTAACAACTATGCCAGAATTGCTGGGAACCTAACAACTTGTAATCTGGATCACCAGGAGGAAGAAAAACATTTCCATCTCCTGATCTTGCTCTTGGCAAAGGGGGCGTGGGTGCAAATCAAATTAAACATTTATTGTCAATGGGCAACATTGAAATTGAGAATCTTGATGGTCCTGGAATAGGGATGGTATATCCATCCTGGATCTACTTAAACTCTCCATGATACCACTGAGCATGGTGTGGTCAGGCACAAGTAACCAGGAATAAGAGTTGAGTTCAAAGCACTCCAAATTTATTCCATGCAACCTATACACAAGAATCTTATCTAATAATGTCAAGGCAAATTAGCACTAGATAAGAATGTCTTGCATAGGTATAAGGTATTTCCTTTCTTTCTCTTAGTTGGTCTTTATTTTATATACATCACATATAGCTCACACTGTTCAGGTATATAGCAATAGCACTTAGACTTATATACCACTTGACAGTGCTTTCTTAAATGGTTTACATTTAAGTCAGCATATTGCTCCCAACAATCTGGGGCCTCATTTTACTGACTTTGGAAGGATGGAAGGCTGAGTCAAACTTGAGCTGGTGAGACTTGAACTGCCAAACTGCTGGCAGCCAACAGTCAGCAGAAGTAGCCTGCATTTCTAACCATTGCACCACGGCAGAAGTACTACAAATAACCAGCTATGCTATAGAAATCACCTCCCTCTTTTTAGTCAACAAGCTGTGGTTTATTTGTGGGGTCTAATTTTCCATTAGTCAGACATTCCTGTCCATGCTGCCTATTTAAATGTCAGGTGCTCATTTACATTTCAATGTATTTATGTGTGCATTCCAATTCAGAACATAAACTGCCACAGCCAAGTAATTCTGCATTGTCTAAGATGACACGCCAGTGCAATATGTTCCCTAAGGCTTACCCCTTTATGAACATTAGCTGTGTTGTGTGCTTCATGTACAGTATTAGCATATTCAGAAACCCTCGCACCCGATTGGTCCGGACCAGCAAAGACCTGATTGGTCAACCGATCAGCCGTGATTGGAGCGCTAGGAATCTACTGCGATTGGCTGTGCCGATCGCAGGAGATTCAAAGTGCTGTCATTGGCTGTCGAGCCGCGAGCCAGCACTATATGAAGGGCTGCCGCGGCTCACATCCCCAGACCTTTACCTAAACCTAATAAAGAGCTGAACTCACAGAATGGTCTTGCGTCTCTGTCGAACCAATCCGCCTCCGATCTTACACTGGCGATGAGGGTGGGATCGTGAGACAAAGAGACCACCCAGCACATGGTGAGGCGGCACACGGCAACCAGCAACATGGCCGAAATCAACTCGCCTCCCGCTCCCTTCAACCCTGCTACTAAGGACTGGGAATCCTATATCGATATGTTCCAAATGTTCCTCGAGAGTAGCAACCTCAAGGACTCCAACGGCCACAAGAAACGAGCCATGTTCCTCACGCACTGCGGGCCTGCAGTCTTCAAAATGGCCAAAGCCTTGGCCAAACTGGTGGACGTCAAGACGATGGAGTGGGACGATCTCGAGCCCCTGCTGTGGAGCCACTATGCCCCCGTCATGGCCATCCTCATCCAGTGGCACGAGTTCTACTGGCGGGATCAACGCAAGGGCGCAACTTCATAGCGGCACTACGGGACCTGGGGGGTCTATGCGAGTTCACCGACCTGGACGAGGCCCTGCGAGATCGCGTCATCTTGGGACTCCAAGACCCCATCCTCCAGAGCCGCATCATGGCAAAGGGAGACATCTCCCTCGCCGATGCCCTCACCGAAGCCGCTGCAGCAGAAGCAGCCAAGAAATCAGCGGCTCGGATGCGACAATCGAGCATCATGCCATGAGCGGCGACCGGAGAGGCCACCTCGACCCCTGAGAGGAGGCCCGTGACAGGCCACACAACCACACACCATGGCGACATCGACTCCTTCTCAGAAACCGAAGACGAGGAGGAGGAGATCCACTGTCTCCAAATAGCACGGGAGCGGTGGGAACCACGAGGTCGTAAGTCAAGATTCCAGTGTGCCAGCTGCGGCGGCGATCACCCCCGAGCGGACTGTCATTTTCTCGAAGCCATTTGCAGGCATTGTGAGAAACGGGGGCACATCGCCAAAGTGTGCCAGAATAAGAAGCACTACAGCCCGCGGCGATGAGATGCCAGCCCCCGACGGAGAGACAGCTCCCCCACCAGGACCCAAGATCAGCAGACAGAGAACTGCTGGAGCCGGGAAGGTTGGAACAGGCGACTCCGGGAGACGAGACAGAGAGAGGAAATGCACCAGACTGTCGTCATCGGCCATTCCTCCATCAGCGATGCCAGAAAGGTATACGTGACGGTCTGGATAGGAGACCAGCAATGCGACATGGAGGTGGACTCAGGTCTTTCCTCTCAATGGTCTCCTGGTGCATACTCAAGCACCTGGTCCCCACCATCCACCGCCAAGAACTGGAAGACCAAACACTAGCCCTCAAAGACTATCAGGGAAACTGAATCCCTGTAGTCGGTAGAGACCATTTTAAAGTCACCTTCAAGGGCCACACAGAAGTGCTACCCCTGACGATCATCGATCGAGATCGGCCGAGCCTGTTGGGACTACAGTGGTTCGCACCCCTGGGCATCGAGGTAACCGGCATATACCACATTGCAGAGGCAGACTGGGAAGCAGCGCTCGTGAAGGACTTCCAGGAAGTCTTCGATGACCAGTTAGGCAAGTACCGGGGGTCCCCTATTGCATTTAACATAGACCCAAGCATCGCCCCAATCTGCCTTAAGCCCAGGCGAGTGCCATTTGCACTCAAGTCCAAGATCGATGAGCAACTCGATAAGCTCATCGCGCAAGGGGTGCTGGAACCGATCGATCATGCCCGGTGGGAGACCCCAATTGTCACCCCCATCAAGCCAGATGGGTCAGTGAGAATTTGTGGTGACTACAAGGCCACCCTAAACCATGCACTCCAACAAAGCGCATATCCCATCCCAGTAGTCCAGCATCTTCTGCACTCACTGGGAGGAGGCCGGATCTTCGCAACGCTCAACCTGCCGCAAGCCTACCAGCAACTGCCGGTCGACGCCACAACAGCAGAAGCCCAAACCATCGTAACATACCAAGGGGCTTTCTGCTGCAACCGGCTCCAGTTTGGAGTCAGCGTGGCACCTGGAGTCTTCCAAAGCCTTATGGAAAGACTCCTCCAGGGAATAGAAGGGGTGGTGCCCTACTTTGATGACGTCTTGGTGGCCACGAAAAATAAGAAACAACTAGAAGCCAGGTTGAGGGAGGTACTGCAGAAGTTCAGGGATTCGGGACTTAAAGTAAAGAAAGGGAAGTGCCAGCTAAGGGCCAAAATGGTCAAATTTCTGGGGTACCTCGTAGACAAACAAGGGATTCACCCCACAGAAAAGAAACTGAGAGCCATAAGGGAAGCACCGCGACCAAAGAACAAAACGGAATTACAGGCTTTCTTGGGACTGTTAAACTTTTACAATGTCTTCCTACCTCAAAAGGCGACCGTGGCGGAACCACAACAAAGGTTGTTAGATAAAACAGCCACCTGGACCTGGGGAGCATGGGAGGAGAGCGCTTTCAACAACACAAAGAACCTGCTAACATCCGACACGGTACTAATCCAGTACAGCGAGACTCTGCCATTGACGGTAACTTGCGATGCATCATCCTTTGGAATCGGCGCTATCCTCAGCCACCAGCTACCAGATGGGAGGGAAGCACCCATCGCTTTCTCATCAAGGACACTTTCAAAGCCAGAGCGGAACCACAGCCAGCTCGACAAGGAGGCCCTAGCAGTCGTCGCCGGCATCAAGAAATTCCACGAATACCTTTACGGTAGGACTTTTACAATCATCACGGATCACAAGCCACTGCTAGGAATCCTGGCGGGGGACAGGGCCACACCGAACATTCTATCACCAAGAATGACGAGGTGGTCCGAATTCCTAGCAGCATACAATTACCAGCTGATACACCGGCCCGGCAAGGACATCGCCCATGCAGACTCCCTAAGCCGGTCACCCTTACCGGACTGGGAAGATGACCCAGCACCCACAACAGAGGTACTCCAAATAGAGACAATATCCAACCCACTCGTGACCGTGCCAGACATTGCCAGAGAAACAAATAAAGACAAACGGCTGGTGCGAGTCTTGAGCTGGGTGGGAAAAGGGTGGCCGGAAGGGGACATAGATGAACTATTCAGACCCTTCTGGAACAGATAAACCGAACTCTTTATCGAAAAGGGCTGCATACTTTGGGGGGACAGAGTGGTAATTCCTGAAAAATTAGAGGAAAAGGTATTGGGAATGTTGCATGAGGGGCACCCGGGGATGATTAAGATGAAAAGCCTGGCCAGAAGCTACGCATGGTGGCCAGGAATGGATAAACAGATCGAAACCTGGGTTGCCAAATGTAAACAATGCCAAGAGTCCAGAGCTAATCCACCCGCCGCCCCAACCCAAAAATGGAAAAACCAAGAGGTCCGTGGTCCAGAATTCATATAGACTTCGCGGGGCCAACCAAGGGACACATGTACCTTATCACAGTAGATGCTTACTCCAACTGGCTGGAGGTAAGCACTATGAAGTCAACCACGATGGAAGCGGTGATAAGGAAGCTGAGCAAACTCTTCGCTACGCACGGTCTGCCAGATGTAATAGTGTCAGACAACAGGCCCCAGTTCACCGCACTAGCGTTTGAACAATTTCTGGCAGGCCAAGGGATACGCCATGCATTAACCGCACCGGCAAACCCGGCGGCGAACGGGCGGGCGGAACGCATGGTCCAATACACCAAGAAAGCTATCCAGAAAATAGAAACAGCCAATATACAGGACAAAATCAATAAAATGCTCCTCATACAACACATTACACCTAGCGCAACCACAAATAAAAGCCCGAGGGAATTAATGATGGGCCGGAAACTATGCTCTACACTAGACAGAATGCACCCAACATATAACCCAGACAAACCCCCAGGTTCCTCCAGCAAACACAGAACATTCAACATAGGGGACCCAGTATATGCAAAAAATCTCACAGGAGAATCACTCTGGGTACCAGCTACAATCACCCAGATAACTGGGCCCCTATCATACCAATTGGAAACTAGCAAAGGAAAAAACTGGAAACGGCACATAAACCAACTTAGGTCAAGACTAGCCACTACAAACAACCAAACACCCGAACAAGGAACTAGAAGGGGGGGGAACCGATAAGCGAGAGACAAAGAACCGAAGAAAACCAACTAACGCAAACAGAACACCCCCCACCAAGAATAAATAAACCAATAAACCAATGCTACTCACCCGAACACGAAGGACCGATGGAGCACGAAACCCCGGGGTCTTCACCTGGAAGGAGCAGCCAAACCAGCTCACCCGGCCAGGAAAAGCCCAGCGGGAGCAGAAGCGGCAGCTCAACCAGCCCAGGAGAACTGGGAGGGAGCCACCAAGAAAGGCCCAGCTCAACGTTCCAGGCAGTTCCATTCCAAGGAACCGGAGCGACAGAGGAGGCATCCGAACCGGTCGACGACCACACCAGAACTAAACCGCGCAGGTCAAGGAGGCAGGGAAAAAGCCCCACCTTCCTACGCGACAACGTCACTATGCACCGCAGGACGAAACCAAGAGGGGAGGGGTGTACAGTATTAGCATACTCAGAAACCCTCGCACCCGATTGGTCCGGACCAGCGAAGACCTGATTGGTCAACCGGTCAGCCGTGATTGGAGCGCTAGGAATCTACCACGATTGGCTGTGCCAATCATGGAAGATTCAAAGTGCTGTCATTGGCTGCCGAGCCGCGAGTCAGCACTATATGAAGGGCTGCCATGGCTCGCATCCCCAGACCTTTACCTAAACCTAATAAAGAGCTGAACTCACAGAATGGTCTCGCGTCTCTGTCGAACCGATCCGCCTCCTATCTAACACTTCAATTACAGAAAGGATAAGAAGAGAGATTTTCCAGTTATCCAAAAGAGAGAACAGTACTGTTGGGAGAGATCACTTGCTTTATCTGAAAAAGAGAAAAATAATCTCAGGTTCAGTTCTGAGTAACACAAAGACTAGAAAAACAAACCCAGAAATGTCTTTAATAAGAGGAGAAAACTTCAAGGGTTTGGTTGATGCATACATGCACATGGACACCAGCATTATTGTGCTTTTGCATGAGGGATATTTGGGACAGAGGGACAGAGAATGTGGGGGGAAGCTTAGTTTTCCGTCTTTAGTTACAATCCCAATGAAAGCTTCCCCTGTTCCATGTCTTTAAAGCTCAGGGGAAACTACATTGAGATGGTGATGATAAGTCAGCTAGATCAGGGGTCGCCAACCTTTTCAACCTTAGGGACCACCAAACTCATTATTTTAAATCCCGGGGATGACTAATATGAATTTTGACTGACAGTGGCTTGCTGACATTGGTGGGAGAGAGAGGGAGAGAGAGAGATCTGATCTAACCTCTCTCTCTCTCTCTCTCTCTCTCCCTCTCCTTCTCCTTCTCCTTCTCCCTCTCTCTCTCTCTCTCACACACACACACACACAAACACACAGTGGTAGGGGTAGGATTCAAATTTCTTAACAACCGGTTCTGTGGGTGTGGCCTTATTTGTCAGTGTAGCTTGGTGGTGATGTGACTGGCTGGTCATGGCTTGTATGTAAATATAAATATTTATGAAAATATTTATTTTTTTATTTAAAAAAAGAGCAACTTTTACCCAAAATCAGGCAAAGCAGGCAGACAGATTGAGTTTCTGACAGAATCACAGAATCAGATATAGATAACAGATTAACAGAGTTAGAAGGGACCTTGTAGGTCATCTAGTCCAACCCCCCACCCAAGCAGGAGACCCTACACCATTTCTGAAAATAGCAGTCCAATCTCTTCTTGAAAGTCTCAAGTGATGGCGCTCCCACAACTTCCGAGGGCAAGCTGTTCCATTGGTTGATTGTTCTCACTGTCAGAAAGTTTCTCCTTATATCCAGGTTAAATCTCTCCTTGTTCAGTTTCCATCCATTATTCCTTGTCTGGCTACAGGAGCTTTAGAAAATAGCTTGACCCCTTCCTCCCTGTGGCAGCCCCTCAAATATTGAAAGACCACTATCATGTCTCCCCTGGTCCTTCTCTTTACTAGACTAGACTAGCCCAGTTCCTGCAATCGTTCGTTGTATGTTTTAGCCTCCAGTCCCCTAATCATCCTGGTTGCTCTTCTCTGTATTTTTTCTAGAGTCTCAACATCTTTTTTATAATGTGGTGACCAAAACTGGATGCAGTACTCTAGGGTATGGTCTTACTAAGGCTTTAGAGAGTGGTATTAGTACTTCCCTTGATCTTGACTGTATCCCTCTGTTAATACAACTTGGGATTGCATTAGCTTTTTTGGTGGCGGCTGCACATTGCTGGCTCATATTTAGCTGGTTGTCCACTAAGACTCCAAGATCCCTCTCACAGTTACTGCTATTGAGCCTTGTTTCACCTAGTCTATATGTGTACCTCTGGTTTTTCTTGCCTAAGTTCTTGCCTTTACTTTTCTCTACATTGAATTTCATTTTGTTAGATATGGCCCAGTGTTCTAGTCTGTCAAGATCCATCTGGATCTTGAGCCTATCTTCTTGGATGTTAGCTATTCCTACCAGCTTAGTATCATCTGCAAATTTTGTAAGTTCCCCTTCTATTCCCTCATCTAAGTTGTTAATGAAGATATTGAAGAGCACTGGGCCTAAGACAGAACTTTGTCGCACCCCACTGCTTACTTCCCTCTATGTAGACTTAGACCCATTAAGGACTACTCGTTGAGTACGGTTTGCTAGCCAGTTGCGAGTCCATCTAGTAGTGGTGCTATCTATTCCACTTTTTTCTAGCTTACTAAGAAGTAGGTTGTGGTCTACTTTATCGAATGCCTTGCTGAAATCTAAATATATGATGTCAACAGTATTTTGCTGGTCTACTAATTTAGTCACTGTGTTGAAGAATGAAATAAGATTGGTTTGGCATGATCTGTTTTTAACAAACCTGTGCTAACTTCTAGTTATTATTTTATTTGTTTCCAGATGTTGGCATATCTGTTTTTTATTATCTTTTTCAGTGTCTTTCTGGGTATTGATGTTAGGCTGATTGGTCTATAGTTTCCTGGGTCTGTTTTTTTTTTTTTTCCTTTTTTGAAGATGGGAATCATATCAGCTCTTTTCCAGTCCTCTGGTAGTTCCCCAGTGCTCCAGGATTTTTGAAAGATATGGTGCAGTGGTTCTGAGATGACCTCTACCAGCTCCTCTAAAACTCTGGGATGTAATCCATCAGGCCCCGGTGATTTGTTTTCATCAATATCAGACACGTGTTCTCTTTCTATTTTTTTGCTATTTTAACTTTTATTTCTGGTCTGTCTTTTACAGTTATGTTTTTGGTGGGTTGAGCTATAGTTTCTTTTTGTGTGAAGACAGAGGCAAAGAATGAGTTAAGCAGTTCTGCTTTCTCTCTGTTGCCTGTTACTTCCTTGCCATCTTCTCTCTTTAGTGAACCGACTCAGAGATTCACTCAGAGATCTACCTTTCTCAGAGGCTACCTGAGTCTGTCACATAAAATTTGCTTGCAAGCAAACTCACAAAATTAACTCACAACACACCATGTATGTAAGTATTGACTTTTTTACATATATAAAAAAGAGTAACTTTTACCCAAAATCAGGCAAAGCAGGCAGGCAGATTGAGTTGCTCACAGAATCACAGAATTCAGTGATCTATCTATCTGCCATTGGCTATCTGAGTCTGCACTGACAAATAGAAGCTTCGGTCCTCAGGAAGGTTTGGCTCTTCTTAAAAGCAGAGCCGAAGATCTAAAGATTAGCTAGGAAGCAAGAAATCCAATGGTTTCCTACTTTCTAGCTAATCTAAATCTCCCAGCACAACAAAAGAAGCTGATGTTTGGGGAAAAAGGAAAAATAGCAACTTAGCAGGCAAGATTGCCAGGTAAGGAGTGAGTAGGCAGGCAGGGTTCCCACGGGCCATGTGGGTGGCACAGCCTTGTGTTCCCAGGAAGGCTGGATTAATTGCTTTGGGGGGTGCTCTGGAGGTAACATTTGTCTGCGACCCACCAAAATTTTCTCTCGGACCACCAGTGAGCCATGGCCCATTGATTGGCAACCACTGAGTTAGATTATAACTGGGTGAGGAGTTGATTAAATATTTTCTAGAAGTATGCTACTACCCCAAATGAAAACTAGGGGAGGGGCGCTCTGTCTTCTTTTTATTTGGCTAATCTTCCAAAGTGGAATAGTGGTTATGGCATCAGGTTAGAAAGTGGGTGACCATGAATTCTAGTACCACTTAAGGCCCCAAGCTATCTGAGTGACTTTGGGCCAGTCCCTCTCTCTTAGTTCTAGCAAGAAGCAGGGAATGGCAAACCACTTGCAAGCCTGCTAAGAAAACTGTCCAGGAAGTCACTCAGGGTCAAAATTGACTTGAAGGCACAAAACAAATTAAAAGACAAAAAAGCTAATTATGCTACTGAAAGCATCATTATTTTGCCTCTTCCTTGATACCCCCAAGATATACTGTAGGTTAGTAGTAATTTAAATAGATCAATATATAAAGCAGTTTTCTACATGAGTGTACTGTATGCGGTCTTGGGGGATGAAGAGAAGAGATGCTGCTTAGGAAATAATCAGACAAAAGAAAGGAACTCCAGAAAAATTTAGGAAGGACAATAGATCAAGCAGTTAAAAGTGGCAGCAGAAAATTTGTGTCTACAGACTTGAAATTATAGTAGCCTTACAGACTGTTAAGTTCTACGCATGGGTGCAAAGAACGGAGACGAGGCAGTGAACAGTGACTTCAACTCTTTATTAATCATTCTGAACAGAGCAAAAACCCTAGGGCAGCAGCAGCCCTTTTATAGGGTAGCTGCTGACCTATTAGCCAATGAGAAACATAGAAGTGTTAAACCCTTGAACCAATGAGAGTTGGCCCGTTAACAGCCAATCAGATTCCCCAGAAAGGACCAATCCGATATCACTATTATCGGCCAATCAGAAGTTCAGGATTAGAACCCTGCTTTTCCTTAAGGTTTGTTAAAACTTTATTAAACGCCTTTATCAGTTCATGACACCCCTTCCCCCGGGTTCCATTTGAGGGGTGCGGTGACATAATCCCTAAGATATGCAGGTTGTTTTAATTGTCTATTAGATTTGCGCTGTCCCACCGGTCCCTGTCTGTAGTCCGGGACATTTTGGGGTATATCTGGTACAGGCAGTTCCGCATCCTCACTGGACAACTCGGTGCCGCTAATTCTGTCGTTGTTGTCCTCTGATCTTTGCGGGCTTTCCTCCATTGAGGTATTCCTCTGTGGCGAGGCCAATCCCCTCCCTGATTCTTCTTCATGTATCACGCCCGATTGCTGACTTCCTTCGATTCTGCTTTCCACCATCTCGAATTCAGTTTCTTCGACATCCCCTCCCCCCTCAGTTTGGGAGTCACAGGAGTCGCGAGAACTGGGTTGTAGCCTAGAGCGAAGCTGATCTATATGGCGTGTCCATATTTTTTTGTCCCAGGTTTGCACACAGTACGATCTGGGCCCAGTGGTTTGAATTACGGTTGCTCTGACCCACAATGGTTCGCGGGAGAGGTTTTTAGTGAAAACTAAGTCGCCTACCTTGAACTCGCGGCATTTTCCGCTAGATCCACAGGGTTTCTCTGGCTCATAGGAAGGGTGGAGCCGGTCGAGGTGGGAACGGAGCTTGCGTCCCATCAACAGTTCAGCTGGAGTCTTGTTGGTGACGCTGTGTGGAGTGATGTGTTAGAATAGGAGTATTCTGTTTAGTTTGTCATCAATGTTCCCATAGTCCATTTTCTGGAGAGTTTTTTTAACAAATTGGACCATGCGCTCGGCCCTGCCGTTAGCCGCAGGGTGAGCAGGCGAAGTTAGCGCATGGCGGATACCCCAGTCCGCTAAGAATTGTTCAAACGCCAGGGCGGTGAACTGGGGTCCATTGATGGAGACCAGAACGTCTGGCAGCCCATGCGTTGTGAATAGCCTATTCAATTTTTGGATGACGGACTCCGTTGTAGTATTCTTCATTTTGTGGATCTCGAGCCAGTTGGAATAGGCATCCACTGTTAGGAGGAATGTATGTCCCTTAGTAGGTCCCACAAAATCAATGTGGATGCGGGACCACGGCCCCCGGGGGGTTTCCCACTCTGTTGGAGTTGCTCTCGGTGGGGCACTGCTGACTTCTTGGCACTTTGGACAACTCTTTATCCAGGCTTCGATCTGCTTGTTGATGCCCGGCCACCATGCGTAGCTTCATGCGAGCGCTTTCATATGCACGATGCCAGGGTGACCATCATGCAATGTTTTCAATACTGTTCGTTGTAACCGCTCTGGGACGACGACTCTATCTCCCCACAGGATGCAGCCTTTTTGCAAAAAAATTCTGTTTGCGGGTTTCTGAAAGGGGTGAAGTCGTCAGGGGTTTGTTCTATTGGCCATCCTCGTTCGACCCAGCTGAGAACTCGCACCAAGACAGGATCTCGTTTTGTTTCAATCGCAATGTCTCTGGCTGTTAGCGGCAGTGAATGTAGCGTTTCAATCTGGAGTGTCGTAAGGGTTGGAGCTGGGTTGTTGACGGTTTCCGGACATGGGGCACGGCTCAATGCATCAGCGTGGGGAATGGCTTTCCCCAGGCGGTGTTGTAATTTATAGTTGTATGCAGCTAAGAACTCCGACCAGCGAGTCATTCTAGGTGACAATATATAGGGGGTTGGCTTGTCTCCCGCTATAATCCCTAGCAAAGGTTTGTGATTGGTAACAATAGTAAAAATTCGTCCATACACATATTCATGAAACCGTTTCACAGCAGATACAACAGCAAGAGCCTCTTTGTCGATTTGGCTATAGTTATGTTCAGCCTTTGATAGGGTCCTTGAAAAATAGGCAATAGGGGCCTCACTACCATTTGGTAACACATGACTCAAAATGGCTCCTACTCCAAACGGTGACGCGTCACATGTAATTGTTAAAGGCAAAGTCTCGTTATACTGCATTAAAACAGCATCGGAGGTTAGTAAGTTTTTCACTTGTCAGAATGCGTGCTCCTCTCGGTGTCCCCAGACCCAGGTTGCTTTTTTGTCGAGAAGTCTATGTAAGGGCTCAGCTACGGTCATTTTCTGGGGCAAGAAGATGTTGTAAAAGTTAATGAGC
Source organism: Hydrophis major (assembly GCA_033807585.1). Taxonomy (NCBI): domain Eukaryota; kingdom Metazoa; phylum Chordata; class Lepidosauria; order Squamata; family Elapidae; genus Hydrophis; species Hydrophis major. The sequence goes on from CM066329.1 coordinate 78,538,902, forward strand.
CCCAGGAAAGCTTGGAGGTCAGTCTTATTTCTGGGTCTTGGGGCGTTTTTGATTGCTTTTAGTTTGCTATTAGTAGGGTGAATGCCTTGTTTATTGATTAGGTACCCCAGGAACTCTACTTTATCTGTACACAGTTGACATTTATTTTTCTTAACCTTAAGGCCAGAGTCTTTAAATTTCTGGAGAACCATTTTAACATGCTTTTCTAGTACTTCTCTATTGGGGGCCGCAATTAAAACATCATCTAAGTATGGCACAACCCCCTTGATCCCTTGCAAGAGTCTCTCCATCAGACTTTGAAAAATCCCTGGGGCTACGCTCACTCCGAATTGGAGTCGGTTGCATTTAAAGGCGCCTCGGTGTGTAACAATCGTCTGTGCCTCTGTGGTTGTTTTATCTACAGGTAGTTGTTGGTACGCCTGTGCTAAATCCAATTTAGCGAAGACTTTTCCGCCCCCCCAGGGAATGGAGAAGGTGTTGTACCGCCGGCACCGGGTAAGCATTCTGTTGAAGGGCGTGATTAAGCCTGGTAGTCCCCACAAATCCTTAACGATCCATCCGGTTTGATGGGTGTTACAATTGGGGTTTCCCAACGAGCGTGGTCAGTTGGTTCTAAAACACCCTGTGCCATTAATTTATTGAGCTGCTCGTCAATCTTTGGTTTAAGGGCAAAAGGTACCCAACAAGGCTTAAGGCAAATGGGGGCTACTTCAGGGTTAAGGTTAAATGATATCGGGGTCCCCTTGTACTCGCCTAGTTTGTCTGCGAAAATGTCCGGGAATTCCTGGATGAGGGCTTCCTCCCAGTCATCGCTTCTGGTTTGGTGAATGCTGGCTACCTCGATCCCGAGTGGGGTGAACCATTGAAGGCCTAACAAGCTAGGCTGGTCACGGTCGACGACGGTCAGTGGTAATGACTTGGACTTGGCTGGATCCAATGACTGGAATTCGGTTCCCCTGATAATCCTTGAGTATGATTCTTTGGACTCTGAGGTCTTGACGCCGGACGGCAGGGATTAATTGTTTAAGGGTCTTCCAGAAACCATCGAGAGGGATGATCCTGAATTGACTTCCATCACGCAAGGCTGGTTTTCGATGGTGACCTTCACTCTGATCTTCTTTGCATCTAGCGATGAGGCGTGACTGATTGTTACGGTTTGGTGTGCCTCTTCTCATCTCGTTGAAATGGCCAGTGTTTTGTTTCTGTAGGAGTGGTTGTTCCATTGGTGGTTCAAATGTTCCCAACTCACCGGACGATTCCCTGTGATCTGGCGGTAGTTGTTTCCACTCTAAAGTGGGCTGGAACCTTGCTTGCTTCTACAGACCTTCCCGATGTGGCCTCTTTTCCCACAGGAATGGCAGAGCGCGTCGAGGAATATGCAATCTGATCGCGGGTGATTTGCGCCACAACCCACGCATTGGCGCGGTATTCTTTGATTCCACTGGTGGCGTTGGTCATGTTCAGACCGGAGCCGGTTGACCTCCTCCTCGTCATTTTCTGATGGCGATTCAAGGTCTTCGTGGTGGGTCGCTGTTGTGTGCCTCTCTAAGCAAGGTGAGGTATTGGTGCAGCTCATTCGGGCGGTGCATTGGTGCAGCTCATTCGGGCGGCCGACTTCCTGGTTGCTTCTGCTGCAGTAGTGTCCTTGATAACATCAGCAAGGTTGATGTCCCCTTTTGCTATGATCTTGCTCTGCATAGTGTGGTCATCTAATCCCAGAATTATTTGGTCTCTCAGAGCTTCTTCGAGGTCTGTAAACCCACAGAGGCCTCCCAGGTTCCGGAGATCCGTGATGAAATCTGCAATGCTCTCTCCTTTCCGCTGGTCCCTCTGGTAAAATTCATGTCTTCAGACAAGCATTGGTATGGCGGGTGCATAGTGGGCCCGTAGAAGGGGCGTGAGGATGTCCCAGTCCATGGTTTTCACCTCAGCCGGTTTCACTAGTGCCTTGGCCATCTTAAAGACAGCAGGCCCGCAATGGGTCAGGAACACTGCTCGCTTTTTTCCCGTAGTGGCATCCTTCAAGTTGTTGGTCTCCAGAAACATCTGGAACCGGTCTTTGTACGAGTCCCAATCTTCTTGTGCCGGGTCAAATGGAGCGGGTGGTATGGCGCTGCCAGACATGGTTTCCGTTGTCGATCCGCCTTCAGCTATATGCTCTGTTTGGTGCTCTGTAGTGTTCAGTCAGCTCTGATGTCGCCGCATCCCATCCTCGTCGCCAGTGTTAAGTTCTGCGCATGGGAGCAAGGAACGGAGATGAGGCAGTGAACAGTGACTTCAACTCTTTATTAATCATTCTGAACAGAGCAAAAACCCTAGGGCAGCAGCAGCCCTTTTATAGAGCAGGCTGCTGACCTATTAGCCAATGAGAAACATAGAAGTGTTAAACCCTTGAACCAATGAGAGTTGGCCCGTTAACAGCCAATCAGATTCCCCAGAAAGGAGCAATCCGATATCGCTATTATCGGCCAATCAGAAGTGCAGGATTAGAACCCTGCTTTTCCTTAAGGTTTGTTAAAACTTTATTAAATGCCTTTATCAGTTCATGACACAGACTATTATAGTAGCCTTACGACAAAGTAGAATTCGTTTATCTTGTGGTGTTTCCTGTCTGGTTTGCCTGAGAGGCCTGACAACATGTTTGTGTCTTTTTGTGAAAAAAAAATTTGTGAGATGGTAAAGAAATACCAAATGATTCACAGTTTTGGGGAGGGGAATCACACTTTCTCTCAAATATAGTGGAATATTCAGGACAGTTAAAATGAAATTCTTATTAATGAAGTACAAAGTTAATCCGTGGAAAATTTCCCATCATGAAATCAGATATTTAGGAAGGTTGAAAAAGAGGAACAGGCATAAATCAGGGGTGTCAAACTGGCGACCTGTGGGCCGGATGCATCACATGCAGGCCACGCCCATCCCAGCTCTGTGAATAGGAAAAACATCAAGAAACATCACATGATGGCAATGTGACACTACAAGTTTGAAACCTGTGGCATAAATAATCAGTGAGTAGAGGTGGAAGCAGTTCAGAGTTTATTTCATGAATGACAACTTAACCAAGACGAAAGAAATACTGAGAAGAAGCTATTCTAGTCATTCAAAAACATTCACCTTAATTAACACTATAGATGACAATAGGAAATTTCTTTAAAATTCTGAGTGGGAAGATAACAATACATTCTGCATCTTGATTCTAGATATGCATTAAACCTTCAGGTAGTCACAGTAGGAATGAAATGCTGAGTTAAATGAGTCTTTAGATCAACATGCCATTATGCATGTTTGTTCAAACATTTTTTGTGATGTTTTCAGAGTAATAGGAAGAACACACAATAATACCATTGTGATTAGTTGAGCCATAGATTGTGACACAGGATAATTTCACATATTCAGTCACCCTAGAAATTTTATACTTATATTGGATGTTCTCCACCACTCATTGTCCATTACTCAAAATGAAGTATGGCATATGAAATGGTTGTTTCTACCACATGATTGGTCTACCAGATTAAAAGAACATTCCTTTAAAATGGAATATATTACATCTATTTCAGAAAACCACCAAGAACTAAACATAAACACAATCTGTAGGTGATTTCTTTTTCTCCCGTTCAATTGTGTCTTTCTTGGAGACTGCTTGGACTAATCTCTGCAGCTTTCTTGGCAAGGTTTTTTAGAAGTGATATGCCATTGCCTCCTTTGAGAAAAAGTGACTGGCTCAAATTCACTCAGCTAGTTTTGTGCCTAAGATAGGACTAGAACTCAGAGCCACCTGGTTTTTAGCCTTTGCCTTAACTCCTATCCCAAACAGACTCCCTTTTAAGTAATATTATCCTCTGCTTCAGATTACACTTTAGACTAAGGTAAATTCTTAAATTTTATTCTTAAGAATACATTTCAATTATCAAAGAAAGTGTTGGCAATAAGCAAATTGGTGGCATATTAGCATATTTTGTGACAATGCCCAATTAGTACTTTAAATCATATGTCAATGAAGAAACTGGAATACCAGCCAACCAACCTGAAAATGATTTATTGTCTGTATTTCATAATAAACATAAATAAATCTGGGAGAAAACATAGTTCCATCTTCATAGTTAACAATTAGATTTGTTGTATTAAAAATTGGGGAACTGGTGTGTTTGTGTTTGTGTGTGTGTCGCAGCAGTCGAACAGTGGAATCAATTACTCAGAGAGTTGTGGGCTCCTCTTCATTGTATACATTCAGAGAGAAGCTGGTCAGCCATCCGTCACCAATACTTGCACTGAACAAAGAGTTAGACTTGACCTAAATATCCCCTTCCATCCCAATGATTCTGGGAAAACAGGTTGAGTTAACAATGAGAATAGTAGTAGGTTGAGAAAGAATGGAAACACGTCCCATTCATTCCTTCTAAATGTTAAATCCCACTCTCCAAAGTCGCATTTAGGGTTCACGAATCTTCCTTTACTTTCTGTCTGCAAACCTCCGATCCATGACCAATAAATTTAATGCAGCTGTACCTTTATCATTGACGTGATCTGCCTTGTTACAATAACTCCTTCATACTTTTAATGTTTTAATTTTTCTGTATAGTTTGTGATTAAATGCACGTCTTACGTCATTTCCATAACTTATCCAAATATCAAATATTACCTTTTCTTTAACCACTCACACCAAATGTTCCATATTTCATAATAGATAAAGAAAAAAAAATTAACCATTGTTCAATATATACTGTAAAATGTGTGTGTGTGTGTTGATTTTTCTGTTTTAAATGTATGTCAAATAAATGTTTTTTCTAGAATAAAAATTAATAATAAAAAAAATTAATGCAGCTGAACTGTTTTAGAAAAATTATGGTTTGCATGGAATTTCAACTTCTACAAGTGATGACTCTGCATGTTCGGTCTTTAAGCTGCCTCTCAATTAATGGAGAAAACAGGCTTCCGGTTTGAGTCTCTTTGGTGACAGACCGAAATCCGCGATCATGCAAGGTTTCGATCTGTGTTCATCACCGGAGCACCCTGAGCCAGCTGGTTTCGGGGCTAAGCCACCCTGTAGAGGTGGTGAAGAGGGGGAAGACTGCCAGCAGGGTCGAGGAGAGCCACATCTCTCTTCCCCAGCTGACCATTACTCCCTTTCCTGAAGGCGGTTGCAACAGTGGTCAGAAATGACCACCTCAAAGAAGAACTGAACTGGAAAAGAATGTGCAGGAGGAAGATAAGAAGAGAAAGTTTTGGTCGACCGGGTTAAACTGAAAAAGCAATAACATAAGCTACTCTGGAATTTACACTAAATACCATTGTTCCCAAAGAAGATTTTGAAGCAGTGAAGGAGAGAAAAAAGGGAAAGGATTAGGGGATTGTTTTTCTTCCCTTTCATATACTGACAACTAAGAGACTTAAGCAAGAAATTGAAAAAAAAATCCACTTTGAAATTAATAGGCATTTAAGCTGAAAATAAAAGTTAAAGGGATAATAAAGAGTTCTGGATATTTAAAAGTTTTTAAAAGCAGGAAAGGAGAAAAAAAAGAATAAAAGGATAGGATCTGGAAAAATGGAGGAGACTGCCTGGAACTAAGGAAAGGAACTGTAACTAAAGGGAACTTACAGTGAAACTTTAACAAGATTCCCCAAAAATACATCCTAACTGAAACTTGGCAACAAAATAATAGAACCCCAGGAAGAGAAAGTGGAAAAAAGAAGCAAGAAGAAACAGCTTTGGAATATTTGGATTACTTGGTGATTTTTGGATTTTTGGTTATTGCATTTAAATGACTACAATCAGGTGGTTGTTTAAAAGTGTTTAAAATGGCACCACTTTTAGAAGAACTGAAAATGAAACTTAAAAAGTACAAAGAAGATGCACAAGAAGGGAGAGGTTCTTTTGGCTTCGTATTTCAGTTTTTAGAAATGGAGATTTGGAATTATGAGAAACAACAAGAAACGCTTGCAGAACAAAAAGATCGGGACAAAGAAGAAGCCATCTTTAATGATCAAATAATTTTAAGTGGGGGGGAAAAAGGAAAGGGGGGAAAGAGAGTGAAAGATTTAAGACTAAAAAAAAAACAACCAAAAAGAAGAAGAGTTTGAAAGATAAGTATAATATTAGAAAGCAACAGACGAGGGGATTACAGATGAGAGAATTAGAAGTAGAGAGACGTGGGGGTAAAAGGGGGAGGGAGAAGAAGAGGGGGAAAAAGGTAAGGAAAAGAAGTTGTAAAAGATAGAAACAAGATATAGAGAAACAGGGAAAAGATGTAAGGATTGAAACCATAAGTCTATTTAGAGATAATGGGTGAAAATTTAATTGTAAAAGGGATTCTGCAAAGGTACATAAGATAGCATTGTTATATTACAAATAGAAATAATTTCAGAAAATATGACTAAAATGATAGATAAAATATTCACTGTAATGTAGTGGAATCTTTGTTAATAAATAAATGAATTAAAGTGAATGAGATAATTAAATTAGGAAAGGATGGGAACATTTTAATTATTAGTAATGATTTATAAAAATATAAGTGAGAAATATGGAAAAAAGAAATAATTATGGAAAGTTTATAAGTGTTCCCAAGAAAGTATGATATTTAATTGAAAAGAAATTTTAATGAATATTAATGATTGAATTGAATTGGAATAGAATGTGATATATATATATATATTTTCTTAAGTTTTCGCGGGTACTTACATGTCTGGCATTCAGCTTTGTTCGGGTATTTTCCCACGTCATATGACGTGGGAAAATACCCGAACAAAGCTGAATGCCATATATATATACATATATATATATATATATACATATATATATATATATATATATATATATATATATATATATATATGTGTGTGTGTGTGTGTGTGTGTGTGTGTGTGTGTGTGTGTGTGTGTATGTGTGTTTTCTGAGGTTCTCGCGGGTATTTGTATGTGGATCTTTGGTTATTCGGCTTTTCTCCCGCATAAGATTGGAAGTATCTAGGCAACGTTTCGATGAAGTCTCATTCATCATCTTCAGGCTTGGTCTTCAGCTCTGTGTTTCTCAGAGTGATGTGAGCTTGCAGCTGCTTCTTCCTTTTAACTGCTAGTGGGGGTGTGACTTGATTGGGTGGGGGCTTGGCTGTGTTCTGATTGGGTGGGGGGTGTTCTCATTGGTTGGGGGTTTGGCTGTGTTCTGATTGGTTGGGGGGTTGGCTGTGTTTTGATTGGCTGGAGGCGTGTTCTGTTCAGGTGGGGGCTTGATTATGCTCAGGTTAGTCTTAGTTGCTGGAGGGTTTGAGCTGGTGAGCTGTGATCTTGCTGTTTGGCTTCGAGTTCGTGGTCGTGCTGCATCTTCATGGTGGAGGTCAGTTCGCTTCATGTATGGCTCAGAGGGGTTTGAAGTAGGTAGTGATGCAGCTGCAGTGCGGCTTCTGGTCACCATCTGACCAGGACTTATGAAAAACGTGAAGTCCAAAGAGCTTCCATTTTATGTGAAGAAGATGAAACACGACCACGGACCATGACCATGTATGTGGTCGGGCATGATGCACAGGGGACTTCATATATGCCTTGGTTTTCCAGGTCAATTTTGTCTTTGGGGTTCCTGAATTAGTTAGGAAGCTGGGTACAAACAGATCAAACACCTGGGCACAAACAGATCCCCCCTGATACCTCCAACTCAAACACACCCCAACCAGGCACCCAGATGAAACCCAGCTTCCTAACTAATGATAGCCGTCCATTTACCCGAAGCCAAGCTGCACTAAAGGCCTTCAATAAAGTAACACAATGTTGCCAGCCAATCAAGATACAAAAAGAGCCAAAAAAACAGACAGAAGATATTAGAAGCAGAACACAGCAAACTCCAAGACCAATAAACACAGACCAAGACTCTCAACCAATCAGGATGAAGAAAAAACCATTCTGTCACAGCAATAGGCTGCCCCAAATTTAAATCTGAAACCACTGTAAAAGTCTGACTCACAGACAAACACTATACAGAAGCCTGATGATGGCAGATGAGATTCTGCTGAAACGTTGCTACAACTTTAAAAGCACCACTATTATGACGTGGGAAAATACCTGAACAAAGCTGAATGTCAGACATGTAAGTACCCGCGAAAACTTAAGAATATATATATATATATATATATATACACACACACACACACACACACACACACACACACACACACACACACATATATATATATATATATGGGCATCTGTCTGACTAAAATGGGAGGTAAAATCCTGGATCCTGATGGCACCAAGCAATGGAAACAGCCTTTAGATTTCTTCACAAGCCCCTTTTCATGAGTGAATGCCCTGGCATCTGCTCCCAAAATGTTCCCAGCCTGTTTAAAAAAAAAACTCACCTGCATATAGATTGGCCTTAATGACCAAATGTTTTAGAAATTCATTGCAGAACAGCTGAAAGCAGTTGATTGGTTTGAACTTTATTGTGTGCACCTTGATTCCCAGACCAGCAGTAAAAAGGAAGGTCAGCTGGCAAACATTTGGGTATTTAAAAAAAATAATAATAAAAGAAAGATTTGTTCCCATTTCTTCCATCTGTACATGGGTGGAAAGGACAGACAGAGCAGTTTTTTAAATTTTGGTTTTAGTGGTGTAATAGTAACTGACAATATTGCTACCCTTCAAAAAGACCTTGACGATGTGTCAGAATGATCAAACAAGTGGCAACTTCAAATCTCAACAAAGAAATGCTCTGTTTTATGTATTGGTGAAAAAAATCAGAAAATAAAATACAAGCTGAATGGTCAAGATCTTGTTGATGATCCCCACTATGTAAGGACCTTGAAGTACTCATCTCAAATAATCTAAGTGCTAAAGCCCACAATAACTGCATCGCCAAAAAGGCATTAAGAGTTTTTAACCTAACCTACATAGCCTTTTTCTGGTAATATTGCACTATTAACTAGAGTATACAAAACAGTTGCTACACCAGAGGTCCCCAAACTTGGCAACTTTAAGACTTATGGACTTCAACCCCCAGAATTCCTGAGCCAGCTATGCTGGTTGGAGAATTCTGGGAGTTGAAGTCCACAAGTCTTAAAGTTGCCAAGTTTGGAAGCCTCTGTGCTAGACCAATATTTAAATAGAACTCAACAGTTTGGAACCTGCACTACATATTGAATATAATACAGTTGAAAAAGTCCAGGGATGTTTCACAAGAAGAATCCTCCACTCCTCTACTCGCAACAGAATATCTTATGTCACTGGACTTGGAATTTTAGGCTAAGACAACCTAGAACTACACCACCTTTGGTCCAACCTAAGTGTAGTACATAAAATTATCTATTGCAAACCCATCAATGACTACTTCAGCTTCAACCACAACAATACAAGAGCACACAATAGATACAAAGTCAAGGTAAACCACACCAAACTTGATTGCAGGAAATATGACTTCATCAACAGAGTGGTCAATGTCTGGAATACTCTACCTGACTCTGTGGTTTCTTCCCCAAACCCCAAAAACTTTAACTTTAGACTGTCTACTGTTGACCTCACCCCTTTCTTAAGAAGTCTGTAGGGGGCAGGCATAAGAGCACCAATGTGCTTACCATCCCTGTCCTAACATTCCTTGTTATTTATATCCATTTCATGTATTCATAATCATGTTTAAACTTATACCTGTTTCTAATACTTGCTTGACAAAATAAATAGACACTCAGAATTATGATAATATGCTTATAAAAGGCACAGTTTTATCCAGAACACTCTTAAACTATTTCAGGAAGTTAGCAAAATGGAGATTGGAATGAGTGCTGAACTTACCTTATTGATGAGCAAGTAAAATGGAACATGCTTGAATTGAGATTCAACTAAGTCCTGTCATCCATTGGTTCAGCTCTTGAATTCCCATTTCGTTTAGTAAAAGGTAGATAGATTCAGGGGTGGGATCTCACTGGTGTAACTACTGGTTCAGTGATTTTACGTTTTGCGTGTGCATGCTACATATGCTACATATGATATAGGACATCCTAAAACCATTTCTGTGTTAACCATAAAATTCAGACCATGGTCTAAATGTTTCCCAACTTTGGCAATTTTATGATATTGGATTTCAACTCCCAGTTCTGGCCATCACATTTTAAGAAGGTCTAGTTGATAAAGGATATGAAGTGAAGTTTAATAAATAACATACAAAACATATACACAAATCTGATTAACATTAGTGTTTTTAATATCAGTGAACATTGAAACAGAAGTTCTGAAGGTGGTAGACTTTTCTACAAGGAATGTACAGTATACAAATAGAAACTAGAAGCTTTCAGTGATTCTTCCTTATGGTACAAAGATAATAGATAACAGATAATCAGAGTTGGAAGGGACCCTGTAGGTCATCTAGTCCAACCCCCTGCCCAAGCAGAACACCCTACACCATTTCTGACAGATGGGAGTCCAATCTCTTCTTGAAATCTCAAGTGATGGCACTCCCTCAACTTCCAAGGGCAAGCTATTCCATTGGTTGATTGTTCTCACTGTCAGAAAGTTTCTCCTTATTTCCAGGTTAAATCTCTCCTTGTTCAGTTTCCATCCATTATTCCTTGTCTGGCCTTCGAGTGCTTTAGAAAATAGCTTGACCCCTTCCTCTCTGTGGCAGTCTATCAAATATTGGAACACTGCTATCATGTCTCCCCTGGTCCTTCTCTTCACTAGACTAGCCATGCCCAGTTCCTGTAACCGTTCTTCATATGCTTTAGTCTCCAGTCCCCTAATCATCCTGGTTTCTCTTCTCTATAAAAAAGATAGGCAATCTTCAAAATTTCTCCCACTTTTAGTATGCTATGATGTAACAATAATTTTGAGTCTCATAAAATCTTGGTTTCAACCGTGGATAAATGGGAAGTACTCTGAGATATGTGCACTACCCCAAGCTTCATAAAAGTAAGGAACAGTTTTCAACAATATAACTAAGCTGCATATATTTTTGTTGCCTTTATTCAACATGTTTATTTGTAAAAACTGAAAGCACCATAGTCTATTTGAAATCTGGGAGTTGTTTTTAGCATTAAATGGTAATTTACAGATGCAATACAGAAGAAAGGATGCAGCACAAAAAAGATGAAGTTCCCAAATCCTTTTTTTTTTTTTTAAATTAAAATCAGCAGGAAATTCTGGATATCATTTCTTGAAAAAATAAAGTCCTGAATTCTTTTTCCTGTCTTCCAAACAAATGTGTGGAGTTCATTATATCTCATCCTACCAGGCATCACAGTGCTAATAATGATGTTTTAATAGTGTCTAGTATGCTTAAGTTTCTTGAAATCTGATATGCAACACGAGCTAATATGAGCAGCATCACCTTTTTAATAAATCCATTTACTTTAATGAAGAACTCAGTTTTATTTTACTGATAAAGACTAATGGCATTACAGGCCTTGTGTTCATAATTTAAATTGCAACCAGGTTTCTTCTCCTCCATTACTTATTTTTAGATTGCAATAATATTCACCTTGAGAATTTAGTTAATCAACTAACCAGAGGTTTCTGGTTGCTTCTCTTGAGCAGAATAGATTTATATGCTTCCTATAACAGGAGAAGAAAACAAGCTGAAGGTTTTTCTGGAACCTTTTATCTTTTTAAAAAACTTAGCCTTATTTTTCTGCCTTTTTTGAGGTCATAACTTAGCTGGGTCTGGTTAACAAGTTCTCATTGTTGAGAAGGAGAGAAAGAATGTGGGAGAAAATTCAAACATAAGCCTTATATAGTCTTCTTTTTTTTAATGAAATCAAGGCCCAATGAAGCTTCATAAATGAATGACAATGTTTGGAAAATATAGGAACTCATTTCCTTTGATAGGTTAGAGGCAATTTAACCAATCTGTGTTTATAATTACTGTCTAGTTTATTTAGCGTGAAAGAATCTACTTGTTACCCATTTATAAATAAACAAGATGGAATTGCTTGCTTATTCCACAGCAGTCCTGTTATGATTTATTTTCTTTTTCTTTTTTTCCCATTACACAAACCTGCCTGTACTCATAATGCTTAAATGAAGTTTTTGTCCAATTACAACAAATTCTAGTACTTTGATTGGAGAAAAAAATATTTTGACTATTTTGCAACGTTTGCACCTTGTCTTTTTATATATATATATATATATATAACATTTTATATATATATAACATTTCAGCTCTTTTAAAAAGCCCAATGCTTTTTGTTAGTTAAAAATAGTTTTGTGCAAGAGGGGATAATATCTATTGCCTATATTTTGGCACTTGGTAAGTCACCAAGGATATTATTTTTCTTGGCCCAAACCTCATGGTAAAGTTGCTACTGCTAGTTCATTGGAAACTCAGATCAAATTAAGAGACTTTACAGGGCCTGGCTGCTACAAATAGTGTCCTTTTAATAAATTGTAAACAAGTCAGACCACCTAAACAGACTTCAGCAATCTACCACAAACAGCTGATCTTAATTTGAGCACAAGAGAAGCTTCTCACTTTCTCTAACATAGTCATATTTGTGAATTTGAAGTCATGCCATAAATTTTGCTCCCTCTTGCAAATGGAAGATAAATCATGTAATTTTGCTAATGAATAAATGAATGTCAGAAGGATCCAATCTTATATCCTGTTAAGTTCTGTGCATGGGCGCTAAGGAGGAGACGAGCCAGTGAACAGTGAACTTCAAACTCTTTATTTACATGTGTAACAGCTCAGCTCTATGGCCGCAACGGCCCCCTTTATATAGGCAAGCTCTTGAGTATTTAACCAATGAAAACACAGGGAGCGCTAGCTCCGTTAAACAATGGGAGAGGCTCGTTAATAGCCAATCAGATTCTCCTGAACGGACCAATCTGATGTCGCTATTATCGGCCAATCAGAAGTGCAGGGCCAGAACCCTGCACTTTACTTCAAGCTCTTAATAATCTTTATTCAAGTACTTTTATTAATTCACAACATATACAGCATTAAATATGTAGTGCTGCATTGAATATAAAGATTTTACAGAAGGGGAAGAGGCTAATTTATACAGGCTATAAGTCTGAGAATATAGAGGGATAGAGCATCAATTTGTGTCTATGCATCTGTTAGTAGCCACAGTAACATAAAAATGAGGTCATAACATCATTATTCTATCATTGTATAAGCAATGCAATTGTGTCCTTTGCTTCAGTTGCATTATGTCATAACACAAACATAAGTCTGTACATGTTTCTTACTACCATAAATGTACAGCACTGAATAAGCTGTCCCTCCACAGCTCAATGCCACATATTTGTGATACGGAGAAGTATTTACTGAACGGCATTTAATCACATATGGCAGAGATGACCATTATTTCGCTATGGATGTCAGAAGTCCAGATTTTATCACACACGGGATATGCCATTTTCAGAGAGAGAATAAAATATATGATACTACTTTATTTCTTATTACTATTGTATTTATATATAAGATCCATAAGATCAAACATATTAATACACAGCAGTCAAAACAAACCTGAATGTGGCTGCACAGTGGGTCAGAGTTACATGAAAAGGAACCTCGTGAGGTTGAAAAAGCAGAAAATAGCACTAAGCAATAGCACTTAGACCTACACACCACTTCACAGTGCTTTACAAATATCTCTAAGCAGTTAGGGTTAGGGTTAGGGTCAGCATATTACCCCTAACAATCTGGGTCCTCATTTTATCGAGTTCAGAAGGATGGAAAGCTGAGTCATCCTTGAGCCTGGTGAGATTTGAACTGCCAAATTGTAGGCAGCCGGCAGTCAGCAGAAGTAGCCTGCAGTACTGCACTCTAACCACTGCGGCACTAAGACTCTTATTCTAAAAATATTTTAGAATATCTGTGACCCTGCGAATGTCTTCTTTTATTCCTTTCTTTCTTTATGTCAGGGTCACCTACAAATTATAGATATGTAACATTCAACACTGAGTAAATAAAATAGGCCACAGAAATATAGCATAAATAGAATACATAAAATTAAATGACATTTGCCCAGTATCAGGCCATGTCAACAGCATTCTCTCACCAGGATGAGGTCTTCCTTTATACATGTTGAAGGATATTATATGCACTGTGGCATATGTGAGATGGATTGTTCTTCTCCACATTCACACAGAAGTATCTTCTACGGGGAAGCCTATATTCTTTATTTCCGATGTTTATATACTACCAGGATGTCTTTTCCCACTGTTCCTAGCTGGCATAACCAAAATGAATTGTGATATGAATTCCACTGTTGGAGCATTAGGACTAAAGTTTAATCTTGAAAGTTAACTTTCCATTCTGAACTGCTACTAACTCAGTTCAGCCTCTGTCCCTGTGTACTTAAGCATCCAGTTCACCATTCTGACTTCCATGAGGGAGGGTAACATGAAATTGTGGTACACAGATAAAAAGACAACTAATCCAATAAACATTTGCAAAATGCATATCAGAAACTGAGAATATCAAGTAATCCTAAAGTAAGTAATCCTAAAATCCTTAGGATAGGATTTTAGCTGAGTTTTCCAAATTATTCTTATTCTTTAATTTACTCTTGTTCTTCCCATCCCTTTTACCAGACAACATTTTTTGGGCTGGTGATATACCAAACGGCTTGCATGGGACATAATAAATATGTCTTACAAAGTTCAGAGGAAATAACAGGTATTTCAGAAACCTCATTTCTAAAATATGCATCCAACGTCTGGAAGCTATTAAAAAGCCAAATAAACAAAAAAGATTAAACTTCAAAGAAATGTCAACAGCTTTTCCTCTTCTATAACAGACAGCTTTCTCTACTTTTGTCTGTAGCCACATCTGGAAGGTGCTTCATACATTTCTAAACAGAAAGCTGTATTTATTGTCTTTATGGAAAATAAATAACTGATAAATTTTATGAGAGGTTTTAAAAGGTGAAATTCACTTCCTGGTTTTATATAGACTTTTCTAATAACAGCAACAATGGGTTGTGAGGGAAAATGTTTTTAAAGTGTTTTAAATTATATATATATAGAGAGAGAGAGGGATAGAGAGAAAGAAAGAAAGAAAAGCTGAATTGGAAGAAGATGAGCATGTTTCAAAATTGCAGGAAAAACAATCTGTTATGAACTAATAAAAACGCTTAAATAAAGTTTATCAAAGCTTAAAGAAAAAGCAGGGTTCTAATCCTGCACTTCTGATTGGCCGATAATAGTGATATCAGATTGGTCCATTCTGGGGAATCTGATTGCCTGTTAACGAGCCACTCTCATTGGTTCAAGGTTTTAATGCTTCCATGTTCTCATTGGTTAATAGGTCAGCAGCCTGCTCTATAAAAGGGCTGCTGCTGGCCCCAGGTTTTTGCTCTGTTCACGATGATTAATAAAGAGTTGAAGTTCACTGTTCACTGCCTCGTCTCCATTCCTTGCACCCATGCGCAGAACTTAACACTGGCGACGAGGATGGGATGCGGTGACATCAGAGCTGACTGAACACTACAGAGCACCAAACAGAGCACGTGGCTGAAGACACATCGACAATGGAACCATGTCCGGAGGCGCCATACCACCCGCTCCATTTGACTCGGCACAAGAAGACTGGGACGCGTACATAGACCGGTTCCAGATGTTTCTGGAAACCAACAACTTGAAGGATGCTACTACAGGGAAAAAGCGAGCAGTGTTCCTGACCCATTGCAGGCCTGCCGTCTTTAAGATGGCCAAGGCACTAGCAAAACCGGCTGAGGTGAAAACCATGGACTGGGACGTCCTCGAGCCCCTTCTACGGGCCCACTATGCACCCATTGTACCAACGCTTGTCCGAAGACATGAATTTTACCAGAGGGACCAGCGGAAAGGAGAGAGCATTGCAGATTTCATCGCGGATCTCCGGAACCTGGGAGGCCTCTGTGGGTTTACAGACCTCGAGGAAACTCTGAGAGACCGAATAATTCTGGGAATGTATGACCAGACGGTGCAGAGCAAAATCATGGCAAAAGGGGACATCAACCTTGCTGATGTCATCAAGGACGCTACTGCAGCAGAAGCAACCAGGAAGTCGGCTGCCCGAATGCGCCGCACCAACGCACCGCTCAGTCAACTCACCAGCGATACCTCACCTCGCCTAGAGAGACACACAACAGCGACCCACCATGAGGACCTTGAATCGCCATCAGAAAGTGATGAGGAGGAGGTCAACCGGCTCCTGTCTGAACGTGACCAACGCCACCAGCGAAATCAAAGACTACCGCACCAATGCGCGGGTTGTGGGGCAAATCACCTGCGATCAGACTGCAAATTCCTCGACGCGCTCTGCCATTTCTGTGGGAAAAGATGCCACATCAGAAAGGTCTGTAGAAGCAAGCAAGGATCCAGCCCATTTCAGAGGGGAAACAACTACCACCAGACCACAGAGAATCGCCCTGTGAGTTGGGAGCATTTGAACCGCCAATGGAACTGTTAATAACTATGTAATCATAGTTTGTAAGTTAAAGTGTCTGCAACTTTAAATATGGGAATGTAATTAAGGGAGTGGTTGTGAAAGCACTTTAAAAGAAGCAAGACAACAGCTTGCTCTCTCTCTGGCTTTGATGATCCCTAATTACTGCATGGACTCAACACTGCGTTACTCGAACGGAAGAGAAACAAAGGACTGATCTGTAAGTGAACTGACATAGGATATTCTACATGGACTTTGCTAACTGAATATCCCTGAATGGACTGACTAAATGATACATGACTATTGGACTGTTATTTTGACTATGCTATAAATGGAATAAACTATATTTTTGATAGCACAAGCGTATCTGTTATTTTTACTGTATGTTAATAAACATACAAGCTTAGCTCACTCATTTATCTGTATGCCTATCTGACTAACGCTGCACATTCTGTTTAGCTTGTCTCCCTAACCCTGGTTGGGGAACTCAGGCTTAACAGGAACAACCACTCCTACAGAAATAAAACACCAGCCATTTTATCGAAAAGAGAAGAGGCACACCAAACCATTACAATCGGTCATGCCTCATCGCTAGACACAAAGAAGATCCGAGCGAAGGTCGCCATCGAAAACCAGCCTTGCGTGATGGAAGTCGATTCAGGATCTTCCCTCTCGATGGTTTCCTGGAAGACTCTTAAACAATTAATCCCTGCCGTCCGGCGTCAAGACCTCAGAACCCAAAGAATCATACTCAAGGATTATCAGGGGAACCGAATTCCAGTCGTTGGATCCAGCCAAGTCCAAGTATCATTCAAAAATCGTACTGTGTCATTACCACTGACCGTCGTCGACCGTGACCGGCCTAGCTTGTTAGGCCTCCAATGGTTCGCCCCACTCGGGATCGAGGTAGCCAGCATTCACCAAACCAGAAGCGACAACTGGGAGGAGGCCATCGTCCAGGAATTCCAGGACGTTTTCGCAGACAAACTAGGCAAGTACAAGGGGATCCCAATATCATTTAACCTTAACCCTGAAGTAGCCCCCATTTGCCTTAAGCCTCGTCGGGTACCTTTTGCCCTTAAACCAAAAATTGACGAGCAGCTCGATAAGTTAATAGCCCAGGGTGTTTTAGAACCAACTGACCACGCTCATTGGGAAACCCCAATTGTAACACCCATCAAACCAGATGGATCGTTAAGGATTTGTGGGGACTACCGGGCTACCCTGAATCACTCTCTTCAACAGAACGCTTACCCGGTACCAGTGGTATAACACCTTCTCCATTCCCTGGGGGTCGGAAAAGTCTTCGCTAAATTGGATTTAGTGCAGGCTTACCAACAATTGCCTGCAGATAAAACAACCGCAGAGGCACAGATGATCGTTACACACTGAGGCGCCTTTAAGTGCTACCGACTCCAATTCGGAGTGAGCGTAGCAATTTTTCAAAGTCTGATGGAGAGACTCTTGCAAGGGATCAAGGGGATCGTGCCATACTTTGATGATGTTTTAATTGCTGCCCTGAATAGAGAAATACTAGAAAAGCGGCTTAAATTGGTTTTCCAGAAATTTAAAGACTCTGCCCTTAAGGTTAAAAAAAATAAATGTCAACTGTGTACAGACAGTTTTAGATTACCTAATCGATAAACAGGGCATCCACTCCACTAACAGCAAACTGAGAGTGATCAAAAACACCCCAAGACCCAGAAATAGAACTGATCTCCAAACTTTCCTGGGGCTCATTATCTTTTATAACATCTTCTTGCCCCAGAAAACGACCATAGCTAAGCCCCTCCATAGACTTCTCGACAAAAAAGCAACCTGGGTCTGGGGACACTGAGAGGAGCACGCATTCCAACAAGTGAAAAACTTACTAACCTCAGACTTTGCCTTTAACAATTACATGTGACGCGTCACCGTTTGGAGTAGCGATATCGGATTGGTCCGTTCTGGGGAATCTGATTGGCTGTTAACGAGCCACTCTCATTGGTTCAAGGGTTTAATGCTTCCATGTTCTCATTGGTTAATAGGTCAGCAGCCTGCTCTATAAAAGGGCTGCTGCTGGCCCCAGGTTTTTGCTCTGTTCATGATGATTAATAAAGAGTTGAAGTTCACTGTTCACTGCCTCATCTCTGTTCCTTGCACCCATGCGCAGAACTTAACACAATCAATCTGTGCATTGCTGATGTCACTACTCTGATAGCTGAAAACACAAAGGATCTGCAAGCATTTATAACAGCACTCAAGAAGCACAGTGAAAAAATGGAACAGAAATTAAAATAAAGAAGGTCAAACTAATGACAATAGGTAAATAACGGGAATTAGAATTGACAATGATTATATCAAAGGGGTAGATAGCATCTGCCTTTTAGGATGAACCATTAAAAATAAAGGAACAAACGATCAAGAAGAAAGAAAGAAAGAAAGAAAGAAAGAAAGAAAGAAAGAAAAAAAGAAAGAAAGAAAGAAAGAAAGAAAGAAAGAAAGAAAGAAAGAAAGAAAGAAAGAAGGAAGGAAGGAAGGAAGGAAGGAAGGAAGGAAGGAAAGAAAGAAAGAAAGAAAGAAAGAAAGAAAGAAAGAAAGAAAGAAAGAAAGAAAGAAAGAAAGAAAGAAAGAACCAGTCCTTGAGATCGAGCAGCCATGAAGATAGATTCAAAGGCCATAGTGCAGGGGGGTCAAACTCAAGGCCCCAGGGACTGGATTTAGCCTGTGGATGCTTTGAACTGATCCTCAGGACCAGGGGCGTTTTCAATTGTGGTTAGTTTTTTTTCGGTGGGGTAGATTCCCTGTCTGTCGAGAAGGTATCCCAGGAACTCCACTCTCTCCGTACAAAGTTGACACTTGTCCCGTTTTACTTTCAGACCAGCATCTTTAAATTTCTGAAGAACTTTTCTGAGTCATACTGATAACTCTTTAGTGGGGGCAGCTATAAGGACGTCATCAAAATAAGGCACGACGCCTTTTATGCCTTGTAATAGTCTCTCCATCAAACTTTGGAAAATGCCAGGTGCCATGCTTACTCTGAATTGGAGTCAATTGCACTTGAAGGCGCCTCTATGTGTAACTATTTTCTGGGCTTCTGCAGTTGTCACGTCTACAGGTAGTTGCTGGTATGCCTGAGATAAGTCCAATTTCGCAAATATTTTTCCGCCACCCAGGGAATGAAGAAGGTGTTGGACCACCGGTACTGGGTAAGTGCTCTGTTGAAGAGCATGATTTAGGATAGCCCGCTAATCCCCACAAATTCTTAACGAACCATCTGGCTTCATGGGTGTTACTATTGGAGTTTCCCAGCGGGCATGGTCAATTGGTTCCAACATGCCCTGGGCTATCAGTTTATCTAGCTGCTCATCGATTTTCAGCTTGAGGGCAAAAGGCACCTGACGAGGCTTAAGCTGAATGGGAGCTACATCGGGGCTGAGATTAAATGATATAGGGGTCCCCTTGTATTTGCCTAATGTTCCTGTGAACACGTCCTGGAATTCCTGGATGAGAGCCTCTTCCCAGTCATTGATTCTGGTTTGGTGTATGCCAGCTAGTTCAATCCCGAGTGGGGCGAACCACTGTAACCCTAACAAACTGGGCCGGTCATGATCGACGACAGTCAGGGGAAGTGTCGCGGTGCGGTCCTTGAAGGATACTTGGACATGGCTGGAACCGACAACAGGAATTCTATTTCTGTAGTCTTTTAGGATGATTCGTTGCATGCTGAGGTCCTGGCGGCAGATGGCAGGGATCAGCTGTTTGAGGGTTTTCCAGGATACCATTGATAGGGATGATCCCGAATCGACTTCCATCACGCATGGTCGATTCTCAATAGTAACCCTTTCGCGGATCTTTCTTGCATCGAACGACAAAGTGTGGCCAATAATAATGGTTTTGTGGGCCTCTTCTCGTCTCATTGAAGAGGCAGGTGCTCGATTTCTGTAGTAGTAGTGGTTGTTCCATTGGTGGTTCAGGCGGTCCCGATTCTCAGGTGGTTTGCCTGTCTCCCGGTGGAGGTTGTTCTCCCTTCGGCTGGGACTGGACTCTCGCTTGCTTCTGCAGACCTTCACAATGTGGCCTCTTTTCCCGCAGGTACGGCAGAGTGCGTCAAGGAATTTGCAGTCCAATCGCAGATGGTTTGCCCTGCAGCACATTGGCGCAGACATATCTGGTTCCTTTGCTCTCATTCCGAGCGGAGCCGGTTGACCTCCTCTTCCTCACTGTCTGAGGATGACTCGAGGTCTTCATGGTGGGTGGTAATAGCGTGCTTCTCAGCGGCGAACGGGCTATCGTTAGCGAGTTTGCGAAGCGGTGCGTTCTCTCGGCGCATTCGAGCGGCTGACTTTCTGGTTGCTTCTGCGGCAGTAGCGTCGGCAACGACATCTGTAAGGCTGAAGTCTCCTTTCGCCATCAGTTTACTCTGCACGTCTGGTGCATTTAATCCCAGAACTATGTGGTCTCTCAGGGCTTCCTCGAGGTTTGCAAAACCACAAAGGCCTCCTAGGTTCTGGAGGTCGGCTTCAAAATCCCCAACGCTCTCGTTCTTCCATTGGTCCCTCTGGTAAAACTCATGTCTTTGTATCAGTGTAGGTACTGCAGGTGCGTAATGGGCCTGGAGGATTGGGGCGAGGGTATCCCAATCCATGGTCTTCACTTCTGCCGGTTTGGCAAGTGCTTTAGCCATTTTGAAAATGGTGGGGCTGCAATGAGTCAGGAACACCACTCGTTTCTTGCCAGGCGTAGCATCTTTTAAATTGTTGGTCTCTAGGAACATCTGGAAACGATCTATATACGAGTCCCAGTCTTCGGTTGCTGGGTCGAATGGAGTGGGTGGTAAAGCGCCACTGGTCAACTTGCTGTTTGTTGCGTGCGCTCTTCAGCCACGTGCTCTGTCTTGTTCGATGAGTACTTAGTCAGCTCTATCGTCTCCGCATCCCATCCTCATTGCCAGTGTTAAGTCCTGAGCATGGGTGCAAGGAACGGAGACGAGACATCGAACGGTGACTTCAACTCTTTATTGTGAAATAAGAACAGAGCAAATACTTGGGCAGCAGCAGCTCTTTTATAGAGCTGGCTGCTGTCAAAGCAACCAATGATTTGAATTTACTGCTTTCACAAGCGTCCAATCAGAGGGGCTCGTTAACAGCCAATCAGACTGGCCAGAAATGACCAATCATGACTCGCTATTCGCAGGCCAATGAGGAGTGCAGGATTACGAGCCTGCTGCAAAGTAAAGCTATTTAGGGTTGTTACTGCTGCGTTGGCTTAGTCCATAACACCCTCCAAGCTCTGTTTTTTCTGGCAGAGGGTTGCAGGAGGCCGTCCCAGCCTTCAGACCCTCACAGGCATCCCCAACACGAGTGATGTCATATTGGCCATGCCCAACCTGGCCATGCCCACCCCGGCCCCCAAGGTCAAACACAACCCTGATAGGGCACTCAATGACACCCATGCCATAGTATTTTTATACCTACAAAAGTCAGAATTGTGCAAGACATGGTATTCATATCAGGAGAAGTTGGAGGGACTGAGTATGTACAGTCTAGAGAACAGAAGGGAAAGAGAGAGATGACTGAAACCTTTAAATATATTAAGGGTGAGAATAAGGTATCTTTCTCTTTAATTAAACTCAATCATCCAATATTAAGCAAAAAAAAAAAATCAGGACCATGGGGACGTAACCTCAAACTAATAGGAGGGAAGTTCAACAGTAATATTAGAAAGTGCTACTTCATAGTGAGAGTAGTGGAAGCTTGGAACCAATTCCCAGCAGAGGTTGTGGGCAGAGGTGGCATTCAGCAGGTTCAGACCAGTTCTGGAGAACTGGTAGTGGAAATTTTGAGTAGTTCAGAGAACCAGCAAATACCCCCTCTGACTGGAGATTTTACAATATCCTTCCGTTGCCACGCCCCCTAAGCCACTCCCACAAAACCAGTAGTTAAAAAAAATGAATCCCACCACTGGTAGTAGATCAATCATCAGTACTGAGCTCAAACATGCTTGGGATAAACACATGCCCATTATCTGACAATAAACAAACAAACAAATTAATAATATTTTTTAAAAAAAAGCCCTCAAAAGGCAGACTGGGTGGACTACGAGATATTTTTGTGCCATCATTTTCCATGTTTCTATGTTGCTAATGTTGATGAGTTACTTCAAGGTTTTAAATTCAAATTTCTTAATCTGTTTTGCCTTTAAACAAGAGTCAGACATTGTAGCTTTTGAAACAGAGAATACCTCTATTTCCCTGTTGAAGGATTGTCTCCTATCATCCTGTGAAAAAAGATTATATAAGTTCACTATTGTTATGTCATGGCTAGAACTGAGCTGCAAAAGAAACTGTAGCAGCCCTTTTACAGTCGGGCTGCTTGTGGCTGTGGCCAAGTGACAGCTCGTCAAATTTCCCACCGCGACGGACCAACCAATCAAGGTGAGTATGCTAATACATAACACTTCTCCCCACCTGGTCTGGTCTAACCAATCCTGTCTTCGCCTACCGTACATAATCATGTAGATAGGTGAGGCTTTTATGGTTGCGACTGGACTTGCGCAGCTCAGTTGTGGTTTGGTCTCTGGACTGTTCAGATGGATCTGTTGTTCCTCCCATCCTTCTTCTTGGAACCTCCTGGAAGGTTGAGTTGGCTAGGCTGCTCCCATCAGGGGCTACTTTCCTGCCCTCTTTCTGGACCTGTTCCTGTCTCCTTATGTTGCCTTCTTTTTGGTCTCAGGTACGTGCCTGCGTTTTCTGACCGGAGCTACTGTTATTAGTGGGTTTGTGTGTTTTCAGTTGTCAGGGTTTGTTCTATTGTTGTTCCTGCTTGCGGAGGGTCTCCCCCTCCCTCTCTACTTGTGTTGTGTCTGTTTGAGAG
Source organism: Hydrophis major (assembly GCA_033807585.1). Taxonomy (NCBI): domain Eukaryota; kingdom Metazoa; phylum Chordata; class Lepidosauria; order Squamata; family Elapidae; genus Hydrophis; species Hydrophis major. The sequence continues at coordinate 78,562,104 of CM066329.1, forward strand.
GTCTCCCCACTCTTCCCTGGTTGGGTTATATTTGTGTGAGGGGTTCCCCCCCTTCCGTGATTCGGCCTGTGTCACCCCTCATTGCTCTAGATCTGAGTTGGTCTATATGTCTCTTCCAGCTTCTACTGTCTGTTGTATCTACCCTGTAAGAACGGGGCCTGGTTATTTGGGTCACTTCCGCTGGTATCCACAAAGGTTCCCCTGTAAGGTTTTTTGCATATACTGGGTCCCCGTTTGGAATGTGCAGCATTTACTGGAGGAGTCTACTGGGTTGTTTTAGGTTATATGTGGGGTGTAGTCTGTCTAGGTGTGATCTCAGTTTCCTCCCCATTAGTAATTTGGCTGGGCTTTTATTCATTGTGGCACTGGGTGTTATGTGTTGTATGCTTAGTAGCTCATCTATTTTTTCTTGTGTGCCTCCAGGCCCTAGCTTTTGTAGGGTTTCCTTGGTGTAACGTACCATGCGTTCCACCCATCCATTCATCGACGGGTGTCCCAGAGCTGTTAGTGCATGTCTTAGCCCATGTTGTGCAAAAAATCCCTCGAATGGAGTTGCTGTGAATTGTGGCCCATTGTTGGACACAATTAAATCAGGCAACCCATGTGTTGCAAAAAGCCTCTTGAGCTGTCTAATGATAGCTTCTGTCATGGTGGAGTCCATGATGCTTACCTCTAGCCATTTGGAGTAAGAACCTGCGACTATTAGAAATGTGCGTCCTTCGGTTGGCCCGCAAAATCAATGTGTAATCTTGACCATGGTCTCCGTGGTGTTTCCCATTCGTGTTTTGGTGTTGTGGGGGCTTTTGGCCTAGATTTCTGGCAGTGTTTACACGTTGTCATCCAATTCCCTATTTCCTTGTCCATCCCTGGCCACCACACACAACTCCTTGCCAGGGATTTCATTTTTACAATACCCGGGTGTCCCTCATGTAGCATTTCTAGTATGCTTTCCCTTAAAATGCCCAGTATTACCACCCAATCCCCCCATAGTATGCACCCCGTCAATATTAAGAGTTTTGTTTGCCTCTTCCAAAATGGTTTGACGTTCTTTGTTGATCTCAGTCTCTGACCAACCTTTTCCTACCCAATTTAATATTTGCACCAGGAGTGGTTTTGATTCCCAGGAGTGGCTTGTGATCTGTGACTAGGGTGAAATTCCTCCCATAGATGTACTCATGGAACCACTTGATCCCGGTGACAGCAGCCAATGCCTCTTTGTCTAGTTGGCTGTAGTTTGGTTTTGACTCTGGTTTTGACAGAGTTTTTGAGTAGAATGCTATGGGTACTTCTTTCCCATCAGGTAATACGTGGCTGAGGATAGCACCGACACTGAAAGGTGATGCATTGCAGGTTAGGGCTATTGGATGTGTTTTGCTATATTGTATTAGCACACAGTCTGATGTGATCAATTTTTTTTATTTCTTGGAAAGCTGTTTCTTCCCACTGCCCCTAGGCCAGGTTGCTTTCTTGTCAAGCAACCTGTGTAGTGGTTCTACAATAGTTGTTTTCTGTGGTAGGAATATATTATAAAAGTTAATGAGTCCTAAGAAAGCTTGCAGATCAGTTTTATTCGCTTGATTGTTCTGACCTTTCTCTCTGTGGGGTGGATTCCTTCGGTGTCTATTAGATATCCTAGGAATTCATCCTCACCAGCGGCTAATTGGCACTTTTCTTTTTTTACCTTTAGCCCTGCCTCCTTGAATTTACTTAAAACTTCCCTCAGGTGGTCACGTAATTATCTTTTGTCCTTGGCTGATACAAGGACATTGTCAAAGTATGGCATCACCCCTTTTATCCCTTGCAAAAGATGTTCCATTAAGCTCTGGAACACCCCTGGGACGATGCTGACCCCAAATTGTAATCTGTTGCATTTGAATGCCCCCCTGTGCATTATGATTGTCTGGGCCTCTGCTGTTTCGGGGTCAACTGGTAATTGTTGATAGGCCTGTGCGAGGTCTAGTTTTGTGAAGATTCCACCCCCCCCAAGGGAATGTAATAAATGCTGTACCACTGGGACAGGGTATGCACTTTGTTGGAGCACGTGGTTAAGGGTTGCTTTGTAGTCTCCAAAGATGCACAGACCTGTCTGGTTTAACTGGTGTGACGATTAAGGTTTCCCACTTTGCATGGTCAATGGGTTCGAGGACCCCTTGTGCAATGAGTTTATCCACTTGCTCATCGATCTTTGGTTTGAGCGCGAAGGGAACCCACCTCGCCTTTAATCTTATAGAGGTTATAGTTGGGTTTAGGTTAAAGGAAATTGGGGATCCCAAGTACTTGCCCAGTTCTCCGTCGAATACATCTCAGAATTCTTCCATCAGGGTCTCCTCCCAATCCATCTCGGTGATGCTGTTTATTCCTGTGACTTTGATTCCCAATGGTGCAAATCATTTGAGTCCCAATAGGGTGGGTCGGTTCCAGTCTACTATGGTAAGCGGTAGGGCTCTGGTGTATTTTTTGAATTTTACTTTGAACTGTCCAGTCCCCACTATGGGAATTTTATTTCACTGGTAATCTTTCAGTGTTAGCATTTGTCTTTTGAGTTCTTCCAGGCTTATGTCTGGTGTCAGTCTTTTTATGGTGTCCCATGATACCATTGATAAATATGAGCCTGAGTCCATTTCCATCTGGCAAGGTTGGCCTTCTATTGTTACCTGGACATGTACTTTCCGGGTGTTCGTTGTGTTTGAGTGTCCAATGGTTACCGTCTGGTGTGTTTCATCTCTTCCATTGGTGGTCTCTTTCCCTCACCTGTTTCAGTTGTCCTGGTTCCAATGGCTTCCTGTTTGTTTCTCCCTATCTCAGGGGGGTGTTCCATCATTCCCTGGGGGCATAGTTCTTCCACACTCAGCATGCCCTTGCAATATGTCCCTGCCGTTCGCAATGTTGGCATATTGCATCTAGGAAACAGCACTCCGAACGTGGATGGTTCCCCTCGCAGCCAGCACAATGGAATTCTTTCCTTTTTGGCTCCTTCTGCTATGTTCTGAATGGAGTTGATTTACCCCCTCGTCTTCCTCTTTGTTTTCTGATGCGGGCTCAATGTCCTCATGGTGGGTCGTGGTGGTGTTTTTTGGTGAATCCGGTGGCGCTTTATTCATTTTCCACATGGCGGCCACTGATTTCTGGGTTGCTTCTGCTGCGGTGGTCTCTTCTATTGCTTCTTTGAGTGTTATCTTGGGTTTCATTAATAATCTGCCCTGCAGTGTTAGGTCTCTCAGTCCCAAGACTACTTGATCTCTCATGGCCTCATCCATGTTTAGGAATTCTCATGCTCCGGCAATGTCCCTCGGGGTTGCAATGAAATCACCAATGCTCTTGCCTACTTTTTGGTCACGCCAATAAAATTCATGTCGTTTGATGATGCAGGATACAGTTGGTGTGTAGTGAGCCCTCAGTATCCTCTCTAGGACCGACCAGGCCATCGTTTTCACATCGGTTGGTGCCGCTAATACTTTGGCCATTTTAAATACGGCAGGACCACAATGTGTAAGGAAGACAGCTCTCTTCCTGTGTTCTGAAATATTCTTGAGGTTGTTCCCTTCGAGGAACATGAGGAATCGGTCAATCTACGATTCCCAATCTTCAGTTGTTGGATTGAATGGTGCGGGTGGCGTGTTGTTCCTGGCCATCTCATCTTGATGTGTTGCCAGTGTTCTTTGGTCGCCATGTGCTCACTGGTTTCCTTTGTCTCAGTATCCCATCCTCATCGCCAGCATTATGTCACAGCAATGAGACTCTCGGAGCCAGCGTAATAACTAGTCATTTTATTTCTGCCTAGAACTGAGCTGCGGAAGAAACCACGGCAGCCCTTTTACAGTCAGGCTGCTCACAGCTGTGGCCAGTGATGGCTCATCAAATTTCCCACTGCCGCAGACCAATCAATCACAGGTGAGTATGCTAATACATAATAACTATGTTGACCAAACTTAATGCAGTAAATTCTTCCCAGTGAAAGAAAACAAACAAACTCACAGAATCTTTCTTTGTGTTGCTTTGGTTAGAAAAAGGGATTGCATCAAATATACATGGCATGGAACTTTCCAAAAGAACATGGATGGGGAACTGCATGGTAAACTTGAAAACAAACCATCAATGAGAGAGTTGCTCAGAAAAGTCAAAAGGTATTAACAATAGACTAGGATCAACAAATTTTGTTCCAACCATTTTATAGGAACATATATTGCTTTAGGTACTACCATTAACTAAAAGATGTATTTGTCACTGGAGTTTGAATTCTGCTTGTGATTATCTTTAACAAGCTATGTTTCATTTTCTTTATAAACTTTGGTAACAACCCTTATATTTTAACTCATCATATTGTCTCCAAGAGGCAGATCCTTTACTTTTAATTCTGTAACTGGTTAGCTGCAGTGAGGAAAAGCTGAATTGATGTTTTAATAATTATTATAACTAGTATTAATGTAATGGCTTTAAAATAAAAACCTGTTAGAGTAAAAGTTTAAAATAAAAATCATTATGAATAATGTGGCTACAAAATGGTTGACATTGAAAAATGAAGTTTAGTTTGGAAAATGAATGGATATTTTGAGACAAATACATATACATATGCTATACACACACATTACCCACATGGAGGCTTGTTATGTTTCATTATGAGTTATAAAGCATATTGCAGAAGAATGCAATTTAATTTGATTTCAGATGTTAAGATTGTTGTTATAGGAAGCAATTGTTTTCTCCTGCAGAAATAATTTCAAAGAACAAATTTCTCATTCAGTGGAATCAATAGCTTTCACTACTGTTAAGAATGTGCCACTTTTCTAATAATATATTTGTCAAATGCAACAATAGAATATGCATTTATTATGATTTTTTATTACTTTTAAGGTGGTCATTTAAAATAGTATCCAATTATAATGGTGGGGTTTTTTAAAAAATTATTGGTAGATTATTGGATGGCTCATCGGGATATTGGAAATCTAAGCAAGATGTGGAGAAGTATCTTTTCTATATTTTCACCTAATTTGTGAATCTTGAAGAATGATGAAGAATCTGAAGGAATTTTCAGAAACAACCATGGTTTTGCTTTTTACGGCTCTGACTTTCCATCCTCATCATCTATTTAATCTTAGCATTATCTCAACAAATACAAGAGAAAGACTCTGAACATAGAACTTTTCCTTTATGTATTTAGCCAATCCGAAAGAAACATATTTGCATGGTACCTTATAAACTTTATTTTATCTATAATATATTAAGCAGTGAATGACTTTTTCTATTACATTCACAGAATAATAGTGTGAAAGAGTTAGAAGGGACCTTCTAGTCCAACTCCCTACTCATGCGGGGGACCCTAGACCAAGGGTGTCAAATTGGCAGCCTGCAGGCCGGATGTGTAATGCACAGGCCACACCCACCTCAGCTCCATCAATGGGAAAAATCATCACCAAATGTGACACCACTAGTTTGACACCAGTACCCTAGACCATTACAGACAAAATGTCCATTTTGTTCTTAAATGCCTCCAGTGATGGAGCATTCACAACTTCTAAAGGCAAGCTGTTCCACAGATTAATTGTAAACTTAGATAATCTTCTACTTATTTTGTTACAGTGATATCTATAACTAATCTTTATTCTTAACAAGGATTTTACCATGTTATCTTACTTTTGACTTTCATTTAAGCAGACTTGGTTTTTAAATAACAGAACATCGAAGTAGCTACAAAAATAGAATGGCACATGAAGCTTCAATATAAAATTTAAATCAGCCAAGCTATTTGCAATATTGAATCTAAAAACCACAGAAATGCCTGCAGACCAGTCAAGGGTTTTGTTATTTAACCTTTCAGCCAGCCCACCTTTTGCAAAATGAAGTGAAAGAAGAGGAAAATGGACAGACAGCAGACTATGAAAAACAGGAAACTAAATATCAGGTTTGAAGATTGATAGGAAGAGGTTCTAAGCAACTACTCAAGACAAAGTATAAACAGATACTTCTGAAAGAAAGAAAGATGATTTTGAAAATACTTTATGTCTCTGCATATAGATAGACCAACAGTAGATAAAAAGAGATTTACTGAGATGGAAAACAACTTGCAGCCAATGGTCATTGCATGCCATTGATCCAAGCATAATTTAAAATATTTTAAAAGCTACATTCTTGCTGGCTCCTGCGCTGATTTCCATAAAGAGTGCCAATACATGCATAATTGGCACAGCCTTTAGCATATACTTGGGAAATCTATCAAGTCTTCCGTGAATATACTGTATCTACAAGCACTAGGAGAAACAACACTATCTCAATATATATTCCACTGACTGACACTACACTAACAACTGAAAGAAATAATGTTTCAGTTAACACCACCAATGATAATGATGATGCTTTAATCTCATGCGTTATGGCTACTATATTTGATGTGGTCCCTTCTATTTTTTTTTCCTTTTCATCAATGACTACATTTATCTCACTACCTTTTTGTCTTCTTTAACTTCAATCTGACATGTTCTATAACTCTCTCTCTGCTTTTTGTTGTTTGTATTCATATGCAGTAAATACTAGCCTTCTGCTTCTATTGTCCCACACATATTGGTGCAAAAGAGTTAGATATATTACCCTCCCAATGACCTTGGAGTGATTCATCCCCCTAAAATTAATAATGCTTTTTACTTGAGTCTCTAAAACACGGGTGTTCAGACTTGTGGTTGCCTAGAGCTCATTGAGTGAGAGGAATTGTGTTGGACTGCATATAAAATGTAGACATATAGTTAATGTATATAAATATTGGTAAAATGATGTAATAATGTGAAATGTTTACAATCTTGTGAGGCCACATTACTAGCTACATGCGACCCATGGTTTGGAGGTTGGACATATGTGCTTGAAAATATATAGGGGAAATGGTAGCTTTGTTCATTTGTTACAAGGACATAGTTTCTAAGTGATTGAAGTTTTACAGGTGTATGGGTCTATATGTCCATGTGCATATATCCATGTCATCCAGAGTTGCAGGGCAGGAAAAAGTTTTTAAAAATAAAGAAAGAAGAAAATGGAATATATAAGTAGAAAAATTACTTTCTTGATAATATCTATTTATAAAACAATGGTTTGGTACCAACTCTCCATATTGGTTCAGTTCTCATTTGAAGCAATTGATGAATTCAAACTGGGGGTGAGATGTTTCGTTAGCTTTAAGAAATTTTTATGATTAATTTTCTTCTGGATGGCCATCACTCGGCATTTCATTTTCTTATATCAGCCTGTATACTTCTGTTCCTTTAAATAAAAACCAATCCATTTGTGCCATAGTACAGCATTGCTAATATACAATGCATAACATTTAGTGTATATTTCAAAATAAACAGCAAGCCTTGACATTGCTTCAAAAGCTGTGGTTTCCCAGTGTACATATCATTGAAAGCAAAGGAACCATGAACTGGATCCAACTTATTCTTATTGATACCCTGTTGGCGAATGTGATTTTAATGAGTCTAAGATATGGCTAGATTAGGCTACATGCAAGACATAAAATATATCAACCAAAACATCTGTGTTTCTATATCACATGGAAGCCGCCTACCTACACAAATGAACATTCAGGCCAGAGGATCCCATGAGCTATGCTAATATGGAAAAGAGTTCATGCCACAAACCAATGAAAAATCCACATAAGCCCACATGCTCCATACAAATAGGTATACACACTATGTTGGATATGGCTCTAGGTATATCAAAAGTTTCCTTGGAACAAAATCAGCTCCTTTCAGACTTCAACTGAACTTTTTTTTATGATTTGTATGCAAGCATACCACCAGGGGGGGGAAAAAAAAAAAAAAAAAGCAGGATTCTGGCTCCAGCAGATGATGGGACATGTCAAGCGTTATACTGAGACTATAAGTCTCCAAGGAACTCCTTGGTGTAAAAATCCATGATATATGATAAAGAGTGTTGACTTTTAGGTCGGACGCATGACCAAACCATTCCCCTTGCCTTTTAGAGAAAAATTATTTGAATGATATTTCTTGATGAGTTGCTTGAGTTGTAGCTTATTCCAAATCAAAACTAGTATTCATGTGTTTTCCATCAAGGAACTCTGTGGTTACCTTCCTTATTCTGCTGGACTGGAAAAACATAGCTAATATGGTGTGATCTGGAGGAAGCTTTGATGCAAGAGCTTTACAAATAAACCTCCAGATGCCATATGGTTTACATCCATCTCTCAATTTATTTCCTATAAATGCCTATTGAATATTCCATTGAGCCAACACATGTGAAACTAAAGCTGGAAAAAGAAAGCGAGGTATACAGAAATGCTTTGTGGCAGCATGTGATTATCGTATTTCTTTTCCAATATTGCTACCAGCCTTAAACACACAGTAAATTAGTCAAATGCCAGACTTCTTCAGAGTCAGAGGGAAAAATAAAGAAAAAATATTTTAAACCTTTCAAAAAAAACAAATAGTCGGCTTTCTCACGTGTCATAAAGTTAATTTTCACAATTGAAGGTTTTTTTCCCCCCTATAGGGGCTACTTTTTTTTCAACAGCAAAGCTGCCTTGAATATTCCACTTTAGCCATTAGAAAATTAAGATTCTGGAGAACTCATTTGAAAGAAGATGAATGCTATTCAACCTTTATAGGGAAAAAAAAAACAAATAATAGAATGGGAGAGGCTTCTAGGTATATTTTTCACTTGATTGACGAATAGCTTATATTATCATTTCTTGCCTTTCTTCAGTTTCACTTCTCTTTCCAACTGAACTATAAACATATCAACAGGGTTTAGTCAATGGTCCTTTCTTCTGGGAAGCTCACTTTTCCAAATATAACTTACTTCACCAGTAGGCTTTCTGAAGGCCCATTGAAAGACTCAGTTCCATATTAAGTCTTTGTGTGCTTTCCTCCTTTATGGCTGTTGCTTTATTCGTTTCATGCTTCATGCCAAACTGATGTTGTATGCATGGAAGATGAAATAAACACAATATTACAAAGGTGGGGAGAAGATAATGACATGTTGCTAAGGGAAGACGAAGAAGAATGAAATATTTTGAGAAATATTTGAAAGGCATAATATTATATTTCCCTAAAGGAGGAATGGAGAAACATGCTCTTGGAGGCAGAAAGAGACAGTTCCCACCTTTCTTAATAGTTCCCAGCAGATTTTTTTTGCCCATTAAGAAAGACTGGCCCATCCTATCTACAAAACAAAAGACATTTACCTTCAGAATGATGGGATTAAGGCATGATCCACCAGGACATAATAGGATTAACCCACTAGCATCAGAGCTTACTATATTGCACGATCTTCTAAGGACATTGCATCAAAGTCCAAACTTCAACCAAACCTCACAACTTACAGACCCCAGCTATGACCCCTACAACAGCCAATGGAATACATGTTCTTGCACAGGAACAGAAAGTTCAAGTACATAGCCCAAGAGAAGGTAAAAATACCCCTCACTCTCAACTCCATGTGGGCAGATGCTCAGAACCCATGTGCTTGGTGATTCTGCTTCACATTAAACCATTTTTCCAATCAACCTCCATGTTTCCAGTCTTTCTTCCAGCTTGGAACTGAATCAGAGGGATATTTCTTCCAAAATTGCCATACCAGCATAAAGCTTTAAACATGCAATCCTTTTATCTACACCTAAGGATTTCATGTGCAATTCTGACTTTCTGTGTGCTGCTACTCATATTCTAGAAAACTTTATTGAATGTAGTTATTCTCTCTATTCATAATATGTGTTCAAGTTGGACTTTGGAATGCCTTTTCTAGCTGTACCACACAGTCCCTGATCTGCTATTTTTATTTCCATATCACTTTGGCACTGGAATGGTCAACTACCAATAAGAGTTACTGGATATTTGGCTGGAACCATTCTCTTCCCAGCTGGATTAAAGTAGGTAATATGCAAGGAATTGGTAGAACTGAAAAATAGATGTAGTGGCTGTGAGAGAAAGAAGGAAATATTTTATTGATACTTCAGGTATAAATTCTTTGTTTCTTAGCATAAAATACTCTCTTTTCCTGATACACAATTTATAAGATAGCTTGATTTTGAAATAGATCTCTCCTTAATATATATATAGATTTTAAAAATATGCAGTGACAAGCAAATGATATATTCCTGAGATGTTTTGGAAGAATAAACTTTCTCTTTCAATGAAATTTTCTAATAAAACTTAATTTACCCCAAAACAATATTAATAGATTCAAGGTCAGCATAAGCCAACATGATTATATCTGATATCTAGCACAACAAAGAGCAAAAAAATTTCCCCAGTAATCAAGGCATTCAAAGCAAATAACTTTTAGCAGATGATCTGTATTATAACTCTTTTCACAGAAGTGAAGTTATCCTTCAATCTTTGGCCCAAAGCCATGAGGGCAAAATGTCATTGTTGAAATAATACTTGTTTCGTCTTTATCAGTTTGCTTGAATAAACAAATTTCTACTACTAAAACTCTTATGCCTCTTTGATACTTTGTAACCTTCAATTGGACAAAACTGGGCAGAACAATAATTTTTGGATTAACATACCTTAAATGGACTAACTTACAGAATGAGTCTAAAATTCAGTGCCCATGACTCCCATGGAACTGGAATTTGGCAAAGTTCTGACCACATCAGCACCATCACACCTTCTTAATACATTTCTCAGAGCTCTATAGATAGTATGGCACAAGGGGGAAAAGCAGGGGCATGTCCTCACCCTCTTTCTCTCATCCCTTTGGACCTTAATACCCACTCAGCTGGCAGCAAAGCCTGAAGGGTGAGGGACCATTGGCTGCTTTGGGGTGGGAGCCAAAATCTCTTCTTTTGTGGTGAGAAAGAACAAAAGCGTGAAGGTATGGCTGGCTGGGGGTTCAAGATGCATATATGCACATAAGAGAAGGAAAGTAATATAACAGGGAAGGAACATGGACATTCCTAATCAAATTATTATCTTATCATGTATTCTGGCTATTTTCCAAAACCTTGAAAAGTTCTTCATGTCTGAGCTCGTTCCGAACTGTAGGCTTTAAATTTCGATCACAGGATTTGTTATCTTTTGCCACTAAATATAGTACATTGTGATTTATAAATCATTTCAGGAGAAATGGGGGTTCTACCATGCACAAGCTACAAATCTCGGGTGGGGGGGAAAGGGGGAAATAATATGGACAACAGACTGCAAATTCCCATAAAAGAATGGCACAAAATATCTTCATTTTCCAACAAAGAAGTATATTAAACCACCAACAGAGTTAGGACACCTATTTAGTTTTTAAAAAGGAATCTCAAAACATTTTTAGGGGCCAAAGAGTTTGCCAGGGCTTTCAGTGACCTTATTATGTCATTCATGCATTTCTGTAATACTCAATAATTCCACCCACCAAAAACATCAGACATCCCTGAAGCCACCAATAGGTTGCCCAACCCAAACTTAGAATGTTCTGCTTTCATTTTTATAATTTACAAGCTTCCAACATCTGGCAACTCAGTACTGGAACCATAATGCAAATAGTGGTTAGCTGCAATCCATTAAAAGTTTTCTCAGAAATGTGTACCATTTCCTTTTGGAGAAAATGGATTTTCTCAAAGATCAGAATACTTGGCTGATTCCCTTCACTGAAATGGATGATATTTTGGGTGTCAGATGCCACATAGGATGCTGAACAAAGGACCTGAAAACACATACATGTAAATTCATCTGCACATCTCTTTATTTCTTTTCTTCTCTCACACATATTTTTCTTTTTCCTTTTTCTCGTCATAGGCTGGTTACTAATTTCTGGCTCTTTTTATAGTTGCTCAAACCTCCTCTGTCTATGTTACATTAGTGACCACTCTGGGCAGCTACTAAGAATTCAGAAATTCTGCCAAAGAGTTTCATTTTTATTACTTGCTGCATTGCTCTGATTTACTTGTTTTTTTATGGAATTGTACCATGTGGCTAGATTTAACTGTCCTTTTCATTCTTACACTGTCTCTGATTAGTATCACTTTAGAAATGAAATGTGTAGCCTTCAAATAAATCCTCAGGAAATAAATCCTACCAGGAATAATGTCTTTTATTTTCAATGCATCATGGTTTTTCTATTTCAGAAATGTGTTTGTTTACAAGATCTGTATACTGCCACAGTCTCCATAGACTCCTAGGCATAACAACAATAGAAACCTAGCTAAGTGACTTTGGGCGCATCACTATCTCTCAGCCCTACTCACTTCACTGTTGTGGTGAAAATAGGAGGACAAGTATGTTTGCCACCTTGAGTTATTTATAAAAACAATAAAGGTAACATAAAAGAATGTTTTAAAAATGATATAGAATTATACATTGAAATGTTCACATTAATTACAATAGTAAAAAAAAATGAAGCAGTATAAACTACCAATAGCTTAACATCAAATGCTCCCTACAAACATTCTACCTTAACTATCATCAGGAAGGCTTAAAGAGAAGATTGTTAGCTTGAGAAAAGGATAAAGTCTGCTCCACAACCTAAGAAACCATTACTTGGGAAGAGGGCCTCCAAAATTCAAGTTCACTTCACCAAATTGGTAACCCACACTTTCTCCCCAAAAACCTTCATAAGTCTCTTCCAGCTGGAAACAGCAGTTTTACGAATCCTGCGTGCTGTATTGGTTTAAAACTAGCCATTTGAAATTTACTCAGAAACTTTTTGGGAGCCAAGACCATGCCTCCAAAACTAGCATCAGATGTGTCTAGTGCTTCCCTCTTGTTAGCAGCTGGTCGGCTACATTCTATACAAATATAGCAGAAAATCCTGTAAGTTATGGAACTAACAGTGCCTTCCGCAGACATGGCAATAAGATGTTGTTTCAATGAATGAAATACACCCCAACTTTTGATTCACAGATATAAAAGCTAGTAACTGCAATGTAAAATAGAATAGGGTAGACTATATATAATAAGACTGGTTTAACTCTTCTATTCTAAACAGCTAAATATCAGTATTAGCAGTATTAGCTAATGCTGATATTGATTATTAGCAGCTGAACAGTGTGTTTATCAGAGTAGTGCCCCAATGATTTCATGTCATAATTTGTTACTACATCTGATTCAGAATACAGGGGTATGCAGTGACAGGTACCTCTAGGTCAGAGGTGGTTCAGCAGGTTCTGACCAGTTCTGAAGAACCGGTAGCAAAAATACCACCTCTGACTGGCCCCACCCCCATCTGTTCTCTGCCTCCCGAGTCCCAGCCTATCAGTTGGGTCTTTTTTTGTTGCCCTACACAGAAGAACGGAGCTGGAAAGCAGGTTAGTGGGGTGAGGAGGGAATGGGATTTTGCAGTATCCTTGCCACACCCACCAAACCAAGCCCACCGAGCCAGGCCACGCCCACCAGGCCATACCCACAGAACCAGTAGTAAAAAAAATTGAATCCCACCACTGCTCTGGCTTCCCCCATTTTACCTGTTGCAAGAACTGCACTAGCTCCCAGTTCTCTTTGGGATGCAATTCAAGATGCTGGTTATTACCTTGAAAGCTGCATGTGGCATAAGACCAACATTTTTGCAGGACCATCTCTGTCTCTGTCAGCTGGTGCTCCATTCAAAATCCAAGAAAGAAATACTTAGACTCCATTAATTAGAGAAAAGATATCTTTTATTGGAAAAATCAAGTGGTAGCATCAAAAGAATTCTGAATCTGAGAAAATGAGTGCGTAAATCACATATACAAAATGGTGGCAACGTTCCCATCCAGAATAGTTCAAACTGTCCATCCAATTAAAAGTTGTATATAGCACCATGTGGCCATCTTCAGGTGGTGATGAGGCATCTGTCCGTTGACCTTGACATATTTTGATAAAGAGGTGTGCTTGCACATAGCATAAGAAAGGAGCATAAACAAGAAACTTCCCCCCCAACTTATACAGTTTTTCTCTGAAACCTCAGCTCACTTCCCATAACTATTTCACACACACACACACACATACACACGTTACTTATGACAGCCAAGAGATGCAAAGCAAAGGAAAAGAATCTTGAAGGCTGACAGTCTCTCTCACCTACCATATAGGATAGGTTTCTCATTACAGAAGATGATGGGGAGGGGTGTGGCTCCTCTCAAACAACATGCAGGAGCAACCTGGAGAAGGCAAAGGTTGCAATCACACTTCCCACTGAAGGAATCTGGCAGGAAGTATCAAAAATCTCCTTTCTCTTCCCTTCCTAGCAGGCAGGTGAAAAAAAGCAGCAGCCATTAACGTTGATCAGCCACAATCTCCCCAAATTTCATTCTCTCGGTTATGGATGGCAGATTTTGGGTGCCTTCTGTAAGTTAGCCCATTTGAAATACCTTGATTCAAAAATTATTGCCCTAGGATGCATCATTTTGGCCAGGTAAAGATCATGACAACAAGAGTTTTAATAGAGAGAGAGCTACAAGTACCCAACTTGAGTCTCGCGTTCATTAGAAAGCACTACTTTTGCTATAGACGTTGAGAGGGGAAAGGAGAGGGAGGAAAACTCCTTAGCAATATATGTTTCTATGTTTGTCAAGCAGCTGTTTCCATCTTCCTATGTGCCCTTTCTTTTATTATTTTGATTTTTTTAAAAATCCAGCCTTTATTATTTTTTATAAATAACTCAAGGTGGTGAACACATTATAATACTACTTCTGCCTTCTATATTTCCTACAAGAGCAAACCTGTGAGGTTAGTTGGACTGAAGAAAGTGACTGGCTCAAAGTGACCTGGTTGGCTTTCATGCCTAAGGCAGGACCAGAACTCAGAGTTGTTTTTTCTAGCCTGATGCCTTCACCACTATGCCAAATTTGGTCTTTCTACAGTGCAGATGTACAGACTAGAATATTCCAAAGGTTCTGCCTTACTCCTCTGTGAATTCCAAAGGCAAATGTATTGATGTTCTTGTATGGGGCTGGCACATAATTAATTCATTCATGAGTTTCTGGCCTGCTTTGTAGATAAGCACCTTGTGGAAGAGGTATCATTTTGAGTCTTCTTTTATTCTAAGAAATGGATACACTATTACAAAAGCAACTGCATGCTTACTTCCTTAAAGACCTACTTTATAAATAAAACATAAATAATTCAGTCAATAAGATACTTCGTTGGAGTGGGATTTTTTTGTACCCATAAGTTATGGGTATATTTACATGTGTATGTAAATTCTTAGTGGTCTTTTTGAGATGTATGTCCAAAAGCTTACACTGAATCAACTGTCTGAATTAAAATGAAAACCAATAGTTGGCATTAAAGGACATGGCTTTATTAGAATTATTTCTCTGAATACAATTAGCTACATACCCAAACTGCTAAAAAGGCAAGATGAAGGAAACAGTCATTTCCTTCTGATTAACACTCACTCTAGTGACTGAATAGCAAAACAACTGATTTTGGGATGGGATGGGATAGGATGGGAAGGGGAAGGAAAGGGAAATTATCTGAGAGCAAGAACTATTAATTTTTAAGGATTGCAATTTTATTTTTGTTATTTTCACAAAGGCCATGGCTTAAAAACTCCACTATTGATGGATTAATATATAAACAGACCTAAAAGAAATCTCTTAATAAGAAGGCCACATGATGATTGATCGATTGATAGACATGGTAATGGATAGATAGATAGATAGATAGACTAGATAGATAGATAGATAGATAGATAGATAGATAGATAGATAGAGGATGGATGGATGGATGGATGGATGGATGGATGGATGGATGGATGGATGGGCAGACAGCAGACAGACAATATGGATCGTTGGGTCCTTGTTATTAAGTGACATGATGTACTAAATGAACAATTCTGCAATAAAAAATGAATATATATATATTATATAAAGTTTTATAATGGCGGTGTGAGCTTCTAAGGACCATAGTTTTCTTAATATTAATATCTTCAGAGAAAAGCCTCAAAAGAATGACAAAAAAATATTAAAGGTTTGAGGACTAAAATTATTCTTAATTTGGAGTGTGGACACATTTAGTTTATGTGTGTGGTTGCCTCTACATGTCATTTCCAGTTCCCCATGGTTTCTGTTACCAAAATCTTCGTATCTCTTCTCTGTGAATCTTTTCCTAAAGCCAGCAGTTTTCCTGGCCAAAAGGTTAATGTAGTTAGCTTGTCCCATTTGTGTTCAGGTCTTGGCTGCAGCAGGAAGGAGCTACATATGAAGACAATGGTGAATAGCCAGTGAGACTGTTCACTCAACACACATATTACATCTTTTAACAAATATGGGAACAAATCAGTAGCAGCTGATCTTTAGGTCTGCAAGTGGCCTATGTTTATGCTCATATTTATTTTTGTTCTGCAAAAAAGAATCTCACAAATGAGTAAACAAAAAACAAGGAATAAATAGGATCCATCACTTGACCAAGATCACAAGACTAAAAGAAGGATAATAACAACAAACATTTCAGCAACAAACCCACACTTAAAAAGGAAGCTGAATTAAGAAGCAAAAATCAAATGTTTTCACAGACATTCTTCAATTTCCAGCAGAACATTGAGACATAACTTAACAGCTTGTATTGGAGCAGAAAGTTCAACATAAAGGGGACCTCCATAAACAGAACACTCTTGCTTGTTCCCATGAGTTTGTCCAGATGTAAGTTAACAGTCTATCTTTCAACAAATAGGCCTCTACTATTTATGTTGTGTCTTCTCCTAAGATCTGTGTACCAGGTGTCCATATAATGGTAGGGTTTCTGTTTGTTTATTGTGCATTCCACAACGTATCCCATAGTTCCAAAAATAATGTTCTTAATAATCCTAGAAATCTGGAATGTAATCCAGTATATAGAAAGGACATCAAAAAGTGTCCTAGCCAAAAGGGCTTTCTTTTTGCTGATTCCAATTACTAACTTATCCCTCAAATTATCAGCCAAATATTCAACATTTGAGATAACTATTTCTGATTTTAAAAAACCATGAATTCTATCCTTTTGAAGAGTTTCATCTAAAAGACATCCTTAATTTTAGATTTGTTCATGTGGAAGTCCCCTGCAAACAATTCTCCTGGATATTTTGTTATGTTTACTATTTACATCTAGGGGCATCCTATTTACATCTAGGGGCATTTGTTTATCAATTTAATTTGATTTATATAGCTGCCTATCTCATAATAGTGCCACTTTTATTGATTGTAAACTGCCTTTTTAACTCATAGGTAATAAAAACAACAAATCAATGAATAAAATGAGGACAAGAAATGTTATTTCAAACACAAACTATATAATGGAATACAGAGCAGAATATATTTTTTAGAATCCTTGCCTACAATCCGTTTGTTCTGCCTAACTCGAAATGTATAGCAATGCTGGGTCCTAAAATTATTTGAAGATTTAGGAACTTTCCAATGGACTAGAAATTCACTATTGATGAATGGGATGTTTAATTTTTGCTATTTGGACTGTTAGAGAGTCCCAAATTCCAAGTATGCATGACATTCACAGCATTTCAGGAGGGTATCTCTGTTCTTCTACCTGACAGCTGGGGCAGTCTTGGGATGTGGCTACAATCCAGATAGTAAGCATAAAACAGCTGCTGTTGGGTAAATACAATCCCTTTGAAAATAGATAAAATAAAATCTGTTATTTCATATTCAAGTGGTGAGGGGGAGAATATCACATGATCCTTCCAAAAATTGATTAAGATGTTCCTCCTTTTTTAAAAAAAAATGCCAATCTTTAGAAAGGAGAACAGGCGTGCCACTCAACCAGCATTATGCCTGACATTATTGGGGAAAAACTGCAACAAAAATAGTTTCTTATTTTATATTCTCATTCAATGACCTACTAAGGTTCCAGCATATTCTAGTAATCTACTTTTACTGTACACTGTATATTGTTTTATGAGAATTAAAACAGAATGGCAAAGAATTTCTCCACTGCTGTGACCTCTCACAAAGAACTGGATATATATTTAATACACAAGTACAATATACAAATAACATTTAAATAAGTAAATAAATAGCTTACCAAATTCTTCCATCTGCACATAAATTATTTCTAATTTATTTGTAACCCAAATTGCTCTGGGCAGATTACAGAGTTATTGAATGTATTAAATATTACTAAAAGCCCTTTTTTTCATCCAGAAAAAAAAAAATACTGAAAGCAATAAAATGCATTAAATCCATTTGATGAATTGCCTCTATATAGAATTGGAAATGGATACATAAAAGGTGTTCCATGGATGATATTGCTAGATTGCTAGTATTAAAAGCAAGAAGACGCCCTTTTTTGTGCAAACAAAGAGACAGTGTTCTTACAGTGTGTTGCAACCAGCTTTGTCAACTCCCTACATCAGGGGTGTCAAACTCATGGCCCGCTGATCATATGCACCATGTGCTGGCCACATCCACAACTGATTTAGGGAAGGGGGAGGGAATCCCAATACATGACGTGACAATGACATTACGATGTGAGTTTAACACCCCTACCCTACATTAACTAGCAAAAAGTAGGGATAGAGGCTTTATTCTACTGGTTCGGCCCTGTTCTCCTGAGCTGGTAGCGGCGATGAGCAACAGAAACCAAACCAGTTGTCTCCAGTGTTCTGCTGTTGGGCCTGCCCTCCCTGGCTCTTATACTCACCTTTATTCCCTGCTTTTGAAGTGCAGCTGCTTTGCACAGCCCAGCAGATTGCCGCGCATCAGCTGCTGAAGTGACAGGGAGAGTGCAGGATTGCAGGAGGCGAATCAGAAAGCCTCTGCACCTGTGCTAAGTGCGCATTTGGTACGCGTGCATGTGGAAAGTGTTTGAAATGCACCATTGAGTAGGAACAATAGTTGTTTGGTGATGCCATCCTTATCAGCTCTCTACATTAACTAGCAAAAAACAGAATAACAAAATAAGAGATTTGAAAGAGGCCTTGGAGATCTCCTAATCCAACCCCCTGCACCATTTCAGACAAATGGTTGTCCAATCTCTTCTTAAATTCTTTCTGTTAAATCCTTTCTCTTTGGAAACTGGAGTCCAGAAACTATTTGTCTCATGTGTTTTTATACTTGAAGTTATTGCAAAAAAAAGGACTGGTGATATTAATTTAAAAGGGAAAAACTACACCCCTGGAAAAACACAGCCACCTAAACCCTCCATAGAAAAGTTCAAGTCTCTGCATGAAAAGTATATTCACAAAAGCAGGCGATTTGTTAATAGGATCTGTGCAAACATTTTATGTGCATGGCTTTC
The DNA here is from genome assembly GCA_033807585.1 of Hydrophis major. Classification (NCBI taxonomy): domain Eukaryota; kingdom Metazoa; phylum Chordata; class Lepidosauria; order Squamata; family Elapidae; genus Hydrophis; species Hydrophis major. The sequence continues at coordinate 78,581,243 of CM066329.1, forward strand.
CAACTGTTTTTTTTTCTTATTGTCTGTCTGGCTTCATCTGTCTAACCACAGGGCCCCTTAAATGATGCAATTCCCAGAGCTAAATGCACATATTGTGTCTGCAGTTTCTCATAATGAGAAAGTTACTGCCATGCACTTTGCCGAGTAAACACACTTTCTTCCTTTTGCCTCTTTAAAAACAAAATATGAAATAAAAGTTCCTATTGTTAAATTACAAATGTAAGGAATATGTCAAGTGTCTCCCGGGAAACTAGGCTTCCTTCATACCACAGAAGTTAAAAAGCAAAATGTGTTTTCTTTCTACCGCTTTGTCAGAATGCAATGCTAAAGTTGGAGGGTCAAGCCCCGGGTCAAATAAACAACTTTACTGTTTTGAATTTTTTAAAGGTTGAAACTCCAGATAAAACAAACGCTATTTGCACACAATATGCCTTGTGATCACATGACATGATTGATGATAAGTCAAAACAATTTTTTGTTTGTTCAGCTTTAAAGTGAATGTGTGGCTCAGATTTTCTGTGGCTTTCAATATTATTAGGCAAACAAAGGTGCACATATGGGATGAGGTAAAGGTAAAACCCTTTTTTCACAAACAACACGATGTTTCCTTTCCATAGCCCTGAGTCATTCAAAAGGAAATAAATGGCAGTAAGACTGAAGGATGATGATTATATTCCTCTAGTGCAATGCATACAAAGAACTGATTTGTGAAAAGCTGCAAAGTAGGAAAAAGTAGAGAAAGGGGCCTTTCCCCCACTTCCCCTTATCAACAGCATTTAGCTATTAACCCAAAAGCCATGCCTCACATTCTATTTACCCCATCCAAGCATGCAACCCAAAGAGGCATAAAGTCTCAATTGCCTAGGTAGACTTTAGTTAGCACTCTAAATTATTCCTAAAATCTTTCGAAAGAGGCAAAAGTGCTTTTTATATTAAGGTTACAAGGATTTAGGCAGATTTTTGTCAATGTAACTTCCTCTTCTGAGGCATTGTTATTTTCTCACCACCACTATAGAGCTTTCACATTTGCTCATCTCTATCAACATGTCTCACCAAGCCCTGAATGGAGAGATCAACACATACACATTCTTTTGTTCACTAAGGGAAATGAGTGGAAAGGAAAAAGGTGTAGAGCAGCAGACCCAGAGTTGAAGCCATTGAACGTGTGCTTCAGTGATGGGATTCAAAAATGTTTACTACCGGTTCTGTGGTTGTGGCAGGGGAAGGATACTGTAAAATCTCCAGTCAGAGGTGACATTTGCTGATTCTCCAAACTATTCAAAATTTCCACTACCGGTTCTCCAGAACTGGTCCGAACCCTCTGCATGCCACCTCTGGTGTGCTCCTAAACGATGACTGAAATACTGATCTTTTGACTTCTTCTGCCCTGCAACAATCTATGGAGAAGCATATAGGTCAGCCATGTTCCAGAAGATAAAAAGCCTGCCCTGTGCTAGAAAACTAGTTCACACAACAGCACAGTATAAAGTTTTTGTACCTACTTCTGGGAAAACTTGGCATGCATTGCACTGCAAATATCATTGTCCAGACCCAGAAATTTTGAACTACAATTCATATACAAGGTAAAATTCCTTTCAGGGATTTGTGTTTGTGTGTGTTGTGTGAGAGGTGGGTGAATAAAGTATTGGGCTTATTGGCCTCTGATCAATTCAAGTATGTTTGGTACAGGCAAGCAGTGCAAGATTTGTTCCTTTAAACCAAGTTTTAGACAACATATACCTACACAGGACAAATGTTTTCTGTTAGTGTCTTTGAATGCAAGAGGTCAAAATTTCATCTTTCAAAGAGGAAATTTAGTAACATTTGGTATACACTTAATAGATTTCAGCTGAAAGCGCCAATTGTTTTCAGCTTTTGTCTGTATACAGGAAATATCTAACTGATTCACTGGGAAAATACAAATGAAGTAACTTTTTTTTTCTATAGACTCAGCATTTCCCCAAGAGAAAACTATGTAATTTCCTAACAACACTATCATTTATCCTTAGTTTTACTTAAGCATATTTTTGGAAGAATTCCTCACATAGTTTCCTCTAATGAAACTCCTTGTGTTAAACTGAGACATTTGTTATAAACATTAGAGCATATAATTAGATTTTAGTCTGAAACTATATTCTTAACTTATATAGTTCATGATTCTAAATAACAAACTGCTGGAAAAATGATTAATATGCTATAATGAAATGAAGGGGTTTTCCCCCTATAAAGCCACCTAATGCAATTTAAATAAAAGAAGTTGATGGCTAATTTCCCTTACTTAGTATATCATAATTATATGATTACCTATAGAAACTCTGTACTATGATATACGAAAGAGCAAAGTTACTGAAAAGTCAGCATGTAATTAGTTTCTTGCTTTGGCACATTAGGTAGAATTACCACAAAGTGGCAAAAACTATCATTTTATAGAGACCCTTAGGAGATTTATAATGATGGTAGACAAATATATGCATACAATATCAGTTGGTGTGCTAAAATTTAATTTTCATGAGGAAATGTAGTTGAATATAATCACAATACATGGGGATGTTCTTATTTTAATATTGGTAGATATTATTATTAGAGAATCATATCAAAAGATATGTCACCAGGGAGAAAATATCATTTATAAATTGCTAATGAGTAGCAAACAGTGAGTTGCTTGGAGGTATAAGACATTTTTTCACAATAAGCATTTCTGATCAAACACAAAAGATCAAGTAGGAAAAAGAAGGATCCATATTATATCCTTTGGTATACAACAACATTTTCAATAGTTAAAATGGCATTATAAGATAGAAAAATTGAATTTCAATCTCATTGTAAAGGCAAAAAAGAATTTTTCTCCTTTTCTCTTTGATGTAGGGTTTAATCTGGGGTGGCCTTAGCAACCTTGTCTCCCATTAGGATAACCTTCATTAGAGTATTACCTCTTTAAGGATGCTTTGTTCCCCACAAAAAAAAAATAGAAGTAAAATAAGTAATGCAATCAGAACTTGGAGGTCACAGCTACACTGCTAAGCTAGATGTGGAAGAGATGTTGAACCCAAAATGAGACTTTGAGCTGCACTATTTTTAAAATTGATTTTCATTTTTTAAAAAACTGGTGAGAGTGCTCTTCATCCACATCATTTGTTCTTGATTTAGGATTCTGACAATTCAGTATCTAAATTGTGTGGATACTCTCCCTGGATAAGCGCTACTCTTGAAACTCAATTTCTATACATGAGAATGATGATGAGATAATGACAAAAGGGTCTGAACTTGTAGATCTGTCCATTTCCCTCCCTATTTCCTCTATGTAGAAGTTATCCATCCCATTACACTAATTGTGGACAATATATATCAGGAGATAATCCTGTATTTCATTTCTTAAAGACAGCATTCCAGTTCTAAACTTTGGCTCCTTGCTGGTGAAAACAGATCAGAAAAACCACAAGATTACATGCAGTTCCTTATTTTAAGAGATGGGTAAATCCTTGAGGATTCCTCTAATTAGTGAGGGGAGTGAAATAGGGAAAAACAGGTAAATATGAAGAATGTTTCCATGCTAAACTAAGAGATCCTGAAGAAATGACTCTGCAGACACTATTTATCTCTACTTATATCCACCAGACTTTAGAAACTGTCTTATGTGTTTCACAGAATTACATAGATGGAAGATCCTGGAGCAATCTCTTGCTCCAGGATCCAACATAACTTATCTGACAGATGATCATTTGGACTTTGAAGATTTCTAATGAAGAACAATTACCGTACTATGTAGCAGCCTTTTCCAATAATTGAGCATTTGTACAATTAATAAGTTTATCCAGCTTGAATCTCTTTCCTTGTAATTTTAATCTGATGGTTCCGGGGCAATAGAGAATAAACCCACTGCATGCTCTACATGATAAATCTTCTAACAAATCTTCCATTCGTTGTCTTTTCTTTAGGCTAAACATATTCACATTATTGGACACAGAGCTTGCTTTCCAGACCCTTCACCATCTTAACAGCTATTCTCTGAATTTACTCCAATTTGCCATTGTGCTTTTGAATACTGTAGTGTTGCCTAGAAGAGAATACTGTACAATATTCCAAATGAGATCTGACAAAGGCACCATTGCTTCTTGTAATCTGGATTTTATGCTCATTCATTTGCCTTTTTATCAGATGTATCCTGCTGCCAGCTTATATTTAATGTCTGAACAACCAGATTCCTTTAACATTTTAACTTTTACTTTCAAGCCAGGTCTCCCCCATTTTATACTTAAATATTTCCTTCCAGATGCATTACAAGGAGTCCTCAACTTACGACCACAATTGAGCCCAAAATGACCCCAGGACATGCAACTGTCATAAATATGAACCTGTTGCCAGGCATCCAAATACTGCAATAGTCGCAGTATGAAAATGGTCATAAGTCACTTTTTTAGTGCAGTTGCAACTTTTAATGATTATTAAATGAACTGTTGTATATTGAGGACTACCTGTACTTTGTATTTCTCCCTACTCAACTCCATCCTGTTCATTTCAATCTACTGATCAATTCCCTTTGAATCCCCTCTTTTCCATTTGCCACCAGTCCCAGAGTTGTATCATCTGCAAATATTTTCAGAAGTTGTAAATGCTCCAATACTGGAAGTTTTTAAGAAGAGATTGGATAACTATTTGTCCGGAGTGATGTAGGATTTCCTGCTTAAGCAGGGGGTTGGACTAGAAGACCTCCAAGGTCCCTTCCAACTCTGTTATTCTATTCTAGTCTATTCTGTGTCTTCTCTGAAATCCCTCATAAGAAATAAATATGATGAACAACACAGAGCCCACAAAAGATTCCTGTGGAACTCCACTTGGTACTTTCCTAAATAGACTTAATAAATCAATGAAAATTCGATGGTTGTAGTCATTTAAACAACTGAGGCCAAGAGTGGTATAAACTGCCCCACATTTGCTGATTTTATTAAGGACAACTCTTGAAGGCACTGTGAAACCCAGGTAAGTTTACCTATGACATATCTAAGATCTGCTAAGCTAGTAACTTTATCAAAGGAAGAGATAAGTTAGTCTGGCACAATTTGTTTGTGACAATCTCCTGACTTGTGAATTATAGCATGCCTGTCCAAGTGCTCACAAACATTCTGCTTGATCATCTGTTTGAGGACTTTGCCAATGCCCATTATAGATTAAAGCTGGCAGTTTATGATTTCCTAGGTCCTTGTTTTTCCCCTTTTTGAAGATAAGGATGACATTTGCTCCCTTCTAGTCTAGTCTCTTCTAGTATTTTGGGACCTCAGTAATCCTCCAGGATTTCTCACAGATTACCAGGAGCCTCTGTGATCATCTCCAATAGTTCTTTCAATATCATAGGATGTAATCCATTTGACCTGGAGACTTGAATTCATTTTCAATTAGCTAAATTCTCTCTTACCTTCTCCTAGAGTCTCCTAATCTACATTTCTCTTGTTCCTCCAGTGCCCTAACCTATAAATCAGCTAGGACTCCATTTCCCTGTCCTATAACTCTGCAGTAATATAAGGGTGAAATGCAAACAGGAAGGAAAACAGGAGTAAAAAAAAGAATAGAGAATAGATGGCAAGGAAGGCTTTCCTTTCATCCTCTGTGTTATCATATCACACATGCAAACAGCAACTGCGAGAACCCCTTAGAAAACGATGGTTCTCTTTACCCCCATTGGGAGGCACATAAAAGTGATGAAGTAGAGGGAGGAAATAAATAAACATTTTGCTTCTCTCACATTGCTACTAATGGAAAGAAAGGAGAACTGCTGCAAGTTGGATGGGGGGGGGAGATAATTTTGAAAGATGAAAAGGATGATAGAGAAGCCAGAAATTCTCTTATATTTTGATCTGAACCAGAAGAAAGTTTGCAGGTTTGTAAAAGTTGACCACAGTTTTGAGAAATGTCCTGAAATTCATGCTTCTGCCCAACTTGGATGGCTTCCACAGCATCTTTGCTTTACACCCCAGGAGTCTGCTGAAGATTGGATATATCATAGCTTCTGGTCTATATGAAAGTTCAGTTTGAGAAGTATCCTGTAAAAAGAAAAAAGAAATTAGCTTGAGAACATAAGTATCACTGCACAGCAAATTTGTAGTTAGCAACCTAATATTTATATAAGCCTGGATGGATTTGTAACTTTGAAGGAACATAGAATTTAAAAAAAAAACCATCAAACCCCAAACTCTGACTTGCTTTCAAGCCATTATTCGTCTAAGATCTCCTCTTGTGAATTTGTGGTCTCTCTTGCTCTTAATTTGGAACAGAAAAACTGGTATCTTCCTTTGAGAAGAATGGGGGGAAAAAACCCTCTCTTTACTAAGACATGAGCTTCATAAAGCCTACGGGGCTAAGTAGCATGCAGAGGATACCCCCAGCCAGTAGCATTTGGGCACAGCACGACACAGGGAATTACACACACATCCATGGTTACAAAGATCAGAATGGAGCACAATGCCTTTGCCATCACAGTGAGCAAAAATCTTAAACCAAGATTAACCTTGAAGCTCAAATGAGATAAAAACAAATAGAAATTTCTCCACAGAAATAAGCGCTTAATATAAAGGAAAGAATTTCATAACTCGTGTAACTTTAATTAAGGGGGGGAAATCCTGGCAGGATATAGGCTGTCTTCGAATGACACGCTTAAATGTGTATTCAGGGCAGGGGCATAGAAAGCACTCACATCTCATCATTAACACACTCGCTGATCCTATAGATGGTCACAAGCACACAGTTGGTGCTAGATAAATGTTAAACGCTACTTGAAGCTGCTGCACTGATGATATTACACTGGCTGGCTACTTCTTAGAAATAATCCTACAATGACAGTTATTCTTTAGTTTGGAATTCTGACTTCTTTCTTGACTCCTTCTTTTAATTCTGGTGGTGATGGGTTGTTGTTGTTTTTTTACTTGTTCCTCGATCTCATCCACTGGCTTGCCTTTTGATCTTGGTTTGTTCTGCAATCACAGGTTCTGGTTCTTAGCTAACTTCACACTGCTGCCCTTTGACTGAAAACTACATTTCCCATGAAAAACTGCTTCTGAGGAAAAACTGCTTCTGAGCCTCCAGGTCTTCTGCAATCACCAGCCGAAACTCTCCATTGAAAGAGTTGGACCCTGAGGCTATCTATTTTGAGCATTTCAAAACAAATGTTTTTGCAGAGCTGGAACAAGTGAAGAAAGAGGCAGCTGAAATTATCAAGAATCTGAGGCAATTCCTCAGTGAATAAAGTTTAATAGTGAGAAAATAATTTATTATTCATAGAAGGGTATTTATAAAAGAATGCACATTTGGTAAATGGTAACACAAAGAACTATTCCTCCCTCTCTCATAGTAATAAAATCTAGTGTTACCTGATGAAGGTGAGTAGTGGGAGAGAATTAAAAAGGAGGAAAAGCAAAGTTCAATAATAAATTTCAGCACTAAAAGTTACACTGATGCTGCTAAATTAGACACCTTTAAAAGGGAATTAGAGGAATCTGTAGATAGTCCATTGACAGTAATTAGTAGTCATTCTCACTATGAGTTTCTCATCAGCATATGCTCGGCCACAGTGAGAAACAGGTAGACAGGTTCTTCCAAAGGAGTTATTTCATTAGTTGGGGTCCTCCTAGATTTATGACTAGAAAGAGAAAAAAGGCCATGGCCAGGAGGCCTTTGTCCATTTCTGACTAGTGAGTCAACTGCAGTTCTTCCTAGGCCAAAATCTATGGAAAGAGTGACTTAATGACTGACTGGTTGAACAATGGCAACACACAAATATGAAACAACATTTGGAGATCACTCAAATGCTACATCTTTTGCTTCTGAGAATGCATCAGCCAGACCTCTAATGGGACAACTGGTGGCCATTGCTATAAATAGGATTCTAGACCAAATTCAAAGTGTTGGTTATTACCTGACTAAGTCATCTAGAGCATAGCACCAGGAACCATCATCTTTTGCCACATTCACCTCTGCCCATCCAATTGCTCCAGATAGAAAATCCTACTTATAGTCCATCCTCTATGTGGGTAGGTTCATGGGATTTCATTGTAATGGCTGCCATACTCTTGAGAGATTTGTAGCTCTCTCCCTCCTTGTTTTTATAGGGCAAGTAAAACCTTTTTGTTCCCTTATTCCTTTTATCCCAAGCACTCATCTTAAAGTGTATAACTGTTGCTTTATTTTACTGTTTTTATTTCTTTGCCTAGTTGTATATTGCTCATAGATTCACAATTATGGGTATAGAGGGGCGATAAGAGAATCATTACAAAATATAAACATCTTGCCAAAAGCCACTGGTCCTAAAACGTTGAGAGACTAAAATGTCTTAATCTGTTACAACCACCTAAAGCTATTACACAGTAGCTGTGGAATATGGAGTGATCATATGTGTGAAAATAGATCTCATTGAAAGGAACGTGGCCTATTTCCAGAGAAAGGATCATCATGACTGTACCCAAAAGATTATGAGTATTTATCTCAAGAAAGGCACCATTGCTTCAGATAATAAGTGTTATGGACTAAGCCAACACAGCAATACAACCCTCAACAGCTTCGTCTTGCAGCAGGCTTGTAATCCTGGACTTCTCATTGGTCCGAAGATAGCGAATCATGATTGGTCATTTTTGGCCAGTCTGATTGGCTGTTAACGGGACCGCCTGATTGGATGCTTGTGAAAGTGGTAGACTCAGTTCATTGGTTGTTTGACGGCAGCCAGCTCTATAAAAGAGCTGCTGCTGCCCAGGTATTTTGCTCTGTTCTTTCCTGTTAAATAAAGAGTTGAAGTCACCATTCGATGTCTCGTCTCTGTTCCTTGCGCCCATGCCCAGGACTTAACACTGGCGACGAGGATGGGATGTGGAGATGATAGAGCTGACTAAGAATGCATTGAACAAGACAGAGCACGTGACAAAAGAGCGCACGCAACAAACGGCAAGATGACCAGTGTGCTTTACCACTCGCTCCATTCGACCCAGCAACCAAAGACTGGGACTCGTATATAGATTGCTTCCAGATGTTCCTGGAAACCAACAACTTAAAAGATGCTACGACTGGCAAGAAACGAGCAGTGTTCCTGACACATTGCGGCCTCGCCGTTTTCAAAATGGCTAAAGCACTAGCAAAACTGGCGGAAGTGAAGACCATGGATTGGGATACCCTCGCTCCAATCCTCCGGGCCCATTACACACCCGCAGTACCTACACTGATACGAAGACATGACTTTTACCAGAGGGACCAACGGAAGGACGAGAGCGTTGGTAATTTTGTAGCCAACCTCCGGAACCTAGGAGGCCTTTGTGGTTTTGCAAACTTAGAGGAAGCCCTGAGAGACCACATAGTTCTGGGCTTAAATGCACCACACGTGCAGAGTAAACTGATGGCAAAAGGAGACATCAGCCTTACAGATGTCATCGCCGACGCTACTGCTGCAGAAGCAACCAGGAAGTCAGCCGCTCGAATGCGCCGAGCAAACACACCGCTTCGCCAACTCGCCAACGAGACCCCACTTGCCACTGAGAAGCATGCTACCACTACCCACCATGAAGACCTTGAGTCATCCTCAGACAGTGATGAAGAGGAGGTCCACCGGCTCCGCTCAGAACGAGAGCAAAGGAACCAGAGACGTCCGCGCCAATGTGCTGGTTGCGGGGCAAACCACCCGCGATAGGACTGCAAATTCCTTGACGCACTCTGCCGTAACTGCGGGAAAAAAGGCCACATCACGAAGGTCTGCAGAAGCAGATGAGAGTCCAGTCCCAACCGAAGGGAGAACAACCTCTGCTGGGAGATTAGCAAACTTCCTGAGAACCGGGACCGTCTGAACCACCAATGGAACAACCACTACTACTACAGAAACCAAGCACCTGCCTCTTCAACTAGATGAGAAGAGGCCCACCAAACCATTATCATCGGCCACGCTTCATCGTTCGATGCAAGAAAGATCCACGTAAAGGTTACTATTGAGAATCAACCGTGCGTGATGGAAGTTGATTCAGGATCATCCCTATTGATGGTATCCTGGAAAACCCTCAAACAGCTGATCCCTGCCATTTGCCACCAGGACCTCAGCATGCAACGAATCATCCTGAAAGACTACCAGGGAAACAGAATCCCAGTTGTCAGTTCCAGCAATGTCCAAGTATCCTTTAAGGACTGCACAGCAATGCTTCCCCTGACTGTCGTCGATCGTGACTGACCCAGCTTGTTAGGATTACAGTGGTTCGCCCCACTAGGGATTGAACTAGCCGGCATACACCAAACCAGAAGCGACGACTGGGAAGAGGCTCTCATCCAGGAATTCCAGGACATGTTCACAGGAACATTAGGCAAATACAAGGGGACCCCTATATCATTTAATCTGTTGCTCCCATTCGACTTAAGCCTCGCCGAGTACCGTTTGCCTTAAAACTGAAGATCGACGAGCAGCTAGATAAACTGATAGCCCAGGGCGTATTGGAACCGATTGACCACACCCACTGGGAAACCCTGATAGTAACGCCTATGAAGCCAGATGGTTCGTTAAGAATTTGCGGGGATTACCGGGCCACCCTAAATCATGCTCTTCAACAGAGCGCTTATCCAGTACCGGTGGTTCAACACCTTCTTCATTCCCTGGGTGGCGGAAAAATATTTGCAAAATTGGACTTAGCTTAGGCGTACCAGCAACTACCTGTAGACACAGCAACTGCAGAAGCCCAGACAATAGTTACACATAGAGGGGCTTTTAAGTGCAATAGACTCCAATTCAGAGTAAGCGTGGCTCTGAGCATTTAATGGAGAGACAAGATAGTGAATTGTGATTGGTCGTTTTTGGCCAGTCTGATTGGCTGTTAACGGGATCCCCTGATTGGATGCTTGTGAAAGCGGTAGACTCAGTTCATTGGTTGTTTGACGGCAGCCAGCTCTATAAAAGAGCTGCTGCTGCCCAGGTATTTCGCTCTGTTCTTTCCTGTTAAATAAAGAGTTGAAGTCACCGTTCGATGTCTCGTCTCCGTTCCTTGCATCCATGCCCAGGACTTAAGAATAAGCATTCATCTTAAATTCATTCAGGAAGCCTATCAAGACATTGACTGAGAAGTTTATACAGTTTTCTCTTTTACTTCTAGTTCAGTTTCACTTAAGAGCAAAAACAGAGAAATAAACCATGATATAACTCATTAAAAGAATCAGACAGGAATTTAATCTCCATTTCAACATATCCATAAATACAATATACAGAGAAACACACATACACAAATGTTCAAAATATTAGTACATACCATTAATGATAAAACATGCAGCTTACATAGCAAGCTTTAAAAATGTGGATGAGATTTCCCTTCAAGAAAAGTGGAAAGAACAGATTAAAATAGACAGACATTTAGCCTGTTTCTGTGTCCCTGCCTGACATATGTACTAGGGACACAATCAGAAGTCACATACTCACTGCTGGGCAGCCATAATTAAACTGGCTGTAACTTTAATAGTATTTCTCTTGAGAAAAGAGAAGGAAAAAGAGAAAAGGGAGAGGAGGGAATCTCCATCTACAGTGTTGTGCAACCTCCTAAACTTTTATGGAAACAATTACACAATTCCTCTATTTTGCCTCCACATTTGCAAAACAGATCATCTTAAAAATGAAGTCAAATAAAACATTTTCTATTAACGGTGAAAAGTTGCTTTTGTAAAGGTTAGAGAGATCAACAGTATCAGATGCTTCCAGCAGTGTGGCGTTTCCACCCAACACATGCTTTTAATAAAAATAATCAGAGCTGAAGTCCAATCTTTGCCGTTATTATTATTATTTTTCCTTGCCTCAAAGCTGGTGAATGTTAATGGTCTTCATCTTTTGCTGGTTAGATGAGAAAAGTGGGAGGGAGTTACTCAAGGCATCTCATTGTTTTCAGATTCCACAGGCCAAAGTAGACATGCTGGGTGGAAAGTTGGTGGCTGGGATTCTGCTATTTTTCTTTCTGTCATGGCGGCAGGGAGGGGCAATTTGGATCAATGCTGTGCCATGGAATGGAAAGAAATCTGCCACTTGGCCCTGAAGCAATAAATCATTTATTCGATCACGAGCCAGAACTGAAAAATCTACATCTTTCACGAGCTCCAGCAATGATTTAAATTGTGGTGTTTTCTTCTCTATGTTCTCTCACAATAAGACCAGCCACCTAAGGAAGAAAGAGAGATCCTTCAAAAGAATATTACTGAAGTACACCCATCTCAGTTCAGTTTCTATAAAAGATGAGGAATAACAATTCACTCCAACAGTTCCCGTTAAAAATGTGTTTTGAAAAAGCCGAAATAAAATGTTTGGGAAGCAGGAGACATTTGGGGGGCAAAATATGTAAGCAAAATGTACTTTTTTAAAAAAAAAGTATGTTTATGGATAGCTTCTGTACAGTATTAGCATACTCAGAAACCCTCGCACCCGATTGGTCAGGATCAGCAGAGACCTGATTGGTTAACAGGTCAGCCGTGATTGGAGCGCAAGAAATCTACCGCGATTGGCTGTGCTGATCACGGGAGATTCAAAGTGCTGTCATTGGCTGTCGAGCCGCGAGCCAGCACTATATGAAGGGCTGCCGCGGCTCGCATCCCCAGACCTTTACCGAAACCTAATAAAGAGCTGAACTCACAGAATGGTCTCGTGTCTTTGTCGAACCGATCCGCCTCCGATCTAACACTGGCGACGAGGATGGGATCGTGAGACAAAGAGACCACCCAGCATGTGGCAAGGCGGCACGCAGCAACCAGCAACATGGCCGGAATCAACTCGCCACCCGCTCCCTTCAACCCTGCTACTGAGGACTGGGAATCCTATACCGATAGGTTCCAAATGTTCCTCGAGAGTAGCAACCTCAAGGATGCCAACGGCCACAAGAAACGAACCATGTTCCTCACGCACTGCGGGCCCACCTTGGCCAAACCGGTGGACGTAAAGACGATGGAATGGGACAACCTCGAGCCCCTGCTGTGGAGCCATTATGCCCCCATCGTGCCCATCCTCATCTGGCGGCACGAATTCTACCGGCGGGATCAACACGAGAACGAAGGGCTGGCCAACTTCATAGCAGCACTACAGGACATGGGGGGTCTATGCGAGTTCACCGACCTGGACGAGGCCCTGCGAGACCGCATTGTTTTGGGACTCCGAGACCCCGTCCTCCAGAGCCGCATCATGGCAAAGGGAGACATCTCCCTCGCCGATGCCCTCACCGAAGCCGCTGCAGCGGAAGCGGCCAAGAAATCGGCGGCCCGGATGCGACAATCGAGCATCATGCCGCGAGCGGCGACCAGAGAGGCCACATTGACCCCCGAGAGGAGGCCCAGGGCAGACCACAAAACCACACACCATGGCGACATCGACTCCTTCTCAGAAACCGAAGACGAGAAGAAGGAAATCCACCGTCTCCAGTTAGCGCGGGAGCGGCGGAAACCACGAGGTCATAAGTTGAAGTTCCAGTGTGCCGGCTGCGGCGGCGATCACCCCCAAGCGGACTGTCGTTTTCTCGAAGCCATTTGCAGGCATTGTGAGAAACGGGGACACATCGCCAAAGTGTGCGGGAATAAGAAGCACTACAGCCCGTGGCGACGAGATGCCAGCCCCCGATGGAGAGACAGCACCCCCACCAGGACCCAAGATAGGCAGATGGAGAACTGCTGGAGCTGGGAAGGTCGGAACAGGCGAATCTGGGAGACGAGACAGAGGGAGGAAACGCACCAGACTGTCGTCATCGGCCATTCCTCCACCAGCGACGCCAGAAAGGTATATGTGACGGTTGGGATAGAAGACCAGCAATATGACATGGAGGTGGACTCAGGATCTTTCCTCTCAATTGTCTGCTGGCGCACACTCAAGCACCTGGTCCCCACCATCCGCCGCCAAGAACTGGAAAACCAAACACTAACCCTCAAAGACTATCAAGGAAACCGAATCCCTGTAGTCGGGAGAGGCCATTTTAAAGTCACCTTCAAGGGCCACACAGAAGTGCTACCCCTGACGATCATCGATCGAGATCGGCCGAGCCTGTTGGGACTACAGTGGTTCGCACCCCTGGGCATCGAGGTAACCAGCATACACCACATTGCAGAGGCAGACTGGGAAGCAGCACTCGTGAGGGACTTCTGGGACTTCTTCAACGACCAGTTAGGCAAGTACCGAAGGTCCCCTATTGCATTTAACATGGACCCAACCATCACCCCAATCTGCCTTAAGCCCAGGCGAGTGCCGTTTGCACTCAAGCCCAAGATCGATGAGCAACTCGATAAGCTCATCGCGCAAGGGGTGCTGGAACCGATCGATCATGCCCGGTGGGAGACCCCAATTGTCACCCCCATCAAGCCTGATGGGTCAGTGAGAATTTGTGGTGACTACAAGGCCACCCTAAACCATGCGCTCCAAAAAAGCGCATATCCCGTCCCAGTAGTCCAGCATCTTCTGCACTCACTGGGGGGAGGCCGGTTCTTCGCAAAGCTCGACCTGGCACAAGCCTATCAGCAACTGCCACTGCGTAGCACCAGGAGTATTCCAAAGCCTTATGGAAAGGCTCCTCCAGGGAATAGAAGGGGTGGTGCCCTACTTTGATGACGTCTAGGTGGCCGCGAAAAATGAGAAACTAGAAGCCAGGTTGAGGGAGGTACTGCAGAAGTTCAGAGATTCGGGACTTAAAGTAAAGAAAGGGAAGTGCCAGCTACGGGCCGAAAGGGTCAAATTTCTGGGGTACCTCCTAGACAAACAAGAGATTCACCCCACAGAAAAGAAGCTGAGAGCCATAAGGGAAGCACCGCGACCAAACAACAAAACGGAATTACAGGCTTTTTTGGGACTGTTAAACTTTTACAATGTCTTCCTACCTCAAAAGGTGATCGTGGCAGAACCGCTACCTGGACCTGGGGAGCACGGGAGGAGAGCGCTTGCAACAACACAAAGAACCTGCTAACATCTGACGCGGTACTAATCCAGTACAGCGAGACTTTGCCATTGACGGTAACTTGCGATGTGTCACCATTCGGAATCGGCGCCATCCTCAGCCACCAGCTACCAGACGGGAGGGAAGTACCCATCGCTTTCTCATCAAGGACACTTTCAAAGCCGGAGCGGAACTACAGCCAGCTTGACAAAGAGGCCCTAGCAGTCGTCGCCGGCGTCAAGAAATTCCACGAATACCTTTACGTAGGACTTTTACAATCATCACGGATCACAAGCCACTGCTAGGAATCCTGGCGGGGGACAGGGCCACACCGAACATTCTATCGCCAAGAATGATGAGGTGGTCTGAATTCCTAGCAGCATACAGTTACCAGCTGGTACACCGGCCCGGCAAGGACATCGCCCATGCAGACGCCCTAAGCTGGTCACCCTTACCGGCCTGGGAAGACGACCCAGCACCCACAACAGAGGTACTCCAAATAGAGACAATATCCAACCCACTCGTGACCGTGCCAGACATTGCCAGAGAAACAAATAAAGACAGACGGCTGGCGCGAGTCTTGAGCTGGGTCGGAAAAGGATGGCCGGAAGGGGACATAGACGAACTATTTAGACCCTTCCGGAACAGACAAACTGAACTCTTTATCGAAAAGGGCTGCATACTTTGGGGGGACAGAGTGGTAATTCCTGAAAAATTACAGGAAAAGGTATTGGGAATGTTGCATGAAGGGCACCCGGGGATGGTTAAGATGAAAAGCCTGGCCAGAAGCTACGCATGGTGGCCAGGAATGGACAAACAGATCGAAACCTGGGTTGCCAAATGCAAACAATGCCAAGAGTCCAGAGCCAATCCACCCGCCGCCCCAACCCAAGAATGGGAAAAACCAAGAGGTCCGTGGTCCAGAATTCATACAGACTTCGCGGGGCCAACCAAGGGACACATGTACCTTATCACAGTAGATGCTTACTCCAACTGGCTGGAGGTAAGCACTATGAAGTCAACCACGATGGAAGCGGTGATAAGGAAACTGAGCAAACTCTTCGCTACACATGGCCTGCCAGATGTAATAGTGTCAGACAATGGGCCCCAGTTCACCGCACTGGCGTTTGAACAATTTCTGGCAGGCCAGGGATACGCCATGCATTAACCGCACCGGCAAACCCGGCGGCGAACGGGCAGGCGGAACGCATGGTCCAATACACCAAGAAACCCATTCAGAAAATAGAAACAGCCAATATACAGGACAAAATCAATAAAATGCTCCTCATTCAACACATCACACCTAGCGCAACCACAAACAAAAGCCCGGCGGAACTAATGATGGGCCGGAAACTACGCTCTACACTAGACAGAATGCACCCAACATATAACCCAGACAAACCCCAAGGTCCTCCAGCAAACACAGAACATTCAACATAGGGGACCCAGTATACGCCAAAAATCTCACAGGAGAACCACTCTGGGTGCCAGCAACAATCATCCAGATAACCGGGCCCCTATCATACCGATTGGAAACTAGCGACGGAAAAAACTGGAAACGGCACATAAACCAACTTAGGTCAAGAATAGCCACCACAACCAGCCAAACACTCGAACAAGAAACTAGAAGGGGGTGGAAATCGATAAGTGAAGAGAACCAACTAAGGCAAGCAGAACACCCCCCACCTAGAATAAATAAACCAATAAACCGATGCTACTCACCTGTAGATGCAGGACCAGTAGAGCACAAAACCCCGGAGTCTTCACCTGGAAGGAGCAGCCAAACCAGCTCACCCAGCCAGGAAAAGCCCAGCGGGAACAGAAGCGGCAGCTCAACCAGCCCAGGAGAACTGGGAGGGAGCCACCAAGAAAGGCCCAGCTCAACGTTCCAGGCGGTTCCATCCCAAGGAACCGGAGCGACCGAGGAGGCATCCGAACCGGTCGACGACCACATCAGAACTGAACCACGCAGGTCAAGGAGGCAAGGAAAAAGCCCCGCCTACCTACGCGACTACATCACTACGCACCGCAGGATGAAACCAAGGGGGGAGGGGTGTACAGTATTAGCATACTCAGAAACCCTCACACCTGATTGGTCCAGACCAGCAAAGACCTGATTGGTCAACCGGTCAGCCGTGATTGGAGCGCTAGGAATCTACCGCGATTGGCTGTGCCGATCACGGAAGATTCAAAGTGCTGTCATTGGCTGCCGAGCCGCGAGTCAGCACTATATGAAGGGCTGCCGCAGCTCGCATCCCCAGACCTTTACCGAAACCTAATAAAGAGCTGAACTCACAGAATGGTCTCGCGTCTCTGTCGAACCGATCCGTCTCCGATCTAACAGCTTCAATTTGAAGAAAACAGTGTACTTAAAAAGTTCTGGGGGGGGGTGTTCTCTCGTTGCTGATCTGATCATCGTTGCTGATCTGGTCCAATCAGGGATGATGGTAGATTGGCTGTCACTTTCTTATCTTGTAATTTAATGTTGGTCATTATGAATTGACTGAATATGGTACAGCTAATGCTGCAATTTCTTGTACTAAAATTCTGATAAATTGGTTCAGCCATATTTTTCTCAAATGTTGTTTCTTTGCTACCCTCATTATGAGTGACCTAATGGCTTGAACACTTGCAATAGGATAGATAAATCAGCTTGTATTTTTAACTTATCTTTTTCAAAACTTGAAATTATCATAAAGGAGCTCAGGATCAAAAAAGAAATTATATTTTTAAGAGGACCCATAATCAAGGGTGGGATGCTACCAGTTTGGCCTAGTTCTATAGAATCTGTAGCTGCGAAGAACAGCTGACACCGAACCGGTTCGGTTTTTGGCCCACCCACCTGTAAGCTGTCCTTTATTCCCTGCTTTTTCCTCCTCAGCTGCTTTGCGTGGCACAGCTGAGGTTGAAAAAGCAGGAAACAAGAGGACTTTCAAACGCTGCAAACCAGAGCGCAGCGCTTGCCAGCTGTCCAGGCAGCACAGCTGATGATTTCTTGCAAATGCTGCACACACAATTGTCCCCAGTTCGGAGAATCGGCAAATCGCTCCACTGGCTGGCCTCACTCCTGCCCGCCCACTCACTCCTTACCTGGCATGCGAACCATCCAACTTGCCTGGTTTGGTAAGCTGCTATTTTTCCTTTTTTTCCCCCTGACCATTAGCTGTTCTGCTCTGCCAGGAGATTTAGATTAGCTAGAAAACAGGAAATTCTTGGATTTCTTGCTTTCTAGCTAATCTAAAAGCAGAGCCAAACCTTCTTTAGGACTGAAGCTTTTCAATGCAGACTCAGGTAGCCAATTGCAGATAGATAGATCTCTAAATTAATCTGTGATTCTGTGAGCAACTCAATCTGCCTGCCTGCTTTGCCTGCTTTGCCTGCTTTTGGGTAAAAGTTGCTCTTTTTAAATAAAAAATTCAATATTTATATACATGGTGTGCTGTGAGTTAATTTTGTAAGTTTGCTTGCAAGCAAATTTTATGTGACAGACTCAGGTAGCCGATTGCAGACAAATAGATCTCTGAGTGAATCTGTGATTCTGTGAGAAACTCAATCTGCCTGCCTGCTTTGCCTGCTTTTGGGTAAAAGTTGCTCTTTTTCTATTAAAAAAATCAATTTTTACATAAATATTTACAATATAATACAATACAATATAATATAATACAATACAAGCCATGCCCACCCAGTCACATGATCACCAAACCATGCCCAGTCAGCAAATCACGCCCACCCAGTCACATGACCACCAAGCCACACCCACAAATTAGGCCACACCCACAGAACTGGTTGTTAAGAAATTTGAATCCCACCCCCGCTCCTAATACAACTTTCTTCAAACTGCTGCCCTCCAGAAGTGTTGGAAATACAGCTACCATAAATCTGAACAAAGATATTATTGCAAAAGCAAAATATCTTTCTCCACTTCTTTAAATTAAAACAATTTGACCAAACATTTATCTGAGCTCATTATACTACTGTTGTATTTTTTAAATACTCATGCTTTCATCAAAAAGCAAAATTGGAAACTGTGTAATACAAATCAACTCTGCTTTTAAAGTAGGTTTTCTTAAGTTGTCCGCCTTGTATATTTCAAGCTGTAATTAAGCCACTTAAACTGAATTTAAGCCATTTATTCTCACTGTAGTCCATGCATTTGAGCAATGTTTCCTAGTTTTGAATGAATGAATGAATTTTTTATTGGCCAAGTGTGATTAGACACACAAGGAATTTGTCTTGGTGCTTATGTTCTCAGTGCACATAAAAAGAAAAGACACATTCGTTAAGAATCATAAGGTACAACACTTAATGATAGTCATAGGGTACAAATAAGCAATCAAATCATACGAGGAAACAGTCAATACAAATTGTAAGGATACAAGCAACAAACCTACAGTTATACAGTCACAAGTGAGAGGAGATGGTTGAGAAGAACAATGAGAAATTAATAATAATAGTAATGCAGACTTAGTAAATAGTTGACAGTGTTGAAGGAATTATTTCTTTAGCAGAGTGATGGCATTCAGGAAAAAACTGTTCTTGTGTCTAGTTGTTCTGGTGTGCAGTGCCCTATAGCATCATTTTGAAGGTAGGAGTTGAAACAGTTTATGTCCGGGATGTGAGGGGTCTGTAAATATTTTCAGAGCCCTCTTTTTGACTCTTTTTGACTAATTACTCCCTGAAGTCTGTGTTTGTCTTGTTGGGTTGCAGAATCAAACCAGACGGTTATAGAGGTGCAGATGACAGACTCAATAATTCCTCTGTAGAACTGTATCAGCAGCTCCTTGGGCAGTTTGAGCTTTCTGAGTTGTCACAGAAAGAACATTCTTTGTTGTGCTTTTTTATGATGTTTTTGATGTTAGGTGTCCATTTTAGGTGATGTGTTGGCTGAGAATTCTGGTAGTTGAAGTCCACACATCTTCAAGCCACTATGGTTGAGAAGCACTGCAGTAGAGGAACAGGATTGAATGACACAGATGTGACCAGTGTGAACTAGGCTCTACCCAGGCAGTCAATATTTTTATTTGGCTGGGAAGTTGGAAGAAAAAAAGTTGATTTGATAGAACAAACTAGTCCATAATTGTTGTTTTTTAAAAGGCATAAGATGACTACATCCATCCAGCTCATATATGTGTTGCACAACTCCAATTCTTGCACACTCCAAAAGCAAAGCTAAAAACCATTGTTTTGTGTAAAAATACTAATAAGTACTGTACTTAGTATAGTACTGGTTCATGCCAAAAGCGTTAAGAGGTCTGACCAATATTTCTTCTTTATATGGCTTCTCTCTTGCTTGTAAATATTTTTCCAACAATCTCACATGTGAGTGGTAAAGATCTGGGAAAGGTAAACCATAATGGCAATAATATAGGAGATGATCAGGCTGATCCTAAGGGTGGAGTCAAATGCATCATCAATTTGGAGACACCATGCCCCTGTAAAAAAACTAAGTCCAGCCTCCCTTGAAGTCCATCAACTTTTAACTGGCGCCAATTTGTCTCGATCATTAGTAGATTAAAGTCTTATATATAGGTAGCATGGAATAAACTCATAGTGCTTTTGAACTTAGCTTGGCTCCTAATTTCTTGTGCCTGACAAACAATACATCACATCATTCTTATTAAGCAGTTTTGTTTTTCTTCAAACACAAGTTTTTAATTCCTTCAGCTTAACTATAATTCTACAGTTTACCCATTCCCTTCACCCTCATGCATCAGGAACAAAACAAATATCTTTTGGAATCATTTTGTTTTCAGAAGAAGTGAAGAATTCCAGGAGCCGAGTCTCTGACCACTATCCGATTCAGATTTTAAAAATGAAAACTCTGTTTTGCTACCTGCCAAGAGTATTCTCAGCCTGTGGTGAAGCTAAAAAAAGAAGTAGGAGAACTTTAGCATCTGGAATGTCTCCCTGTTAGATGGGAATTTTAGAAGGAATTTATATTTCAACATTCAAAAAAATATGAAAGTCATCTCCAAAGTATATGAAAATCTACCAAATTTTCTATTTATGAATTCCAGAGATTAAGTTAATTGGGAACCAATATTTTACAGTTAAAAAATTCCATAGACATACCTTTCCTTTTTACATAGTTCTTGAAGTACTTTAATGATACAGGAATTAATGAAATCTTTAAGAAGTGAAAAATCAACTGTCACATTTTTCTGACACCAGAAAAGTAATGCATAAAACTGTGATTACTTTTTTTTTTGCAGAAGTGTGTAACAATGAGTATTCTTTCCGCCCCCCGCCCCCCGCCCGATAATATTGGTATATGCAAATAATTCTCTTTCTTCTCTTTTTGATACAATTTCATTATTTGCATAGCTACTAGTGGTCTACCAATAAAGGCAAACGTCATATTAGGATTCATGACAGTTTTCACATTGTATTATCAATATGTGGAAATAATTGTCTGCTCTGAGATTAAATTACATTATTGTGTATCTTTTTTATGCCTAATAAATAATGATGGATGGCTTTTATTTTCATCACCACCTGCAACCATTTAGTCACCCCTTGACTATTCAAGATAAAATAATAAAAGGCGAGTGTTATGTTGTAAGCCAGAGAATGCAGTCAAAATAGTTGCATTTTTGTGTGCTCTATTTTGGTTCACATTGTTGTAAAAGATTCAATCATATGCCTCTATGTGAAAGACAAGGTGCTAACAGATGGTCATTGTCCATTGTCCATTGTCTTGCCTAAATAGGCAAGAGCCCCACCTATATAATAATTATCTCATATGAAAATTATTTTTTCACTTCTCATGTGCAAGGAAATTAAATGTGGTTAGAATCCAGAGTAAGAAAGGGCTTTTAGAAGCTTACTCAATGATAAAATTTGCTATATGGATTGGAGAAAGTATGTACCCTATTCAAGACTTTATCAGCAACAAATACACATACATGACCTGCAAGTTGTACAACCAACTTTGAGACACTCTGACAGTGAGTTGGGAGGTGTCTGAATTTGATAATGAATGAATGGATGAATGAATGAATGTATTTGCAAATGAAAAATGTAGTTTCTTCAATAGATATCAGCTACAAACTTTGTAGAAGTGGAGCGTGGAGGTTCAGTGAAGTTCGTCCCAAAGATCCTTTTTTCAAGACTTTCTGATTTTTCTTTGAAGACGTTTTGCTTCTCAAGAGCTGAAGAAGCCTCTTGAAAAGAAGCACCTTTGGGACAACCATGGCCTGGATAACCCAGAATCTCCATAGACATTCAGTGAAGATGTTTACACCTTATGCATAGGAAATATAAACACATATTGCTGCCAAACTAACTATGAATGATGCATTGAGCCATTTAGAGTTATATGTTGATATGGATGGATGGATGGATGGATTGATGGATGGATAAGGTAGATAGATAGATAGATAGATAGATAGATAGATAGATAGATAGATAGATAGATAGATAGATAGATAGATAGATAGATAGATGGAGGGAGGGAGGGAGGCTGGATAATGCTATTATTTTTCAGTGTTCTTTTGATATATTATAATGGATAGCACACATTTATATCGCATCATAAAGAACAAGTGCATTGTGGGTCTTTCTTATATCTGACTTAGCCAGATGTTAAGTTCTGTCAATAGTTGATGGATTGGGAAGAGAACATCAAATATATTGTCCTGCTTTGTCAAAACAACAGCACTTATAAAACTGACTTGACCTCAGGATCTAGTCAACTCCTATCACATTACACTTTAATGGTGTCTCCTGGTCATGAAGGAATGTTGGCTGCTAACTTTTCAGATGATTTTAAGCATATAGAAGACACTTTTAGATTAGATGGCTAAGCCTATTACTTTCTCATGCTTTTAGAATTCCTAGAAGAAACAACATGCAGTGATATGTAGTTTATTTATTTTAGGACTTTTCCTTCATTATCCATAGTAAATAATAGTAAGAAACAGAAAAACTGAGTCCATTTATGATAAAACTCCCCAATGCTGCATTTATTTAATGTGTTTTTGTTTGTATATTTTACATTTATATCCAATCCAAAAAGCTCAGGGCATAGCCCTGTAAACTATCTAAAATTTAAATTAAATTAAAAATTATTGCACTTCAATGTGGATTCTACAGCCTCCTTTGAGAAACTTCAGATTGGTGCTATTACTATGAGAGAATAAGAATAGTAATGGCATTTACTAGTAATAACAAAACAGCTTTATTTTTGCTTTAAACCCCAAAAGATCAAAGTCTCTGATGTTATAAGTGTACAAGTTAAATTTTTAGCAAGGATTCTCTCAGTCTGTTATTACATTTGTAATTTCTGGTGCTTTACTTTAAAGTGGGATAGACACATGTACTAAAACTCTCTGGATAATTATATAATAGCAAGAAAATAATGTTACCATAATTTTATTTAATTTTTTAAGAGTTACACCAGGGATTTTCAAGGTTTTGACTTCTCTGTGCAATCCTGAGCCACACAATGTTTAGCCATATTAAGGTGCCAATCTCAATAAGTGAAAAACAATTAAAACATGTACAAGCATACTTATGATTCATATTATGTCCTCTATTCTATGCGTTGCACATTTTATCTCTTTCTTCAGTAGTTCCATATAGGCTTACAGTTTCATGCTATCTTATCATCTTCTGAATTTTTGTTATCTCATGGGGATGGGAGGTCCAAAGACATTTTGGCAATGGTTACAGTTGGAAGTCAAAACTTGGTTCTCAATTGATTCCAGACACTTAAGGCAGGACATTTTTCAAAACTAATGAAAAATTGCCGAAAGTAAATGTTGACATTCCAGTTATAGAGAACTCTGCAGAAGGTGTACAGGAATGTTCTTGCAACTACTGTGTTGTTAGCCCATGGGATGTACAACATTTTAAAAATATTCTATGCAGTAGTTTAAAAATTTTAATGTACTTCTTTTGTATTAGGAGAAGTGTTTGAAGCTGAGGGGTAGTGTTGCTATCAAAGAATATATAGGTGCCAAGAAATTTGTTTATAAGTTGCATTTATATAAAGGTCAAAAGAGAGAACACTTGGAATGTAAGTCTCTCATAATATCCACCTGGAATGCATATTGTTCATGTGAGAAGGCAAATGAACAAATGTACTGCAACATAATGTCTTCATGGTCCAGATTAAGAAGAGTTTTTAAATGTTATGTTAATTAAAAACATTTGTTGAGGTTTTCCCCAATATATACAAACATTCCAACCAAAAGTCTGAAAAGCCCCAATAGTTTATTGAAATTTTGAATGGTTAGATTGCCTAATTTAAAGATATATAATTCTGTAGCCAAGTTATTTAACTATTTTAGATTTTTCATGGTACCCATTTGTATAAAACTTCTAAAGTAAGCTACATTTCAAAAGTACATTCTAATGAAAAAGTCAACAGTATGAGACTAAATTAAAGAAGATTTTTTTCACATCACTTACCATCATACAGTTATTTTTAATACAATAATTGAGAATATTTGTAACTGAGGGTTGAAATGAAGAGTTCTTGATGCTATCTGAGCTTGCTTATTTTCTTGCAGATGTTTCATTACCCAGACTAGGAAAGGATGATCAGTGCACTGATGATGTTACCTAGTTTGGGTAATAAAACATCTGCAAGAAAATAAGCAAGCTCAGAGAGCACTAAGGACCCCTTATTTTAATACACCACAGTTCTGACTACAATATCACCCTCATTTTTGGCTATCTGACAGTAGCTATTATTTCCATTATCTTGAAAGTGATACTTAAACCACCTTTCTCCATCTCATGATTTTGGTAGAACTTTGTTTCTGTTTTTTTTTTTTTTTTAAGTGATAGAGGAGCTGGTTTTGAAATGATCTATTCCAAGGAGCATCATGTCTAGTTTAATGTCTTCGCTTAATTCTGGAATGCCAAAGAAGGAAACCTCCTTAATACAGGATATTCTATAAGGAGGGGCATCTCTATCTGGCTTCACAATCTGGCTTCATACTATGAAGTAGTCTGTTTCAGCTGAAAGCCCTGGAAATCTAATGGGAAGTGGAATGGGCCATTACTATGTATGCATTCCCTGGTCCAAATGGGAATTTTGACCTAGTGGTGTGTGTATAAATAATATTAAGCCATGTTGATCAGGGAAAAGGGGGAAAGGGGAAGGAAAAGAGGAAAGGGAAGGGAAGGGAAGGGAAGCGAAGGGAAGGGAAGGAAAGGAAAGGAAAGGAAAGGAAAGGAAAGGAAAGGAAAGGAAAGGAAAGGAAAGGAAAGGAAAGGAAAGGAAAGGAAGAGTATAACTTTAAAATCTCTCTTCCCTGCTGCATAATAATAATAACAAAAATATCTGTTAGGAATATAAGTCACCTAACAGGTATTTGGGTTAGAAATATATAAACCAGGATAAATATTTTAAAACTGTATCTTTAAGAAAATGCAAAACTGTAATTAGGTGTGGTTTCTCAAACGGCCATAAGATGGAGCCAGAAACCTGGTGTGTCTTATTCTTAGTCTCAGAACAGAGTGTGTCTGAGTGAGTCTCTCTGTTTCCTTCTGTTGGAAAGTATTGCCGTTCCTCCATTTTTCCTAATTGACTGATATTCATGGATTTGATGTAAGTCTGATATTGAACTATTTTTGACACTGGAATTTGTTATTGGATTATCCCTGGATTGAAAACTGAGTGATTTACTTGTGAATGACTTTGGATTGCTTATTTTGGACTTTGCTTAACGTTTCTGGAAGTAAAAACCTACATTTACTGTACAGCGTATCTGTATGCTGTGTGTGTATTATTCAAAAATTATTCTCTATACGTCGCCCTGTATGCGCTCATTCTTCTAACGGGGAATTACCTCAACAATATCCTTAAAAATGGCAGCATTAATATACTTGCAACATATTTCTATCTGGCACAGCAAGAACAATATATGGGAATTCTCTGGCTGCATTTTCCTGCTCTCCCTCTGCAGACAGGAGCTGCCAATGCTGGTGAGAATAAGGAATGAAAAGAACCATGACAGAAATATCCTTACATCCCTCTCAAGCCAACAGTAAGGATAAGAGAATGTCCTACAGTTCCTAGTACATCCCCCAAAAACTAGAAGTGGAATTCCTAGGCAGCCAGTGAAGTAAAGCTTCAATGCAGTTCTACCACTGCACTTGTTTTAATAAAAAAAAGACAGAACCAATCCACTTTTTACATTTTTTTTAGAGTTTCAGGCCTCCTCTAGCCCAGCATCCTCTTCTGGAAACATCTGAATCAGTAAGAGAAGAATCAGAGCCAGCAGTGTCAGAGGGGAAGTGTGTTTAAAATAGGCAAGATGGCAGCTAGGCCATTTGATCAAAGCCTTGCTTTTTCATATGTGTGTGCCACACTGAAGCACATACAAAAGGAGTCTTGGTCTTTGATTACAATGCTGCAATCTTTCTTGTTTTGTTGTTCTCCATAAATGTAGATAGCAAAAAACAATTAAATCCTATCTTCCTTCTCACTGTTCTTCCTTTTATTATTAATTTTGTTGTTTTCTGCTGATTTTCTGCAGTTCACAGACTTTTTACAATGGAAGACCCTATTTTCTCTACTTACTGGTCCTCTGCTGCTCATATAGAAGTTAGAGCAACGAAGATGATTCTATGGTTAGCAGGCCTTGCTGAAATAGTGCTTAGTAGCTGTTGGCCATTTTAGGTTTCTGAGGCTATGTTGGGCACAGCCTTCTATGCCTTTTGGCTTGGGCAACTGTCTATATAATGTCCAATAGATATTCTATATTCTTCTTAGATGTAAAACTGTTTGGAAAGTCTGTGGAGATTCTCAGACATCCAATTCATTGTTGTCTCAAAGGCGCTTTTTCAAAAGGCAATTGGACTTATTTTGCAACTGGACAAAGAAAATCCAGTTGCCTTTTGAAAAACACCTTGGGGGACAACATTTGTTTTGCTATCTCCTGAATGGGAGTTAGACCAGTCTTCTTTAGAAAAAGAAAAAGAAACTCACATTTCAGCCAATTTAAACAAGGAAAAAGAGAAAAAAGATTTAATAGCACTATATGACTAGTTCTATCATCAAGGAGCATGTTAGAGTTTTTCCACTGCTAACGTTAAAAAGGGGTTTCCAGAGACCATGGGTTTTATTGTTTGTGTTATAGAGAGTAAGAGATTATTTTATTATGTGTTTGTTTGTTTGTTTGTTTCAATACTGCTGTATTTCCTAAGAAGTCATGGCAGTATATAATTTCTTTACTTCAATGCCATTCTACATACTCCAAGGCTAATCCTGGGTGCTGCCAGCTATGACTGCTCACTGCCAGCACTAACATTTTCTCAAGTACACATTGACTTGGAACATAGTGTCGAGGGGAAAATTAACAAGCGGTCTCTCTGTTTCCCCCTTTAAAACCAAGTCAAATGGCACATATGTACTGGATTGTCCAGGGTGAAGTAGGAGGAAGATAAGTGGAAGCCTCTTGTGATCCCATCAGAGAACTAGTGACCTGCCCTTCACTCTGTTTCTGAATGTAGATATAGCAATGTCCTGAAAGACTCCAAATTTATGCCTGAAATAAACCAAACTGATAAGTTGGTAGAGCAGAAAAGGGCCCTCTGAAATTGGGAGATCACTTATGGTGGATAATTTCTGCACCAACAATATGTTACTTGGAAAACCTGACAGATGAATAAACAACATCCATGTATGGTCACCCAAGTCCATCGCATCATATATTAAAGAGAGCAGTTTGATGAGTTATTTACTAATTGCTCAATGACACTGGGTCAGAGGAAAAACATAGCAAGAAGGATCCCAGTTGCTGCCCTTAAGATGCCCCCCATTAAAACTGTAAAGAAAACATTCATCCTCAGCCGTATAACTAAAGTAGAAGAAAGCTAAGCTAGCAAGGTTTCCCAACATACCAGTCTTCTAGCTCAAGGGTAGACAAATATAAGTCAAGAAAAAAACATGAGAAAAAAAAAACTCCTTGATTCCTTACAGCCCAAATGATTAGAATTGATCATCCGAGTTCTAACCAGTATTGTGTTGATTTGCATAATTCACATCAAAGTAGCTGATCTTCCATAAAGTCCTAATGTACAGCTACATATTGAAAACATGTGTTTTCTATTAGGACATAATTTTAGAACTTTGTGTTACCTTTCTTTCTCACTCTAGCCACCATAAATATCAGTAGTATGATAAACAAAGTCTTCGGTTTCAGAAGAAAATGAGCCAACATGTTTTTTAACATCTATGCAATGTTCAAGCCATTGTCAATATACATGTGGTTGCAGGATTCACCTCATTAAATCAACAGTTAAACAAGTTTAATACACACCATTCTATTGTATTTCTTAGCTAGTTGCCAGCAGCCCATCACTGTTGACTTCTCTCTTGGCATTTGAAATCAAGAATTCATTTGGTATCACAGCAGGTGTTTCAATTCATGTAAAAGTTCAAATTAAATGTTGATTCTGAGATGCCAGAAAGTATTATGTTGAATAGAAATGGAGATTGAGTGGAAGGGGCCATTCTTGAATTGTGAAGAAAACTTGAGACCTCTACCAGAATTGAAATGCTGTCCAATTAAAATATGATTTTCAAAATTAAAGCAAAACAGATGCTGAAGGCTCAACATTTGGCTGATTTAACCCCTGTCTTCTAAAATCACAAGTCTGGGAATATCTATATTGTGGATAGGTCACCACATGTTGTGAATATTGCAAGAAACATAAGAAGACATGCTTGTTCAAAGCTCATTGGAAGAATAAGTTCTCTTAGCTATATTTTACTCAAGCTGCTATGCTGACCATTGAAAAATATTAGTTGCACAAATCTATCTCATGTCACCTTCCTCCAGCCATAGAGGTGCTTCAGAAAGTTTTGTAAAGACAAACAAAAGCAGAATCTACCTTCCCATATTGTGTATGTGAATGTCAGTGGTGGTATTCAAATAATTTAACAACCGGTTCTCTGCCCTAATGATTTATTCCAACAACCAGTTTATCAAACTGCTCAGAAACTTAACAACTGGTTCTCCCGAAGTGGTACGAACTGTCTGAATCCCACCAATGGTGAATGTGTTATTTTGTTCCCATGAACGCATCTGCTCACATTGATAATAAAGATTCAAATTCAAATTGTTGCTTTGTTCATAAAGTAACAACATTTTATCTCCACCATTAAGGGCTTGTTTATCTTGATGATTTTTGCCCTGTTTCTATTTATTTTAGAAATGAATTCAGAATCTACAAATAATTCTATGCTATCTCTGTTTATTGTGGCTATTTCATTCCTTTAGGTCATTCAAAGTTTAACATTGTGAGATCACAATTGTGAGTGCTAGCTTGTGTTTGTTACTAAATGGTATCAACAACTGAAAATTGACATTTCAGTATCTGAGTACACTCAAGCACCCATGTTTCGTATTTCTTCTGGGCATGCCCTTCTAAAGGAGATGAGTCCAGAGAACCTGTGATTTTTGGTGAACATAGCTTTCAAATATTAATCAACATGGCCAACATCCACATTCTGTTTGCTTTATAAACATTATATTGTGTCAGTAGCCAACCTAAATCTCCCATTAGACAAGAACATACTGTGTCTCCTTACCCCCGAAGCAAGTGATAGGACTAGTTTCAGCCAATTGATGTGCTCACCATTGGGTGCTGAGGACAAAGCATGTTCAAATTAAACATGAACTCAGAGTTAACTTTAAAATGTATTT
Organism: Hydrophis major; assembly: GCA_033807585.1. NCBI lineage: Eukaryota > Metazoa > Chordata > Lepidosauria > Squamata > Elapidae > Hydrophis > Hydrophis major. The sequence continues at coordinate 78,610,794 of CM066329.1, forward strand.
TGTTCTGAAAACTGAGAACTCTGAGCAGCAGAAAGGTATCTGCTTTCCATTATGCTAATGGCCTTTTCTTCCCCTTGTCAACATTCATGCCTATATCTAAGTGCAGAATTTGGCTCACGCCTCAGAAAACATCCTCTGTTTTTTTGGTATGGGTTGTGTCTATGCTACTGAAAAGCCAGATTCTAGATTTAAAAAAAAAAGTACTACAAAAGTTACTAATTTAATAACACCCTATTCCCATGAAATGGACATTGTTGTTGTTTTTCCTTTCCATTTCTCACAAAATAATCTCACTGACTGTATTAAAAACTGACCTGCTTGAATCGAGCTCACCGATTCTCCTAATCCTTCTACGAATTCTGCACGGAAGGCCAGAATTGGTTGCAAATTGCAGCATGCAATGCAAACAGACCTGCAGCTGGTTCCATTTAGGCTTTTTACCTCTTCTCATATTAGTTCCCTGTTCTGGGTTCAAGGGAGATGTGTATCAGCCCACTCTCCTTTCACTGTTTTTATATTGGACTACTTTTTTGTTCTGTATCATGCTGTTGCCATCCTTGTTCAGATTTTAGGAGAAGTGGTTAAGTTTACTGCATCAATCTCGGATTCAAGACATCATATTTTCTTCTGACATTTAGCATAAGGAGAGACAAGGCTGGAGACAAGGCCTTGGCTGAAGGGAAGTATGAGTCAGTGAGCATTTTTCTAATTTAGGCATTCTGGGTGAATTCAACAGACCCAATAAATACAATTTATTGGTAAAGTCATGAAGAAGAGGAGAAAAATAAGATGGTGATAATTGGATGTTTTTAATGGATAGACTAACACTTACTATTAAGGACAAAGAAGAAATTGAATATTTTTTGATATGGGACCTATTTTACCAATGTTAGACAATAAAAGCAGAAGTTAGAAATATGGGGATATGTTAAAATGGAGATTTGTCAAAGTAGATGTTAAATATTATTGTTATTATAGTATTAAGGTTACTGTGATGAATACTATTGTAAACAGTTTTAGTACAATTGCCTAAAAACAATTGTACCCAGACAACACACTGAAATGGAATTTTTATATGTTATACAAATAAAATAAATAAAACACACACAATTTTTGACGGTTTTTTAGGACACCACTGACCCAACTTCACATTTCCAAGATTCAGTTTTATTTTTTTATTTTTTGGAACTCAAAAAGCCATTAGTTAGAACTGGATACATACAACATTTATTTTGCATGTAATTCTGGGCAGATTTACTTGAAATTAAACCTTATTGTGTGTAGTATAATACATACTCTTATGTACGTTTGGTCATACTTTTTTACAAATTATTTAAACATAGGCATCCAAAATGTTCTTTATCCAACACTATTGTCTAGTGAAAAAAGAGAGGGATTTTGCTGGAATTTTTAAGTAACTGAGACACAAAGCTTAAGATGCCTAATGGTAACGAAGGATTGCTTAGCTGTGGCAGCATTACCATGTTTTTGAAACAAGGAAAGATTGTATTATTCAGGTTACTTGACTCCTAAATCATCATGTTTTGCTTATTTACCTTTAGTGCCTTTGAAAGAAAGCTAAGAAAAGAATATATTGATAGTTCCATCTTTTATAAATCCTGGCAACACATTATTTGATTCCATCTTCTACATCTTCCATGTTCAAAGTGCAGGGGTGTAAAACTCACATCATCATGGCGGCGTCATGTGATGTATCAGGACTTTTTTCCCCTTCACTAAACTGGGCGTGGCCGTGGCCAGCACATGAAGCATCTGGCCCGTGGGCCACGAGTTTGACAGCCCTGTTCTAGTGGATATCTAGTGGATATCTTGCATTCTGTTTATCTACAAATGGTTTATCATTTGATTAAGAGATGAAAAACAGCAATAGGGGTTTTTACAGACTATGGATTAATGGAATTGGAAGGGACCTTGTAGGTTATTTAGTCCAACCCTCCACCCAAGCAGGGGACCCTACACCATTTCTGACAAACGGCAATCCAATCTCTTCTTGAAAGCCTCCAGTGATAAAGCTCCCACAACTTCTGAAGGCAAGCTGTTCCATTAGTTGATTGTTCTTTGTCATGTCCATTGGTAAGGAGACCAGGAGGCGGTGACTAGGTTTCAGCTCTTTATTGGTCCCCGGAACCGATCTGGCTCCAAGGGAAAAACAGCAGCTTTTTATTCCCAAGCCGCGGCGGCCGCGGCCAATGGCACCGCTTTAAATCTCCCGTGATTCGTATCCACCAATCGCGGGAGATTCTTAGCGGGTCAATCAGCGCGGCTCGCTAAACTAATCAGATCGCTCCGCGCTTTGGCCAATCAAAGCGCAGGGTTTCAAGAATGCTAATGAATGTACAGAACACCCCTTCCCTCTTGGTTTGGTCCTACGTAACGTAGTCCCTTGCAGTTTTTCCAGGATAACTATCCTATCCCCCCACAGTATACACCCTTTTTGTAGGTCAGTCGTGGGTTGGCTCCTTCGGTCGGGTTCTCTGTGTCTCTCAGCCTCGTCGGTGGAACCGCCTGGTATGTCTTGCCGGGCCGCTCGTCGCAGCTCCCTCCCGGTCTACCCGGGCTGGTTGAGCTGCGGTTTTCACTGCTCCCGACTGGTATTTCCAGGCTGGTCGAGCTGGCCTGGCTGCTTCTTCCTAGTGAGGTTCCGGGCTGGCTGCTTGCTGGTGAGTATGGCTGGTTCCTTTCTTCTGGGATTTGGTTTCCGGGGTATATTTGGTTCCCGGGGTATTCCCTCCCCTCTTGGTTTGTGTTAAGGGGATTGGTTATATCTGGTTGTGTGTCGGTTGTGTTTCTTGTGGCTGTCCTCGATCTTAATTGATCAATGTGGCGTTTCCATGCTCGTCCGTCGGTTGTTTGCAGCCGGTACGAGTGGGGACCTGTCAGTTGGGTTATGGTTGCTGGTACCCATAGTGGGTCTCCGGTTAGGTTCTTTGCGTAGACAGCGTAGCCTGGTGCAAAGAATCTTGCTGGAGGAGTTTGGGGGTTTCTCTGGGTTGTATGTGGGGTGCAATCTATTGAGTGGGGATCTTATTTTCCTCCCCATTAGTAGCTCTGCCGGGCTTTTGTTTGTTGTCGTGTTCGGGGTTATGTGCTGTATGAAAAGCATTTTATTTATTTTGTCTTGGATCTCCCCGTGGTCTATTTTCTGGATGGTTTTTTTCATGAATTGAACCATCCGTTCTGCCCTTCCATTCGCCGCCGGATGCACTGGGGCTGTCAGTGTGTGTCGTATGCCCCATTCCACGAGGAATTTTTCAAATTCCAGCGAGGTGAATTGGGGCCCGTTGTCCGACATGATGACATCTGGGAGGTCGTGTGTTGCGAAGAGTTTGCAAAGTTCCTTGGTCATGGCCTCTGTGGTGGTGGTTTTCATGTTGCTTACCTCCAACCAGTTGGAGTAAGCATCTACAGTTATAAGGAATGTATGTCCCTTTGTGGGCCCGGCGAAGTCTATGTGGATCCTAGACCAAAGTCCCCTGGGGGTTTCCCATTCTAGGATCGGTGCCGTGGGCAGGCTTGGTCTGGTTTCTTGGCAGCATTGACACCTTGCTACCCAAGCCTCGATTTGTTCATCCATCCCTGGCCACCAAGCATAACTCCTGGCCAGGGCTTTTGTTCTAACTATGCCCAGGTGCCCCTCGTGTAACAACTCCAGTACCTTCTCTTGCAGTTTTTCCAGGATAACTATCCTATCCCCCCACAGTATACACCCTTTTTGCAGCAAGAGTTCTGTTTGCCGGTTCCGGAATGTTCTGAATGTCTCATCGTTGTCCTTTTCCGGCCACCCTTTCTCTATCCAATGTAACACCCGCGCCAGACGTTTGTCTTTATTAGTTTCTTGGGCAATGTCTGACACGGTTATGGGTAGATCGGACAGAGTCTCTATGCTGAGAGTGGTCGTCATGGGTGCCAGGTCAGTGTCTAGCTTGGGTAGCGGTGAGCGGCTTAAAGCGTCTGCATCGTCTTACCGGGTCGGTGTGTGAGCCGGTAGCTGTAGGCGGCAAGGAATTCGGACCACCTTGCCATTCTAGGAGATAGAATATTCAGGGTGGCCCTGTTCCCTGCGAGGATTCCCAGCAGCGGCTTGTGGTCGGTGATAATGGTGAACATCCGGCCATAGAGGTACTCGTGAAAACCTCTTCACTGCGGTGACGAGAGCCAGGGCCTCTTTGTCCAGCTGACTGTAGTTTCTCTCTGGTTTGGTGAGAGTCCTTGAAAAGAAGGCGATGGGTGCTTCTTTTCCATTGGGGAGAGTGTGGCTGAGGACGCCGCCGACGCCGAAAGGTGATGCGTCGCATGTGATGGCTAGTGGTAGGGTCTCGTTGTATTGGATGAGGACAGCATCCGAAGTGAACAGGTCCTTGGTTTTCCTGAAGGTGGCTTCCTCACGTTTCCCCCAAGTCCAGGTAGCCGCCTCCTTTTGGGGCAGGAAAACATTGTAAAAATTAAGTAGTCCCAGAAACGCCTGCAGTTCCATTTTAGACCTGGGTATGGGGGCCTCTTTGATGACTTTAATTTTGGTGTCGGTTGGATGGATGCCGTGCCAGTCTAGGAGGTACCCCAGGAATTCGACCCGCTCTGTGTAAAGTTGGCACTTTTCCCTCTTCACCTTTAGCCCGGTTTCCTTGAATTTGGTTAGCACCTCCCTTAGTCGACCCTCTAGTTCTAGCGGGTTGGCTGCCGATACCAGCACATCGTTGAAATAGGGCACCACCCCCTTAATGCCTTGTAAGAGTCTCTCCATGAGGCTCTGGAAAATTCCAGGTGCCCCGCTGACTCCGAACTGGAGTCGGTTACATTGGAAAGCTCCCCAGTGGGTGACTATGGTTTGCGCCTCTGCGGTTTCTTCGTTGACTGGCAGCTGCTGGTATGCTTGGGCCAGGTCGAGTTTTGCGAAAACCTTGCCTCCCCCCAGTGAGTGTAGAAGATGCTGCACTACTGGGATGGGGTAGGCGCTTTGTTGCAAGGCGCAGTTTAGGGTGGCCTTATAGTCCCCGCAGATTCTCACCGACCCATCGGGCTTGACTGGGGTGACTATTGGGGTCTCCCACCGGGCATGGTCTATTGGTTGTAGGACTCCTTGCTTGACGAGCTTGTCAATTTTGCTCATCAATTTTTGGTCTGAGTGCGAAAGGTACCTGCCTTGGTTTTAGGCATCTCGGGGAAACGTTCGGGTCTAGGCTGAAAGAGATAGAGGGCCCTCGGTACTTGCCTAGGGTGCCGTTGAACACTTCTTGGAAGTCCCGTGCCAGTTGTTGCTCCCAATCAGTCTCGGTGATGTGGTTGATGCCCGTGACTTCGATGCCGAGCGGTGTGAACCATTGCAGTCCCAAAAGGCTGGGTCGGTCTCAGTCCACGATTGTTAGGGGAAGCTTTGCAGTGCGTCCCTTAAATGTTACTCTGAATTGTCTGGTTCCGACTACCGGGATGCGGTTTCCCTGGTAGTCTTTAATGATTAGTCTCTGGTTCTCCAGTCCCTTCTTTTGGATGGTAGGCACCAAGCGTTTGATTTCTTGCCAGGCGACCATGGAGAGGTAGGACTTGGAGTCCACCTCCATCTTGCATGGCTCTCCTTCGATGCCTACTTCCACATAGAATTTTCGGGCGTCGGTGATTGATGCGTGGCCGATGATGACCGTCTGGTGGGTTTCCTCCTTCCGCTGGGTCTCGCCACCTCGTCGGGCTCACCCGCTCCTGTCCCAACGGCTGTCGGCTGGGCAATCTCTGGTTCAGGGGTGTGTGCTGTCCCATCTCCGCTCGCTGTGGTCCTGCCGTCTGGGGCTGTAGGCTTTCTTCAATCGGCATACGTTGGCGATGTGACCCTTTTTGTCACAGTGCCAGCAAACTGCATCGAAGAACCAGCACTCAGATCTAGGGTGGTCGCCTCCGCAACCGGCACACGGGGTCCCTGACTTACGACCCCGCTGACTGCGCTGGTCGCGTCCTGCCTGGAGCCGGTGGATTTCCTCCTCCTCGTCCGAAGTGTCGGAGGCGGAGTGGAATTCGCCATGGTAGGTGGTAGTTTCACGGTGACTTGCTTCCGGTTGGGCCTTGGTCGCCCGTCCAGGGTTGTTGTTCGCGGTGCGGTCCCCGGCGTCCGGTCTCCGCATGCAGTTTGCTAACTGCCGGGTGGCCTCGGCTGCGGTGGCTTCAGCGATGGCATCGGCGAGGACGATGTCGCCTTTGGCCATCAGCCGACTCTGTAGAACTGAGTCCCAAAGCCCGAGCACGACTCAGTCCCATAGGGCCTCGTCCATGTCGGAGAACCAGCATAGTCCTCCTAGGTTCCGCAACTCCGCAACAAAGTCGCTGAGGCTTTCGCCCGACCTCTGGTCCTGCCGGTAAAACTCATGCCGTCTGATGAGGGTGGGCACGGCGGGAGCGTAGTGTTTTCGGAGTAAGGGTTCAAGGTCGGCCCAGTCCATCCCGGTGAACCGATCTGGCTCCAAGGGAAAAACAATGGCTTTTTATTCCCAAGCCGCGGTGGCCGCGGCCAATGACACCACTTTGAATCTCCCGCGATTCGTATCCACCAATCGCGGGAGATTCTTAGCGGGCCAATCAGCGTGGCTCGCTAAACCAATCAGATCGCCCCGTGCTTTGGCCAATCAAAGCGCGGGGTTTCAAGAATGCTAATGAATGTACAGAACAGTTCTCACTGTCAGAATTTTTTTCCTTATTTTTAGGTCTCCTTGATCAGTTTGCATCCATTATTCCTTGTCTGGCCTTTAGGTGCCTTGGAAAATAGTTTGACTCCTTCCTGTCTATGACAACCCCTCAAATATTGGAACAGGTATTTCAGCCTGAAGGTTGAACCCAGTTCAAGATGACTTGCTTTTGACAGACTTATAGGATGGTTTTAACAAGAAATTGTTCCTAAACATAGCCTTAAGAATGTCATATGTATAAAAGCTGATCATGATTCTAAAATATGTATTCCAAAAGTTCTTTTGTCAGACTTTTAGTCCATGCACGAAGTTGGGCAGCCCCATCTATCTTAAAGAGTTCCACTATTGACTACTGCTTTGAAACCTGGCCCTGGATCACTGTTTAAATCCACTTTGTTCAAGGTATTTTATCTTCATTTGGAGCTTGTCAACATGTCTTCTTCTCTTTGATTATCTTTCAAATATGTCCACCTCAGTAAAATGATTCCTTTTTAATTGAGGTCCCATGATATTGCCATTCTCTCTTTGCTGCTAACTGACATAATAATAAACATTTGTCTGTTTTCACCAAATTCACTCAGAATCAAATAGAGGGGGAAAGCGGAATATGCTGCTGTGTATGTTAAATCAAAATGGTGGTATAAACACAGTCCTTATAATGCAGAGATGTTATTTCTGTTGTTAGATATGTTTTGTATCAAATAATAACCATAGCCAGAGAAGCTGATATAAGGCTTCACTTCTCTTAGCAGTTAAATTTTAATCATATTGATTGAGTCACATTTTAATTTACTATAATACACACTGAGAGGATTCAGTAGAATCCATGCTAAGCTTGGATTCCAAATACTTACTTGAAAAATATTGGAAAAGTAAAATATTGGGGACATTTCCAGGTAATTCAGGAACATTAGAAGCTGTTTATAACATCCCAGACAGATTGTATGTCACTGTTTCAAGGATGAGCAAGACCTAGAACCACAACTATATCTACAAGTATTTTTCATCAGTTTAGCAAGTATTTCTGATTCCTGATTATTTAATCATAATGATTATTCCATCTGCCCTAAAGTAACATTGCTGAAATAATAAAATCGTAGGGTAATCCAGAATAGATACTGTAAGTTAAAAGCACTTTTGTTGAATTCTGAAAACGTTGTTTCTTAGTTCAGAATTTTTGGGGGGTATGTTTGCATCTTTTGTACTAAATTCTAATTGTAAAACAAAGCAAAATAGATCCTGCCAGAATCAGTATTTGAAATTATAATCAATTCTGATCCATTCTAATTTCTTCTCAATAAATTTCTTATCTTCTGCTGATATATTAAGATGCTGGTACATTAAACCACATTTATATTACTGTAAAATTACTTAATGGGGAATCTTTGATGATTCATTTATAATGTAGGTGATAGACTTTTCATTGGTGCTGGTGATTCAAACTGTGTTCCATTACCTGAAATTGCCTGCCAGAGCTATGGAAAAGGATACCAAATTTTACTAAAAGGAGGTTGCTTGGCCTTATCACTGTTATCCTTTTTGTACTAGCTATGACCTTTGTTGCACCTTCTATGTGGAATCTAATCCTTAGTTCTAGTTTTAGTATACTGCTTGAGTAAAGCTTTATTGTTTTGATTTATACTTCTCTGTTATGTCTTACCTTTCCACGGAAGATGAGAAGTCCCAAACTCTGACCAAATACAGGCAGGCAAGAAGATTCAGTATTTACAGAGTTAATTCCTTTAAGCAGGCAATGTTCTTGGTAGTATCACACACGCTGCCTGCCAAGTCCGACAAGATAACCACAAACATTAATCACGAAAGCTTTTAAGAAACAAGATACACTGAAGTTCGACAGAAAATTCACACTTTGTCCCGTACAGAGTTCTCAGAGAAAACACACCCACTTTTATCCCCTGTGGGGTGTGTCTCCATGACTCAGCTCACTCTCTCATTCGTCCACGCCTCCTACGCTGCAGCTCACACTTTTTCCTGCAACGCTGCCTAGCATCAAGCCAGCATTTGTCTGCTTGATTCTCTGTCAGAGGCTGCTCCGATATGCCCTCCTCCTTCTGATTAGCCTCAGGCTGTCCCTCTCGGTTATCTGCTGAAACCTGAGGCATAATCAGGGAGGAAGGCATTGCCAAAGAGGAAGGTCCTGGGAAGGAAGGCATTCCCGATTCCACCTCCTCATCTTCCGAGTCCTCTTCCTCTAACAATGCAGACTCAGGACTCAGAGCCACAACACTTCTCTATACTTCTCTGAAAGTACAAATATTTGTACTTCTCTTTAATGGTATAAAAATTAAAATATATACAAGTTAAATATATGAGTAAATAATGAGTAATTAAAGCCAGTTTGGTCTAGTAGTTAAGGCACCAGGCTAGAAACTAGAATACTGTGATTCTAATCTGACTTTAGCCTCAAAAACTGGCTGGGTGATCTTGATCCAGTCAATCTCTCTCAGCCCACAATGTCAATCTTGAGTGGTAAGCCTGTCAGACAATCTCTGTCGCAACAAATGGATTGCCACTACATTGATCAAAAAAAGAGCAGATCCTGCAATTGTGGGAAAATGCTAGGAAATAAATAAAACCTGATAAAGTAATAAACATCCCAAGAACCACTCAAATTCTAAGCATAAATTTGAGATGCAAATCTATCTTTTGAATGAGTCATCCACAGAATATTTCCATCAATGGTATCTTCTTATTCCATTGTTAAGAAACTGTTAATATTATTCAGGTATGCCTTTAAGTTGTCCAGCTGCAATAAACTAACATACAGTTATGAAAAATAAGTAGTCAACATTTCAATACTGCGGAGCAGAAATTTTAAGAGTGCACAGCATTTCCAGTTTAAAAGTTAATAATTCTGTAGACATATAAAAGAAAGCAAAGTTCAGCCTTTTTAATAATTATCTATAATCATAGCAAAGGCATATAAAAATAATAATTTAACAAAAGGACACAATATTTGCTCACTTATTAATCTCTTCTATTTAAATTACTTATGTATTATTACTTTTAATATTCTTTCCATGGTGGAATGTATGTGAGAGTTGGAGATAAAATGAGACAGATGTAGTGACCATGGTTACTATGGGAGCTGTTTCCTTAGCAATAGCACAGCAAGTCATCAAAGCAATCAAACATTTCTTCCCTTTCTCATTTTATTTGTTTTTACTAGTTTGCATAGAACGAGCAGCAGAGTCAGCTATTCAGAAAAGAATTACTTTAAAGTAGGTAACTAAAAACAGATGGGCAATGGGTCATCTTTCACAACTGCCACCTGGACATGGAGTTCAACAATTTTTGAATGATGACCAACCAACAATCATTTTCTTTTTATGGTAGAATTTTGGCCACAGTAACAACAGCATTGTTGAGCCTTATTGTTCATGCCATTCCCCAAAACTTTCTGATAACCACCCAATTTAATTTAATCTTATTTTGTATATTTTGTATCTTCTGTGTTGGATGGCCCTTTTAGCCTAAAACATACAGTATGAAGAATGAATGCTGAAGAAGCTTCTTGGGTGAGAAGTGAAACGCCGTCAAAGAAAAACCAGAAAGTCCAGTTGCCTCTTGAAAAAGCACCTTTGGGACAGTATGAAGAATGGTTGCAGCATTTGGGTATGGCTAGTGTTATGAACTAATAAAGGCGTTTAATAAAGTTTTAACAACCTTAAGTAAAAATCCTGCACTTCTGATTGGCCGATAATAGCGACATCGCATTGGTCCTTTCTGGGAAATCTGATTGGCTGTTAACGGGCCAACTCTCATTGGTTCAAGAGTTTAACACTTCCATATTTTTCATTGGCTAATAAGACAGCAGCCAACCCTGTAAAAGGGCTGCTGCTGCCCGAGGTGATTGCTCTGTTCAGTATGATTAATAAAGAGTTGAAGTTCACTGTTCACTGCCTCGTCTCTGCTCCTTGCACCCATAGGCAGAACTTAACAGCTAGTGTAGATTAGAGAGAAGCAACCTGGAATTAACCTGGAAACTTCCTAACAGTGAGAACAATTAACTATTCAAAAAGCTTGCCTCAAGATGTTGTGGGTGGTTCATCACTGGAGGTTTTTAAGAAGAGATTACTAGATGGTCATTTGTCTGAAATGGTATAATTTGAACAGGAGTTTGGTCTAGAAGACCTCCAAGGTCCCTTCTAGCTCTTTTCTGAATTAAATTAAATTAACCAGTTTTGAAAACAGTGGCCTTTCAACTGCATCTATTATTTGTTTCTTTAAAATCACCCCAAAGGTACTTTTTCAAGACAACTGTGTTTTCTTTGCTTTTCCTTGCAGATGATTTGCTTCTCATCCAAGATGCTTCTTCAGTTCTGCTCTGGATGACTAAGAATCTCCACAGACATTTATTCGAAGTACTTTATTTATTTAAAGAGCAGCTAATAAAATAAGCCAACCCATGTTTGCAGGCTTGCTGTCTAAAAAATATGCAAAAAAGCAGAAAGATATGTGGAATGATGATGGGCTAAAATTCTCATAATTGCCAGCAGGAATGGATATGTTTCTGAGAAAGGAGATTGTAACTGCTTTTTCAGGAGTGATGATGAAATGACCTGCTTTCTGATTTCTTGAATATCTATTGAACACTGGATGGATGAGGTTAGAATTGGGTAATTTTGGAAATTTCTAATATTGTCAACAGAATCTGAATTATATCTAATTCTCCAAAATACTCTGTATTGGTGTCCTTGTCAAAAATAGTTCAAACAAAAGAATAAAAGATAGCATCTTGAAACCAAGCTTGCCTGGGCATGCAATAGCTCTCTTGGACAAAATTGCCTCCATTCATTCCATCTCCATATTAACCTCATTCCATCAATTCTCAGAAATGGATAGAAAATACTGTTCTCCGTTTCATTCCACTGACATGATGCCAGAACATAAATGTGAAGATCAAGGAAATGCTCACTAGAAAAAGAATCTGGGTTTCTTCCACTGTGTTAAAGTTACAGCCTAAATATCATCTATGTCCTCAATTAGATTTTGTCATATAATATCAGAGATCTATGTTAGAATTGGATATAAATGACAGATTGTATTGAACATTATTAGGATCAAAAATAGTCTTCTTAAAAACCATAAATGCCTGTTAATAAGCTCCTTTGTTGTTGTTTTTTGCTATCCTTGGAACTTGTTTGAAAGTCTTTTATTTGTATTTGCATAAACAGAGCATGTCTTAGCCAAACTATCCTAATATATAAATTATATTTTATTAAAGGAAGTTTTATTAATAGAGATAAAAATTACTAAAAAATAATCTTTAGAAAAATATTGAGAATGTCAAAATTCTGAAGAGGTTCCCATTCTAGTGAATTGTTTAAAAATATCTATTTTAGGAGAGATTGGTATCACTAGACTCTGTAGGTGTTATGAAACAGCAGCAAATTATTAGTTACATGTTGCTATTTTATTTTTACCAGGAATGATGGGAAATTCTGGCTCATCGGGATGCCTGACTTTGAACATGATGGATCTTGAATAAATGCTGCTGAGATAAGTTGGCATTTCCTGCTTTGTTTTGTTTTGAGCTGCTGATTTCTGTATACATGGTATGTTCCCTAACATATAAGATTTGTAGGACTATTGACATGTTTGACAGCAACAACATTTAAGCAACTCTGTTTTTTACAAGAGCCTTTTTTAATCCTATGTTTGAGGAATATCATTAATAATATCATACCTTTAATGAAGGATGAAAAATGCCAAAACCAAATATTGTAATATACTTCTGGCCAGATTGGATCTCTTTCAACACCTGTGAAAACACCTATGCATAAAAATTTTCCACTCCCTTGGGGTCAATCTGAGTTACTATAGTTCTGTGGCACAAAGCTTTTGTAGTTAGCTTTGCCTGGTATCAATTGAGAAAGGAGTAAACTGTTCATTATTAAAGATCTGATTGTTGTGTTATCACAGATTCTAGAATCGTACTCGAATTAGCTTGCTAAGTAGCACTTAGCCATAATTTCCTGTTGGTAGTACAGATTTTAATTAATTTTGCCAATTTGCAAATAAAAATTAAATCTAGTTGAAGCATTAAGGGGTTCACATTTTCAATAAATGGCCCTCCGTGATTTAACCACATGCCTCCTGTTAATAAAAGTGGGAATTACACAGCTAAATCACCCCCCACTGCTTTAGAAATGTACCCCCAAGGTATACAGATCAGATGCTGTATGTCAGATTCAACTTCTCTGTTTTTCCCCTCGATTAAGGCTCCAGGACAGTTTTCGGGTACAACGTTTTATTTGAAGAACACATTTCTTCAAAAAGAAAATAACGGAATGGAACTAAGAAGACCTTTTAACTGTAAGAGGACATTCTCCAAACAACTTTTTACTTTGGTTGCATTTCAACACCTTTGACACTTATTCCTAATTTGTCCTTCTCAAATAAGAGTTTTGCTGAGTTTCAGAAAAAAGCAAGACTCTGTGAAATTGCAAGTTACTAAAACTGATGTTAAAGTAAATTAGGCTTCATACAGAGTGCTGTTTCATTGTAGAATTAATAAAACAGCTGGAAAGATAGTTTCTGGTCAGGGAAAGCTTTTATTTAGAATGCTAAGGTTCAGACCAAAATCTTACTAAGCACATAAGAGTATTGAGACAAAGAGTATACAAAATACAATTTGTATTTATACTTAAAGTCACTTCTTTTATTACATTGGTTTATGTATCTGCAGAAACTTAAATTTTGTACACTGTTGAACATGCTCAGTACAGTAAAATTTCTGAAAAAGTTAAGTTCCTATTAGGCATTTACAAAATTACATAGAAATATAGAAAACTGACTGCAGAAAAAGACCCAGTGGTTCATCAAGTCTGTCTTTTGAGGGTTTTTTCTTTTAATTTATTTATTATATTTTAATCTTTTTTTTAAAAAAAATATTATTTATTTATTTATTGTTGGATTGTTTATCCCAAGCATGTTTAAACTCAGTTACTGACGACTGACCCACTACCTCTGCCGGAAGTCTGTTCCAAGCTTCTGCTACTCTTTCTAAGAACTTTCTAACATTATTGCTGAACTTTCCTCCTGTCAATTTGAGGTTATGCCCTTGTGTTCTTGATTTTTGCTTGGTAATGAAAATATTGCTTTCTAGAACCTTATTCACACCCCTAATATATGTAAAGGTTTCTATCACATCCTCCCCTTTCCAGTGGTGGGATTCAAAAAAATTTACTATTGGTTCTATGGGCATGGCTTGGTGAGTGTGGTATGGCTTGGTGGGCGTGGCTTGGTGGGCGTGACAGGCAAAGGATACTGGAAAATCTCCACTCCCACCCCACTTCTGGGGGAAAGTTACTGCAAAATCCCCATTCCCTCCCCACCCCACTAACCTGCTTTCCAGCTCCCTTCTCCTGTGCAGAGAAACAAAAGAAGACCCAGCTGATTAGCTGGGACTTGGAAAGTAGAGAATAGGTGGAGGCAGGGCCAGTCAGAGATGGTATATGCTGGTTCTCCAAACTACTCAGTAATTTCTGTTACTGGTTCTCCTGAACTGGACAGAACCTGTTGAATACCACCTCTGCCCCTTTCCCTTTTGTCATTCAGATTGTACATATTCAGTTCTTCAAATATCTCCTGATACATTTTATCTCTCAGACCCTGCACCATTTTTGTTGCTCCACTCAGGAGTCGCTCAATCTTATCTATATCTTTATTTAAGTGAAGTCTCCAGAACTGGACACAGTGTTCCAAATGGGGTATGAGTAAACTCCTATAGGGCAGAATGAGAACCTCATTTTACCTGCTAGTGATTTCCTCTAGTAATGCATCCCAGGAGTTTGCTTGCCTTCACAAATGCCTAGCCACCCTCTTTACTCATTTTGCAATCATGTGTTGTGAGGACTCCTACATCCCTTTCTTCTGTTGTTCTATACCCACAATACTACTGTACCCTGCCAGAAGATTCTTTTTCCCCAAGTGCATGATTTTACACATAGAAACATTGAACTACAATTTTGACTAATTTTTTTAGCAATGCTAAATTGTTTTCGGTGTTGGGAATACTCCCAGGAAAATCAACTCTATTGCATACCTTTGTGTCATCAGCAAAAAGACTAACGTTACCTAGCAAGCCTTCTGTCACGTTGCTTACAAACACATTGAATAGAATGAGACCTAGAACTGAGCCTACTGCTCTCTGTTCAGAGAATGTCCCATTTACAGTTACACATCATGCCCGCCTCAGAGTCTGAATCTGTGGGGGAAGATGGGTTGAAACAAGAGCCGGCAGAGATCCATTGGCCTTGGAGGAAACTGGGGAAGGATAGGCAAGTCAGTCTGGGCAAGGCTTTTCTGAATTAGAAAGGCTTGCAAACAGGCAGGAGCAGGAGAGAGAGAGAGCTCAAGGACCACCCCTGTTCTGTCCTTCATTAACATACTCGAGATCCCCGCGCTTTGATTGGCCAAAGCGCGGGGCTCTCCGATTGGTCAGGCGAGCCGCGCCGATTGGCTCGCTAGGAATCTCCCGCGATTGGTCCGTTCAAACCGCGGGAGATTCAAAGTGATGCCATTGGCCGTGGCCGCCGCGGCGAAAGGAATAAAAGCCGCGGGCTTTTTTCCTTTCGCCAGTTCGGTTCCAACAAATCAATAAAGAGCTTTGCACTAAGTCACCGACTCCTGGCATCATTTCGCGGACACAACACTGGCGACGAAGGTGGGATCCAGACCCTGAACCGAACCACGTGTCCGACGGAAGCCAGACGAAGCACCGAGATGGCGAAAATCGCACCGCCCGCCCCCTTCAACCCCGCCACCGAGGACTGGGAATCGTTCTCCGACCGATTCCGCATGTACCTCAAGTGCACCGGCATGAAGGACGCCTCGGGCCCACTGAAACGCACCGTCTTCCTCACCCACTGCGGGACCGAGGTCTTCCAGATGGCCAAAGCGTTGGCCAAGCCCGCCGATGCGACCGCCATGGACTGGGACGTCCTCAAACCCATCCTTCGGCGACACTACGCCCCAGAGGTACCCATCCTGATCCGGCGCAACGAGTTCTACCAGCGGGACCAGAGATCGGGTGAGAGCTTCCGCGACTTCGTCGCCGAGCTGCGGCGCCTAGGGGGGCTCTGCGAATTTGATAACCTAAACAACGCTCTGAGAGACCGAATCGTGCTCGGTCTGTGGGACCCCGCCCTCCAGAGCCGGCTGATGGCTAAGGGCGACATCAGCCTAGCAGACACCCTCACCGCAGCCGCAGCCGCAGAAGCAACCCGAACTTCCGCCGATAGCATGCGCAGACCGGACACAAGGGACCGCGGCGGAAACAACAACCCGGTGAGGTCGGCCGAACCAAAAACCGAGACGACAACACACCAGGGCGATTTCCACTCGGCATCCAGCACATCCGATGACGAGGAGGACATCCATCGACTCCAGACAGGCCGCGACCAACGGAACCGGAGAGGTCGTAAGTCGAGGACCAACTGTGCCGGTTGCGGCGGCGACCACCCCAGGTCGGAATGCCGGTTTTTCGACTCAATCTGCCGGCATTGTGACAAAAAGGGGCACATTGCCCGGGTTTGCTGCCTGAAGAAAAACCGCAGTCCGGCTCGATGGGACCAGAGCGACCGGAGGAGGGAGAGCACACCACCCCGGACCAGAGATCGCCCCTCGGACAGCCGATGGGACCGGAACGGACGATCCTTGCGAGGCAGTGACAACCGGCAGAGAGAGGAGACCCACCAGATGGTCACCATCGGCCACGCCATCACCAGCGACGCCCGGAAGGTCCACATCGAGGTACGCATCGAGGGCCAGCCGTGCAAGATGGAGGTGGACTCCGGGTCCTATCTCTCCATGATTGCATGGCACGAGATAAAGCGATTGGTGCCTACCCTCCAAAAGGAGGAACGTAGACAACCAGAGACTCATTGTAAAGGACTACCAGGGAAACCGTATCCCGGTAGTCGGCACCAAAAGTTTTAACATAAAGTATAAGGGGCGCACCGAACGACTCCCCCAACGATCGTTGACCACGACTGCCCAAGCCTACTGGGACTGCAATGGTTCGCCCCGCTCGACATCGCCCTCACGGGAGTCAACCACGTCACCGACGACGGCTGGGAGAAGCAACTAGCCCGGGAGTTCCAAGAGGTCTTCGACGGAAACCTAGGCAAGTACCGAGGGCCCCTTATCTCGTTCGACCTAGACCCTAACGCCCCCCCCAAACGCCTGAAACCAAGGCGAGTGCCATCCGCACTGAAACCCAAAATAGACGAGCAAATTGATAAGCTCGTCAAACAAGGGGTACTGCAGCCCATAGACCACGCCCGGTGGGACACCCCCATAGTCACCCCGATCAAGCCCGATGGGTCAGTGAGAATCTGTGGGGACTATAAGGCCACCCTAAATGGCGCGCTGCAACAAAGCGCCTACCCCGTCCCAGTAGTGCAACACCTACTGCACTCACTGGGAGGGGGCAAGGTTTTCGCCAAGCTCGATCTCGCCCAGGCATACCAACAATTGCCGGTCGACGAGCAAACGGCAGAAGCGCAGACCATTGTCACCCACCGGGGAGCATTCAAATGCAACCGACTCCAATTCGGAGTCAGCATGGCACCGGGCATATTCCAGAGCCTAATGGAGAGGCTATTGCAAGGTATCAAGGGGGTGGTACCTTATTTCGACGACGTCCTAGTGTCGGCAGCCAACCAAGCCGAACTAGAAGGTCGACTAAGGGAGGTCCTAACTAAATTTAAAGAGACGGGACTAAAAGTAAAGAGGGAAAAATGCCAGCTTTGCACGGAACGAGTGGAATTCCTGGGCTACCTCCTAGACTGGCACGGCATTCACCCCACAAGCAAAAAAATCAAGGCCATCAAAGAAGCCCCCACCCCTAAATCAAAGACTGAACTACAAGCATTCTTGGGGTTACTGAACTTTTACAATGTTTTCCTACCCCAAAAGGCGACGGCGGCGGAGCCCTTGCATAGGCTCCTGGACAAGGCGGCGACCTGGACTTGGGGGAAACGGGAGCAAGCCGCCTTCCAAAGAACGAAGGACCTCCTCACCTCCGACACCGTCCTCATACAATTCAACGAGACCCTACCTCTGGCCATCACGTGCGACGCATCACCCTTTGGCGTCGGCGCTGTCCTCAGCCATACCCTTCCCGACAGAAAAGAAGCGCCCATCGCGTTCTTTTCAAGGACCCTCACCAAACCGGAGCGGAACTATAGCCAACTGGACAAAGAGGCTCTGGCTATAGTTGCCGCCATAAAACGATTCCACGAATACCTCTACGGCCGGACTTTCACCATCATAACGGACCACAAGCCGCTGCTGGGAATCCTTGCAGGGAACCGGGCCACCCCGAACATTCTGTCTCCCCGAATGACAAGGTGGTCCGAGTTCCTGGCAGCCTACAAATACGAACTCATACACAGACCGGGTAAGACGATCTCCCATGCAGACACCTTAAGCCGCTCGCCGCTACCGGAACCCAACACCGACCCAGCACCCACAACAACCACCCTCAGCATAGAGGCTCTACCCAACCTGCCCATAACCGTGTCAGACATTGCCCGAGAGACTAATAAAGACAAACGTCTGGCGCGGGTGTTGCATTGGGTGGAGAAAGGGTGGCCGGAAAGGGACAACGACGAGTCCGTCAAAACGTTCCGAAACCGCCAAACGGAACTCTCATTGCTAAAAGGGTGCATACTATGGGGGGACAGGGTGGTCATTCCGGAAAAGCTACAGGGGAAGGTTTTGGACATGCTGCACGAGGGACACCCTGGCATCGTGAGGACTAAAGCCCTGGCCAGAAGTTACGCTTGGTGGCCAGGGATGGACAAACAAATAGAGGCCTGGGTAGCTAGGTGCCAATGATGCCAGGAAACAAGGCCCAGCCCACCCACAGCACCGTCCTAGAATGGGAAACCCCAAGGGGACCTTGGTCTAGGATCCATATAGACTTCGCCGGGCCCACAAAAGGACACACCTTCCTCATAACAGTTGACGCTTACTCCAACTGGCTAGAGGTAAGCAACATGAAGACAACAACCACGGAGGCCGTGACCAAAGAACTCTGCAAACTCTTTGCAACACACGGCCTCCCAGACGTCGTCGTCTCCGACAACGGGCCCCAGTTTACCTCGCTGGAATTTGAAAAATTCCTAGCGGAAAGGGGCATCCGCCATGCGCTGACAGCACCAGCGCACCCGGCGGCGAACGGTAGGGCGGAACGGATGGTCCAATTCACTAAAAAGACCATCCGGAAAATAGACCACGGGGAGATCCAAGAGAAAATCAACAGACTACTCTTCACCCAACACATAACCCCGAATACCACTACCAACAAAAGCCCAGCCGAACTACTAATGGGTAGAAAGCTAAGGTCCCCACTCGACAGGTTACACTCTATGTATAACCCGGAGAAGCCCCCAGACTCAAGCACCAAACACCGAACTTTCGCACCCGGGGACCCCGTATATGCAAAAAACCTGACGGGAGACCCTCTATGGATCCCAGCTGTCATCACCCAAACAACAGGCCCACACTCGTACCGGCTACAAACAGCAGACGGACGAGCGTGGAAAAGCCACATCGACCAACTTAGGTCGAGAACCGCAAACCAACAAACCGGCGACGCACAAACAAACGAACCCAACCCCCGTAACGCAAGCCAAGGGGGGAGGGAATACCCAGGGGACCGAATCCAAAGAAAAATAAACCAGCAATACTCACCGGAACGCAGCCATCACGACCCCTCACCAGAAAGGAACAGCCAAGCCAGCTCGACCGACCCGGAAAGACCGAGCAGGAGCGGCGGAACCCGTAGCTCAACCAACCCGGAAGGCCCAGGAGGGAGCTACGGAGAAAGGACCGGCCCGATCGACCAGCCGGTTCCCACAACAGCAGCAGGAGCAACAGAGATCCCGACCGAACCGGCCGGGATCCAACCTACAACTGAGTTGCGCAGGTCAAGTAGGACCAGATGGAGCCCCGCCTACCTACGTGACTACGCAACGTAAGGACTGAACCAAGAGGGGAGGGGTGTTCTGTCCTTCATTAACATACTCGAGATCCCCGCACTTTGATTGGCCAAAGCGCGGGGCTCTCTGATTGGTCAGGCGAGCCGCGCCGATTGGCTCGCTAGGAATCTCCCGCGATTGGTCCGTTCAAACCGCGGAAGATTCAAAGCGATGCCATTGGCCGCGGCCGCGGCGGCGAAAGGAATAAAAGCCGCGGGCTTTTTTCCTTTCGCCAGTTCGATTCCAACAAATCAATAAAGAGCTTTGCACTAAGTCACCGACTCCTGGCATCATTTCGCGGACACAACAACCCCCTCCTGAATCTAGAGCATGCAGAGAAAAGAGAAGGTGAGACCAAAACAGACTGAGCCAGCTACGAGGGAGGAGAGTGCCCTGCCCCACTTCACAAGGCACACCTGGGGACTAAGATGTAAAGAACAAGCATTGAATCTGTGGAGTCTTGTGTGCACTTGCCAACGGCTGGAGATTACTGTGCTCTCTCTTGTGGGGCTGGTTTGCTTGGCTTGCTGATTACTGTTTGGCTAAACCTGACTTGCTGGACTGCTGGCCCTGTTCGACTAATCTTGCTTATTGGGCTACTTGCAGCCAAAGGCTGTTGAAGGTGCATGTGAGAGCTTTGCTCCAGGACTTATAGTAAATGTGGGGATGTTTGGGAACAAAGTTGGAGCAATAAAAGAGGGTTAGACCTGTTCTCTGGCTGTGTTGCTTTCATGTCACACCCCAGGTCATCACACTATCCCTGAGCCAACTTCCTGGCCCCTTAATCACCCAGTGGTTAAGTCCTAGTCTGTACAACTTTTTTATGAGCTCATTGGCACACAGACACACACAGATTGCTCAAAGTTGATTCCCTTTGTATATTGTTTGCGACCTGTCAAACCCTAATGTTATCTCAAGCAAGCATTTTATTTTATCTCAAACCCCACATTTTTTTATCTGATAATGGAAGAATATAAGTTTTTGCTTCCTTATTTCTTTGTGGCCTACAACATCGTCTTTGTTTCTTCGTGAAGTTACCTTTGTTCCCTACAGTCTGAGAATTGGGTGGAAAAAAGGGAACTAAGTGAAAAAACATTTGCTTGCAAAAAAAGAAGTTTACTAAAACAGCCCTTCAAATTTAAAAGAAATAATAACATTTACAAAGGAAGTGTTATAAAGAAGATTTATTCAGCAGATTGCTCTACCCGTACATTCCACTTCTCTGCAATAAGAAATTTTTGGTTTCCTGTGTTTAACCAGGATTTAGTTTCCTTGAAAGAGTCATTGAAGATTTAAGATGTTTCTGCAATATACAGGGTGTACCAAAAGTCAAGCCCCATTGACAATTTATTATTTAAATTACACAAAATTTTCAAATTGGTTGCCATTTTCTTCTAAACACTTCCTTGCACATTTGACACATGACCTTTGAACATTTCTATGTATAGTAACATTTTCTCTGAATATTTTTTTTATAAAATTAATAAAACATGTTGGGATTTGCCTATGGGCTTTGACTTTTGGTGCACTCTGTGTCGTTGTGTGTGTGTGTGTGTGTGTGTGTGTGTATGTATACACACTCATAAGTTAGCTTCACAGCATTAACTTTGAAGATCATAGATCAGGCAAATCAGCAAATAGATCAGTTTCTGAAGGAATCTATAATGTGGATTGTTTGCTGGAAAGTGGGGGGAGGACTGTCCCTTTTCCACTGATATTCTGAATTGTGCCCCTCCCCCCAGAAAAGAGGACAGTGGTTTCATTGTTTCCATATATTTTAAAGCACTTGAAGCCAGTTTCATTTCAGTTATTAATATAGATTTTAATAGTTCCCTTTAACAAATGAAATAAGAATGATGAGTTTTAGCACCTATCTTTCCCTAGGAAATTTTATTTTGTTAGTTTTTTAAAATAACCATCCAATCAGAAAGTACAGCTAATCATTGTGCTGTATCAGAGACATTATTCTCAAGGGTGTCCATGCTGATACTTCTAAAAAATATCAAGAATTCAGAATTAGAAACTTTTCTGTAGAGTTATATAATCAATATGCAACCTAGAGTGGCAAGATTTTTTGCAACGTGTATCTATATTCAAAGGGGTGGAATATATTTGGTAACTAAGGGTGCAATGAAAATGGGAAATTTTGGAAAGTATGTTATTTTTCCATTTGAGAGCTAGAGGAGATTGTTTTAAGCAAAGTAAACCTATCTGGCACTCTTTATTGTTTAGTTTACTGTCACAGAATGGGAAACTGTGCTGCCAATTTTCAGTGATTTGCCATAGAAAGTTGATGCATAAGACAGCATGCCTGCCTAGCCTGGCTCTTTCCCCTGCTTTCCGCATTCATTTCAGTGTCTCCAAAATAATTTCAGACACTGAAAGAAAGAAGTTTAGGCCAGGAGTTAGAGATTGCTCCAAATATGCCACTCTGCTTCATGACCATTCCTATTCTCAGGTAAGTGTAATAGTTGAATAGGGGATACCTGTGTGGGTAGGCATCTACAATACTGTACTGTTTGCAAGCTACATGGATACCCAGATGTTTGCTTTATATTTCACAATGGGACTTCTTCGTTGTAAACTGTAGTGGTAAAGCTTATTACATTATGAACTGAGGCTATAAAGCTAAAGCTGCTTTTCTACTGACATTTATTCAGCTCTACATTGTCCAGTCATGACGATCAGTAACCATTCTTATCTGTAGCATTCTTTTTACAACATAGGTGCATTCATCCTATTGGAAGATATAGTTTAAAAATGTTTTCAATTTGGATAGAAACTATGAGTCATAGTGTCAATGAACTATTTCATAGCTTTTTATTGTAACTTAGGGGTTAAATTCCCAGTGTTATTTTTCTCCCCAAAGATAAAGCCAACTTTTTAAAATTTGACATCTTTCTTTGAGGTTTGATCATTTAAAAACATGGATATTTTAGCAACAGTTGAGCCATATCTTTATCTGACATTTTGTTTTTCATCCGTTACTACTGAGTACGCTTCACTAAACTTAGATCAATATCTTAATTTGATGTGATGCTCGGGAAAGGAGCATAGTATATGTATGCCTGATTGATTCAATTATCGGCTTGGAAAGAATGGATACAACTGATCTCATACCAAACAGAACCTTAATGGACGTCACTCAAATCCTGGCTTCTGCACTTTGGAGAAAGGAGTTGCTGTAGCCTTGTCATGAAGTCTCATCTTTTTAAAAACAAAACAAAACAAGTTTTTATTGGTTTTTAAAGACAAACAAAACATAAAAACATCCAACTTTCTTTCATAAATGTACAAACAGTGTGTCGGTTGGTTTACAATTTTTTTGTGGATCGATTTCATAGTCTCAATTGCAGTTACATTGCATAATAACTCATATTATCAATCAGAAATTGAATACCCTAGTATCACTATTAATCAGTCATTTGACTATAATTTTGTTCATTGATACTTTGCAAGATAACTATAATTTACTTAGTTTATTTTATAACAATTCATATAATCATCCCCAAATGTATCCTAGAAACATTTTATACATATAATAACAAAAGAAAAAATACATCTTTATATATTCATTTTCTAAAATTCTAAGTATTCCATTATTATATTTTATTATCTAACCATTGATAGAAAAGGTCCCAAATTTTATAAAATTGTTTATCTTCTTGTTCTCTAATTTCAAATGTCAATCTATTCATTTCAGCACATTCCAATATTTTCTTAATAATTTCCTCCTGTAATGGTATTTTCTCATTTTTCCAGTTTTTAGCAAATACAATCCTAGCCGCTGTTAATACATTTACAATCAAATATTTTAAATCTTTACTGTATGTGTCAGGTAAAATTCCCAATAAAAAGATCTCTGGTTTCAAGTCTATATGTTTCTTTGTCATTTTTTCCAACCACATGCGTATTTTAGCCGTATTTTGGCTAAGTCTCATCTATTTTTGAACTTGTCTTAGAATAGGGAGAATAATCCTTTCAGGGTAGAAGCTGCCCCATCCATAGAAAATTTGGGGCATAGCAGTGTGGATGGGCTGGCCCACCCATTCACGCCCCTCCATCTTCACCCACCCATTGCAATTCCAAGACTTAAGAATGATGAATCTAAAACAATGGTGGCAAACCTTCTAGGCTGCATGTTTTAAAAATTCAGAAAATGCCTAACTTGACTGCCTGGCGGGTCACACCTCCCACTCCAGAACAAAAGAGAAACAATCTCTCCCTTCCTCTCTCCCCCCCCCCCCCCCCCGCCATTTAGGCTACCCTGAACAGAAGCATTCTGAAGCTGGATATGAAATAGACCCAGGCCTTGACTTCAGCCCCAGGAACCATTGCTACCTCTCAAAAAGTTCTCGGTTGCGCTGTTCCCCAAGGAGCGCAAGTCTTGGCAATGAGCATGAATTTCCCCATGTCCCAATGCACAGCTTACCTTGAGGTAGTGTTCTCTTTCTATTGACCCATTTGAGGCTTCTCCAAGGAGTATGAGACCATGAGCTTTGGAGAATGCTCTTCTGCAGCCTCTGGGAAACAACATCAAAGCATGCCTTATTCTTACACTATTTTCTGGCACTTCAGAGGCCAAACAAGAGCACAACCCATTCTCACACAGCCTCCACACCCTCCAAAAATCAGGTAAGAATCCTTTTGAGAATAGTTGTTGCCAGATGTTGGTGAACAGTGCCACTCCCTCCAAACATATAGTGTATTGTAGTTACACATGACATAGGTTTGCTCTCACAGCAGAGGTAGTATTCAGCAGGTTCTGACCAGTTCTGGAGAACCGGTAGTAGAAATTTTGAGTAGTTTGGAGAATTGGTAAATACCACCTCTGACTGGCCCCGCCCTACCTGTTCTCTGCCTCTCAAGTCCCAGCTGATCGGCTGGGTCTTCTTTTGTTGCTCTGCACAGGAGAACAGAGCTGGAAAGCAGGTTAGTGGGGTGAGGAGGGAATGGGAGATTTTGCAGTAACCTTCCCCCAGGAGTGGGGAGGGAATGGAGATTTTACAGTAACCTTCCCCTGCCACGCCCACCAAGCCACACCCAGAAAGCCATACCATGCCCACCAAGCCACATCCATAGAACCAGTAGTAAAAAAAAATGAATCCCACCACTATCTCACAAGCCTAAAGTTTTGAATTGCAGTGGGTGAAGGGAGAACGAGTACAAATGGGTGAGGCTTTTACCCCAGAGATAACCCTTTTTCTCTACTTTCCTCCAATTACTTTCCTTAAACATCTCTTTATCTCACATTGTTTCCTTCTAAGCTGTTTATTGATTGCAATATCTCTTTTTTCTTTCTTTAAAAAAAAGCCAAAATACATAAAGTAAAACAATCCAAAAAAACATCAATACTTAGGAGCAATAAACAACCTCAGCAAGAATGAGAAGCCCAGAGAAACTTCATCCTCCAATTAACATCATTTCATAACCATGACCTCCAGATAGTCTCGGGGCAGTGGGGGGGAGAGAGAAATCAGATAAATGAAATAAAAAGAAGCAATGTTTGTTTATTTTTTACTTTTTTGACATATCTTTAAAAATGTAATTCTTTTACCAGCTGAAGTGGGATTTCTGAATAAAAAGGTTTCATTTTGTTGTCCTAAACCAGGGGTCCCCAAATTTGGCAACTTTAAGACTTGTGGACTTCAACTTCCAGAATTTTCCAGCAGGAATTCTGGGAGTTGAAGTCCACAAGTCTTAAAGTTTCCAAGTTTGAGACCTCTGTCCTAAACAATGGCCCTACGAGATAGGTTGGGGCAGATCGTGATGTGCAAAAATCACCCAGCCAGCTCACTAAAGCAGCTGCATCTCTATAGGCTGCCCTCCAAAACTATCTTCAGCTCATAATTTCAAAATTCCAGCCGCAAAGCCCATCAAACTAGAAGCTAAACAAAGCAGCCACATTCCATATTTAAGAGTTGATTTGTTTGGGGAGAGAAGGCAGGGGAGAAGTTTCCCTTCAAGGGCTTCCCATGACAAGTCTATAATGAAATTTATCTCTTTATTAAGTCTCTCCCATTAATTTATTAGCTCCTATTTGTTTGCTGCTAATGCACCGCTTAATCAATTTCGTCAGTGAGGGAAAATGCAACTTTACCTTTTGTCTCTTTCAATTACCATTTGCTAATTTAAAGATTTGTCTTAACTAAGTTAGCATGCTTCTCCTTTGCCCAACTGCTGCAATTATTTGGGGGGGGGGTGTTTGCAATGCCAACTGATATGATAAGCAATATTTATGCTGTGCTGTAAAACAGTTTATAACTTTCTTTTAATTGCCGCTTCAGTCTTTAAAACCAGAGCTCAGCACTTCAATAATAAGCGTATTAATTTGTTGTGCGTTTAAGTTCTTACAAAGAGAGACAAGCATTAATTTTGTTTAGTTAAAACAAGCTTTGCTTTTGAACAGCAGGTGGTAATTGAAAGAAAACAAGGCCTCATTAGAGTAGCGTCTGGTGGCTCATGATACAAACATAGCACACTACAAAACCCAAACACAAGAGCCCTGAAATAAAGTGGTCATCATCTAATTAACAGAACATGTTTTAATTACCGGGTAAACTATGCAGCTCAGTGTGTCAATTTAACTGATGTACTAAGTGCCAGTTTACAATATCAGAAACAGACAAATAATTGGAATCTAATTACATCCAGGTCTATTGCACACCAGTGCCTCAAGCCCATCTTAATAAACAAGTTTTTACATCAAACCATGAATAGCAAATACAGCCGTGCTGTTAATTGCTACATTGTGATATTGGGACTTTGCCAGCTTTGACTATTAAAATAAGCTCTTGTGCGGATTTCAGTTGCTCTGCTACGCTTTAATTAGAATCAAATGAGAGGCAGAGATCGGGCTGTATTACTGCAATTCAATATATGTAAATAAGATAACTGACTAATCTTTTTATTTTATTTCTGAGCCTCTGTGCAATAGGAGGTTTAGTTATGGTAATAGGTTATTGCTTTGCAAATGAAGAGGGACTTACGCTGCGAAATAAATCAAGAAACACAGGAACATTTTAGGAGGGTGGAAGAAGCCATGCCAATCAAAAGACAGGCTAAAAATATAAAATTCAAAATATAAAATAATTTTTGCTATTTCCATCATGTGAGAACTCTGAGCCAACCCCTGGTCAGAAATTGTTTCAAAATTCAAAACACATCAAGCAAAACATTTTCTGAAACAATCCATAGTTTATTAATGTGTTTGGTTCGACACAAGAAATGTTGAACATTATTTGCAATGGTGAACCTACAACCTCCAAATGGGGAAAGGTTTATTGTGACATCACAATGCAAGTTCCACCTGTTCAAAACTGCATTGCAACATTGCAGGCAAGTATGAGTCTTGCCAGAGCTTGTGTTTCAGTCTTGCAATGCATATATTATTGTTTCTTTATTCCTCCGTGAATGTCTCTAGTTATATTGTCTACTGTACTATCCCAGCAGAACTTTTGCATTGTTTGTTAAATAGTATATGTTTTATTGTACATAGCTCAGAGTCCCTTTGTGAGGAAGAAGGGCAGTTCTTAAATAGGATTAAAATATGATCCTGTACAACTGATCACTTTTCTTATCAAGTTAAAGTTTAACCAGTGGCAACATTTACATTCAGAAATATAGCAAAAATCATTAGGGCAATATTGCATGTTATATCAATTAAATATCATATAGCTGACTTCTTTTTCCAGAATTGAAATAATTGCAGATGATATTGCTGTGTTCAAAGACTAGCAGCAGTCCTCCCTCCGGTCTGCCGCCAATGCGGGAGCGCCGATCGCTCCCATTGGTTGATGCCGTTTGACAGCTGGTTATAAAAGGGAGCTGTCAAACGGCATCAGCTGTCGCCGCCAGCTGGCTGTCAGATAGCCTCGGCAGCCGCGGCGACCCTTTATTCGCTAGAATAAAGTTGTTAGCCTTTAGCCTGGCTCCGTCTCCCTTTGTAACCGCCGCTCCACAACACTGGCGACGAGGGCGGGATCCAGCTAAGACGACCAGGCAGGAAATCGAGCCGAAGTCACAACAAGAAAGAGCCGAAGCCGCTACAAGCTGATCGAGTCACCGCCACTGATGCTCTCCAAAGAGCGCGAAATTTAAAAGCCCTCTCAGCTGAGGAGCCGAACGCCGCTGACAGGCGCAGCCAGAAACGCTTTTCTAAAAGCGAAGACTCTATTTTTCCTCAGCTGAGGAAACCAACGCTGCCACTCTAATGGCCTCTAATCTGACATTCCCACACTTCCAACTGGGGGCAGAAACATGGGAATCATATATGAATAGGTTTGAATGCTTTTTAAATGCCATTGAGCTAGATGAAGCCATGGATCTAAGGAAAAGCGCCTATTTTTTAAGTTTCTGTGGGGCCACAGTTTTTGACACAGCCTCTGCGCTAGTGTCCCCACGTTCTATAAAGGCTATTCCCTGGGATGAGTTAAGAGAAATCTTGTCAAATCACTACTCCCCCAGACCCTCTAGATAGCCAGGAGATTGGCTTTTAGAAGAAGAACTCAGGCTGAAGGGGAGACTGTGAGTCAGTACATGGCAGCATTGAGATTGGCTGCCATACACTGCGGTTTTAGGGACTACCTTGAGGACATGCTGCTCGATCAAATTGTGGGAGGAGTAAGGGACCTAAAACTGCAAAGGAGGTTACTGGCTAAAAAAGACTTAACCCTAGCCTCAGCTATTGAGGAAGCTCAGGCTGCTGAATTGTCAGAATTATCAGCAGCTGAAATTCAGGGGAACACTCCTAAGCAAGGGCAGGCTACAGTCCACTATGATGAGGTCTCCCAAGAAGTGGAAGAAGAACCTCTGGAGGTAAACCGCCTGACGCATCCAAGCCCCCCACCCCCCAGGGCCACCTAGGAAATACAACAATCAGACAGCCAAACAGCAAACCCCTTGTATAAGCTGTGGGGGCAACCACCATAGATCAACCTGCAGATTCAGAAACGTTATCTGTCTGAACTGCCAGAAGAAAGGGCACATAGCCAGGGTTTGCCAAGCTGAGCAGGCCTCCATACAAAGACCTCAAGTTTCTGCCTCCTACCAAAGGCAAGTGGAACATTGTTACACTTGTTATCACGCAAACAACAACACCTCTAGGCCTAACAAATTAAGCATTTCTCTTTTTATAGAAGGTAAGCCCTGCCGAATGGAAGTAGACACTGGGTCAACCTTCTCCATCATTTCGTGGGCCTCCCTGAAGAAGTTGCTGCCTTCGCTCTCAAAAAAGAAACTGACCAACTGCCACTTGACTCTTCGGGATTACCAGGGGAAGACCATTCCAGTCCTGGGTAAGGGAAAATTCCTCATTCAATTCCAAAACTTTAGGGGTAACTTGCCACTGGTGGTTGTAGATGGTGCCCTTCCTAGCTTGCTAGGATTAGATTGGTTTCTTGCCCTAGGCCTCAATGTTATGGGAATTCACTCTGTGGAAAATTCTGATGTAGATGCCCTTTTTAAAGACTACTCTGATGTTTTCAGTAGTGAACTAGGCTGCTATTCAGGCACCCCCATATCTTTTGATGTGGGTCCACAAGCCACCCCAATTCATTTGAAACCTCAGAGGGTACCTTTCACCATTAGGCCTAAGTTAGATGCTGAATTAGATAAACTTATCAAACAGGGGGTGCTTGAACAGGTAGACTTCACCAAATGGGAAACTCCCATAGTCACCCCTTTAAAAAAAGATGGCAGCGTGAGAATTTGCGCTGACTATAAGACGTCCCTCAACCGTTTCCTACAAATTAGCGCATACCCAGTACCTGTAATCCAACACCTGCTCCACTCTTTTGAGCCAGGCATAATTTTTGCAAAGTTAGACATGTCCCAGGCATACCAGCAATTTCCCGTTGACCAACACACTGCTGACCTACAAACTATAGTTACTCACAGGGGCGCATTTAGATGTAGACATTTGCAATTTGGAGTTAGCGTAGCCCCTGGCATTTTCCAATCACTCATGGAAAGAATCCTCCAGGGCCTACCTGGGGTGGTTCCATACTTCGATGACATTTTAGTTTCTGCCACCAACAAAACACAACTTTTACTCAGAGTGAGATCTGTCCTTGGCAGGTTTAGGCAAAACGGGCTTAAATTGAAAAAAGACAAATGCACCATTGCCACCAAACAGGTAGACTTCCTGGGTTATCGAATTGATGCATCTGGAATTCACCCCATAGAGAGTAAAGTTAGGGCTATTCACGAGGCACCCACTCCCTCTAACAAAACTGAATTGCAGGCCTTTTTGGGACGCCTTAATTTTTATGCTTCCTTTTTGCCTCACAAAGCCTCTGTAGTTGAACCCCTACATAGGCTCCTAGATAAGAAAGCCCCATGGCAATGGGGACAAAGGGAAGCCCACGCCTTCCAAGCAGTGAAGTCTCTCTTAACTTCAAACTCTGTGTTGGTTCAGTTTAACCCAAACCTGCCCCTAGTGTTAGCCTCTGATGCCTCACCTTTTGGTATAGGAGCTGTATTGAGCCATAAGATCGATAAGGAGGCCTTAGCAGCTGTGGCTGCTGTAAAAAAATTCCATGAGTTCCTTTATGGCCATAGTTTTGAACTTGTAACAGATCACAAGCCTCTATTAGGACTGCTAGTTGGGGATAAGCAAACCCCACAGGTGTTATCCCCGAGAATGACCAGATGGACTCTATTTCTGGTCGCCTACTCTTACATACTGGTACATCACCCGGGGAAGAACCTGTGCCATGCTGATGCCCTCAGCAGATGCCCCCTGCCATCACCAGTCGAGGACCCAGCTCCCATCCACGCAATCTTCGACTGCAATGAACTTAGCCTACCTGTCTCAGCTGGGGATATTGCTGCACACTCCAAGAAGGACCGTGTTATTTCCCAAGTCCTGGACTGGGTAGGGATGGGGTGGCCTGACATTCAGTTCACCCCTGAATTCATGCCATTTAAGACCCGCAGGCAGGAGCTTTCTTCACTACAGGGCTGCCTGTTATGGGGGACAAGGGTGGTCATACCACCCACCTTGCAAGAACCAGTTTTAAGGGCACTGCACGAGGGTCACCCTGGCATCGTAAGGATGAAGGCCTTGGCCCGCAGCTACGTCTGGTGGCCAGGATTAGATGCCCGGATTGCCAGCTGGGTTAACACGTGCCAGCCCTGCCAGGCAACAAGAGCAGCCCCACCAGCAGCTGCCCCAACCAAGTGGGAAGATTCGGGGGGCCCTTGGGCCAGGCTGCATGTAGACCTGGCTGGTCCCATACAAGGGAGGACATTCCTGGTGGTTGTAGATTCATTCTCCAAATGGACTGAAGTAGCCTTGTTACCCTCCACCACAATGCTGGCTGTCACAAGGGCCTTGACCAGACTGTTTGCTACTCATGGACTTCCTGACACATTAGTTTCAGATAACGGCCCCCAATTCAGTTCTAACGAGTTTGCCATCTTCACAGCTAATCTGGGCATCAGACACGCTCTCACAGCCCCCTTTCACCCAGCAAGTAATGGAATGGCAGAAAGGGCTGTCAGGTCTGTCAAGGAAGTTCTGGCCAAGCTGGGCCAGGCAGACTGGCATGCCAAACTATCAACTTACCTACTCACACAACATGCCACCCCGTGCCCTTCCACCAACAAGTCCCCTGCTGAACTGTTAATGGGCAGGCGCCTCAGGACCACCCTGGACAGGTTGCACCCCCACTACGCTCCCAGCATGCCACTAGCCTCTGACAGCCATGCCAGGGAATTCGCCCTGCACGACCAGGTGTACGCCAGGAACTATGCGGGGCACCCCTTATGGCTGCCAGGGCAGATAGTCTTTGTTGCAGGACCCAGATCATATAGAGTCCTTCTGGAAGATGGCCGGATTTGGAGAAGGCATGTAGACCAGCTGAGGAGGCGTTGGAACAAGACTGCCACCGAAATCCCGGTCTACCCGCCGCCGGACGAGCCAGTCTACTCACTGCCAGCCCACCCGCCGAAGGACCCGGTCTACCTGCCACCCGACAACACAACCAGCTGACCACCGTGGGAAGACTCACCCAAGCAGTCACCAGAAAGCAGTCCAGGGATGGCCAGCGACCCTCTGCAGGTTCCAGTCACCGCCCGGGAGGAACAAGATGCACCAGCTGCTGATAAGCCTCAGGAACTTCGGAGATTGGGCCGCGAGCGAAAGCGGCCATCATGGCTGCAGGACTACACATGCTCGTGGCCAGGAGGAAGGAGTGCTGTGTTCAAAGCAGTCCTCCCTCTGGTCCGCCGCCAATGCGGGAGCGCCGATCGCTCCCATTGGTTGATGCCGTTTGACAGCCAGCTATAAAAGGGAGCTGTCAAACGGCATCAGCTGTCGCCGCCAGCTAGCTGTCAGATAGCCTCGACAGCTGCGGCGACCCTTTATTCGCTAGAATAAAGTTGTTAGCCTTTAGCCTAGCTCCGTCTCCCTTTGTAACCGCCGCTCCACAATAAGTATAGAGCAGGGCTGTAAAACTCCAGGCCCGCGGGCCAGATGCATCACGGGCTGACTACGCCCATGCCCAGTTTAAGGAAGGGGGGAATACATCAGTTTGAGGAAGTCCCAATACATCATGTGACGCAGCCGTCATAACATGAGTTTGACACCCCTGGTGTAGAGACTTCAACTTTCCATCATACTTTAGAGCATGTGTGCACAAAATGTAAATCACCGAACCAGTAGTTACACCAGTCGGATCCCATCCCTCCTTTAGAACCATAAAATCATGGTGTCACATGAAATGGGGAAAAAAGTCATTTCGATTGTCAATTCTAGTTCTCCAATCAGTGTGGGAATCTGAATTAAGAATACCAGACTATCTAGGCCTGATTTTAACACTCCAATTGAAGTAAATATTTACCCCTTTCAGTAATGGGTTCCATTGTGAAACTGACCTTACCTTTCTTAACCAAGCACAAGCTGCTTTCCTACTGCAATTTAAATATATTATTCTTTGTCTCACACTCTGCAATAGAAGGAAATAGGTCTTGACCTTCTTTTATGTTATGTCCTTTCAAATATTGCTATCACAGTTCGCTTAACATAGCCACTTCTTCAATCTTGCTTGGTAAGACTTATTTTCTAATTCTATGATCATCTTCTGGCCGAGTCAGAAGATTAGGCCCGCTGCAATTTCTCTGTATCCTTCTGAAAGTATTGTACACATTATACTAACCAAAACAGTACAATTATAATTTATTTTTATTTATTACATTTAATAGTGCTGTTCAAGTTCAGATTCAGGCCCACTCCAGCATAACATGGAATGATTACTTTAAAACTTGCTTATTTTTGCAGTCTCCTACTCCGGCCTCCTATTCAGTTTGTAAATCTACTACTTTTCAAGCTTTTTGTTTCCACAAGTGTTGTTATGAAACTAGGTGAACTCAAAAAAGTACAGAGAAGAGCAACCAGGCTGATTAGGAGACTAATACATATGAAGAACGGTTACAGGAACTGGGCATGGCTAGTTTAGTGAAGAGAAGTGTTCTGTCCTTAATTTGAATACTCGAAATACCCGCGCCTTGATTGGCTAAGGCGCGGGGATTTCTGATTGGCCAGGCGAGCCGCGCTGATTGGTCCGATTGAAGTCTCCCGCGATTGGCTCGCTCCAAGAGCGGGAGACTTGAATCGCTGCCATTGGCCGCGGCCGCCAAGGCGAAAAGGATAAAAGCCGCGGGCTTTTTCCTTTTCGCCGGTTCGGTTCACAACAGTTTAATAAAGAGCTTGAATGACAGTCACGGACTCTGAGCCTTCTTTTGTGGACACGACACTGGCGACGAAGGTGGGATCCCGACCCTGAACCGAACCCCGTGTCCAACAAGAGCCAGTTCCAGTGAAAGAGATGGCGAAGATCGCACCGCCCGCCCCCTTCAACCCCGCCAACGAAGACTGGGAATCGTACTCAGACCGGTTCTGAATGTACTTAGAATGCGCCGGGATGAAGGACGCCCCGGGCCCGCTAAAACGCGCCGTCTTTCTTACTCACTGCGGACCAGAGGTCTTCCAGATGGCCAAAGCATTGGCCAAGCCAGCAGACGCAACAGCCATGGACTGGGACATCCTCGAGCCTATACTGCGGCGCCATTACGCCCCCGAGGTCCCCATCCTGATACGGCGCAACGAGTTTTACCGCCGAAATCAGAAACCAGACAAGAAATTGAGCGACTTCGTCGCAGAGCTGCGGCGCCTAGGAGGACTCTGTGAGTTTGAAGGTCTAAACAGCCTCATTAGAGACCGATTCGTACTCGGCCTATGGGACCCTACACTCCAGAGCCGGCTTATGGCCAAGGGCGACATCAGCCTAGCAGACGCCCTCACCGCAGCCGCAGCCGCTGAGGCAACCCGCTCGTCCGCTGACAGCATGCGAAGATCCGATGCAAAGGGCGGTAACAACAACCCGGCAAGGTCGGCCGACCCTAGAAGCGAATCAACCACACACTACGGAGAATTTCAGTCAGCCTCCAGCACGTCGGAAGACGAGGAGGACATACATCGCGTGCAGACGGGACGCGGCGACCAGCGAAATCGAAGAGGTCGTAGGTCGAGGACCAACTGTGCCGGGTGCGGCGGCGACTACCCCAGGTCAGAATGCCGATTTTTTGACTCTATTTGTAGGCATTGTGAACGACGGGGTCACATCGCTCGAGTTTGCCGCCAAAAGAAAACCCGCAGCCCGCCCAGATGGGAACAACACGACCGGAAGAAGGAAAGCCCCCCGCCCAAGACCAGAGAGCACCAACCGGACGGTCGGTGGGACCGTACCCAGCGATCTTCAAGAGGCGGCGACGGTCGGCGAAAAGAAGAAACACACCAGACGGTGACCATCGGCCATGCCATCTCCGACGGCGCCAGAAAGGTACACGTTGAAGTCCATATTGAGGGCCAGCCATGCAAGATGGAAGTAGACTCCGGGTCCTACCTCTCCATGATTGCATGGCGCGAGATTAAGCAGCTCGTACCCACACTCCATAAGAGGAACATTCATACCCAGAAAATCATCATAAAAGACTACCAAGGGAACCGCGTCCCGGTAGTGGGCACCAAGAGCTTCAATGTAACCTACAAGGGCCGCACCGAACAACTGCCACTCACCATCGTCGATCGCGACCGCCCAAGCTTCCTGGGCTTACAATGGTTCGCCCCGCTTGACATCGCGCTGACAGGAGTCAACCACGTCGCCGACGACGGTTGGGAACAGCGGCTAGCCCAGGAGTTCCAGGAAGTTTTCGATGGAAGCTTGGGCAAGTACCAGGGGCCCCTTATTTCATTTGACCTAGACCCGACGGTTCCCCCCAAGCGGTTTAAACCTAGGAGGGTACCATTCGCCCTGAAGCCTAAAATTGACGAGCAGATCAACAAGCTCGTCAAACAGGGGGTGTTGCAACCGATAGACCATGCCCGATGGGAAACCCCTATAGTGACCCCAGTAAAACCAGACGGGTCCGTGAGAATTTGCGGGGACTATAAGGCCACCCTAAATGGCGCATTACAACAAAGCGCCTACCCAGTCCCAATCGTGCAACATCTGCTGCACTCACTGGGAGGGGGCAAGGTCTTTGCCAAGCTCGATCTCGCCCAGGCATATCAGCAGCTACCAGTAGATGAGAAAACGGCGGAAGCCCAGACCATCGTGACCCATCGGGGGGCCTTCAAGTGTAACCGACTCCAATTCGGAGTCAGCGTGGCACCAGGCATCTTTCAAAGCCTGATGGAACGTTTGCTACAGGGCATCAAGGGGGTGGTGCCCTATTTTGATGACGTATTAGTAGCGGCGCCAAACGAAGCCGAATTAGAAAACCGACTCAGACAGGTCTTAACAAAATTTAAAGTGACAGGACTTAAAGTTAAACGAGAAAAATGCCAACTATGCACAAAGCAAGTGGAAT
Source organism: Hydrophis major (assembly GCA_033807585.1). Lineage (NCBI taxonomy): Eukaryota > Metazoa > Chordata > Lepidosauria > Squamata > Elapidae > Hydrophis > Hydrophis major. Next base: position 78,646,369 of record CM066329.1, read on the forward strand.
TTTTGGGCTACCTTCTAGACCGGCATGGCATTCACCCTACAATTAAAAAAGTGAAAGCCATCAAAGAAGCCCCTACCCCAAAGTCTAAAACGGAACTACAAGCGTTCTTAGGGTTGCTGAATTTTTATAATGTTTTCCTACCCCAAAAGGCTACAGCGGCGGAGCCTTTGCATAGACTCCTGGATAAGGCGGCAACCTGGACTTGGGGGAGACGAGAGCAAACCGCCTTTCAAAAAACCAAAGACCTTCTCACCTCCGACGCCGTCCTGATTCAATTCAGCGAAACCTTGCCCTTAGCTGTCACTTGCGACGCATCACCTTTCGGCGTCGGCGCTGTCCTCAGCCATACCCTCCCCGACAAAAGGGAAGCACCCATCGCATTTTTCTCCAGGACTCTGACTAAACCAGAGCGGAACTATAGCCAGCTGGACAAAGAAGCCTTGGCTATAGTTGCCGCCGTTAAGCGTTTCCACGAATACCTATATGGCCGCCCGTTCACCATTGTGACAGACCATAAGCCATTGCTGGGAATCCTCGCCGGAAACCGAGCCACCCCGAACATTTTATCACCCCGGATGACAAGGTGGTCCGAGTTCCTGGCAGCCTACAGCTACGAACTGTTACACAAGCCAGGTAAGAAAATTTCGAACGCGGACGCTTTAAGCCGTTCCCCCTTACCAGACTCTGATCCTGACCCAGCTCCAACAACAAACACCCTTAGCATTGAAAACCTACCCATTACCGCATCGGACATTGCCAGAGAGACTGTTAAGGATAAGCGTCTGGCGCGAATCCTACATTGGCTAGAAAAAGGCTGGCCTGAAAGGGACAATGACGAATCCATTAAAACGTTCAGAAACCGCCAGACTGAACTTTCAATTCTTAAGGGATGTATCTTGTGGGGTGACAGGGTAGTCATCCCGGACAGATTGCAAGGGAGGGTCCTAGAGATGCTGCATGAGGGTCATCCTGGCATCGTCAGGACTAAAGCCCTGGCCAGGAGTTACGCTTGGTGGCCAGGGATGGACAAACAAATTGAGCAATGGGTCGCCAAATGCCATCGATGCCAGGAGACCAGACCCAGCCCACCCGCAGCACCCATCCGGGACTGGGAAATACCAAGGGGGCCCTGGTCCAGAATCCATTTAGACTTTGCGGGTCCAACAAATGGGCATACTTTTTTGATCACAGTCGACGCTTACTCCAATTGGTTGGAAGTAAGCGATATGAAATCCACTACCACGGAGGCTGTCATCAAAGAACTGTGTAAACTGTTTTCTACGCACGGCCTCCCAGACGTCATCGTCTCAGATAACGGGCCCCAGTTTACTTCCCTCGAGTTTGAAAGGTTTTGGCGGAGAGGGGCATCCGCCACGCATTAACGGCACCGGCGCATCCGGCGGCGAACGGTAGAGCGGAACGGATGGTCCAGTTTACTAAAAAAACCCTCCGGAAAATGGACCACGGGGAGATCAACGACAAAATCAACAAACTCCTCTTCATACAACACATCACCCCTAACACCACTACCAACAAGAGCCCAGCCGAACTGTTAATGGGCAGGAAGCTGAGGTCCCCACTTGACAGGTTGCACCCGACTTACAACCCGGAGCGGCCCCCAGACTCCAGCTCCAAATACTGGACATTTGCCCCCGGTGATTTAGTTTACGCCAAAAACCTGACGGGGGACCCCCTATGGATCCCAGCCGTCATCACTCAAATCACCGGTCCACGGTCGTACCGGCTCCAAACCACCGACGGGCGAGCCTGGAAACGACACATCGACCAGCTCCGGTCACGCACGGCAACAGACCTCAACCTCCAAGAATCGAACCAAGGGGGGAGGGAACACCCGAATAAAATAGCACAAGAAAAAATCCAAAAGTACTCACCGGAACGCAGCCATCGCGAGTCCCCTCCGGAGAAGAACCACCTGGCCAGCTCAACCGACTCGGAGAAACCAAGCGGGAGTGGCGAAACCCACAGCTCAACCGACCCGGTAGGCCCAGGCGGGAGCCACGGAGAACGAACCGGCCCGATCATCCAGCCGGTTCACACAGAGGGAGGAGCAGCCAAAAAGATGACCGCTCCGGCCGAGGTACAGCTTGAAACTGAGTTGCGCAGGTCAACTAGGACTAGACGGAGCCCCGCCTACCTGCGTGACTACGCTACGTGATGGACCATACCAAGAGGGGAGGGGTGTTCTGTCCTTAATTTGAATACTCGAAATACCCGCGCCTTGATTGGCTAAGGCGCGGGGATTTCTGATTGGCCAGGCGAGCCGCGCTGATTGGTCCAATTGAAGTCTCCCACGATTGGCTCGCTCCAAGAGCGGGAGACTTGAATTGCTGCCATTGGCCGCGGCCGCCAAGGCGAAAAGGATAAAAGCCGCGGGCTTTTTCCTTTTCGCCGGTTCGGTTCACAACAGTTTAATAAAGAGCTTGAATGACAGTCACGGACTCTGAGCCTTCTTTTGCGGACACGACAAGAAGGACCAGGGGAGACATAATAGCAGTCTTCCAATATTTGAGGGGCTGCCACAGGGAGGAAGGGGTCAAGCTATTTTCTAAAGCGCCTGTTGGCCAGACAAGGAATAATGGATGGAAACTGAACAAGGAGAGATTTAATCTGGAAATAAGGAGAAACTTTCTGACAGTGAGAACAATCAACCAATGGAACAGCTTGCCCTTGGAAGTTGTGGGAGCGCCATCACTTGAGACCTTCAAGAAGAGATTGGACTGCTATTTGTCAGAAATAGTGTAGGGTCTCCCGTTTGGGTGGGGGGGTTGGACTAGATGACCTACAAGGTCCCTTCCAACTCTGATTATCTGTTAACCTAGATCTATGCATTTCATTTTTGTTTCCTAAGCGAAGGTCTTGGCACTTGTCTGTTGTTAAATTTAATTGCGTTATTTTCAGCCCATCGAGATCATTTTGAATTTTATTTCTTATTTTCCAAGGTATTAGCCATTCGTTCAATTTTGTGTCATCTGCAAAGCTGATCAGCATTCAGCCCATCTCTTCATCTAAATGAGTGATCGAAATATAGAAGAGCAGAGGACCAAGGATTGATCCTTGTAGCACCCCACTCTAGACCTCCTTCTAATTTGATGAAGAAATACTGATGAGCATTCTTTGAGTATGATTTTTGAGGCAGCTAATTGTCATGTCATTCAGCCCACACTCAACTAGCTTGCTAATCAGCATGTCATGAGGTACTCTGCCAAATGCTTTGCTGACCAGCAGATGTCTACAGCAGTCTTATAGTCTGTTAAATATGTTACCCTATCAAAGAAATGACATAAGATTAGTCTGGCATGATTTATTCTTCATAAATCCATACCAACTTCTGGAAATTATCACTTTGTTTGCAAGGTGCTTACAAATCATTCTATTATTGGCTGTAGATGTTCCCCTTTTTGTTGGAGATTCAAAACAGGAGTTACCTAATAGTTTTCTTTTCTTTGTTACTTATTACCTTCTTCACAGTGCAGCTGGCATATCAAATCTAATGGACCTTTTTTTAATGCTGGGGGGGGGGAGTAGAATATATGATTTTGGAAAATGAAACAATTGAAGGGTTAAGCTTTCTTGTGGTCTCAATCTGAATTGGAGGTCCTCTATACTTGCTCTATAGTATATATAGAAGCAGAAGGGCTAGCTGTATATCATTCAACTAGCTCGATACTTGTGCTTCACTACGAAACTATATGGTCGAGCTTAGTTTTTGGGGAGAAAAATAAGGGGGGAAACATTCTGCCTCTACCTACCAGCATCCATTGGTATTCATTTGGTTAGTGTCCAGTCAGGTGAGAGTTGTTTGGAAACTGAAACAGTATTTGCTGTGTGAGCAAGAAGAAGACAGCAAGGAGCCTGGGCATGGCTTAGCTCCATTGTTCTGCACTAAAGTTACTTGGTGCTGTGAAACTGAAACAACTCATCTCCTTGTTTGTGTTTTGCATTTGGAACAGATTTCTTTTCAGATGGGGAGTAGAAGTTCTTAGCATCAGAGCGTGTTAATAAATAATATACAAAATACTATTGCTTTGATGGTCATTCAAAAAAAAAAAACCTTTCTTAGTGAGCACCTAGAAGCCAAGAAGAACATACGTGCCAAATTTCAAGTTTGTAGGCTTTACAGGTTCTGGAGATTTTGTGATGATGCGTCAGTGGTATTTCATTTTTATATATATAGACTAGTTCGATACCCGTGCTTTGCTACAAAACTATGTGGTCTATTAGCATCCATCGGTATTCATTCTGAGAGTTTGAGGGCTGTTTGGAAACTGAAACAGTATGTTAGTGATAGCTGTGGCAGCTTATCTAAAACTGAGTAGCTAGGCTTATGGAAATAGTGGACCTAATCAGGTGTCTTGTGTAGTTGGCATTCCAAGGCCTCTTCTATCAAGCACTGCAATCCTCCTTGTTGCTGTATTCTATGGAAGAAGAGCACTGTTTCTGCTTTTACAACTTCATCCATGGTCGCTGTGTTACACTACACTACAAGATACATCTTTTCCATTCTCGGCATTAGCAGCTGATCAAGAATATCCTATGAGACACTCCAAGTATGGAATGACAGTGTTGCAAAAATCTTTTCTTTGCAGATGTAGCTCATAGCATCACTAAGAACGCAGGAAGTTCAATAGATAAAATAATAAAGTGACAACTGTTCTTGCTTATATATGGTTGCAATGTGTGATGAGTATTGACTTCTTGAAAACAATCCCAGGTTTTGCCATAATTATTATCAGAGTTAAAATAGATAGATAAAAGCGATTATAAGCCTAAACACACACTATTGAACATTTAGAGGTGGTTTTTTTCAGTAAATCTCATATAATATGGAAAGTTGGGTGATTTGTGTCTTTTTCCACTATATAGAACGATGCATAAAAACCTTCATCATGTGACTGAACTTGCATAAGTTTTCATCCACTGATTGTTTCAAATATTGTTTGTTTTGCTTTCTGATTGCTTATATCAGAACTTTAAAAATCTGGAAAAAAAATACATAGTTACAGGGAAATATTTTTTTCCTCAGTGTCCCAAACAAGATTGGGTGTGTCCAGGATTAGTTCATGGAACTTTGGCCACTCAACCCTTGGTTCGGTTTAGAATGGGAAAAAAATAAGTATATCATATATCATTATGCATTAAAAGCAACAGATAATCCAAAAACAACATATTGTGTCATCAAAAAAATCTGTAAAAAATTCAGATTTTTTTTAAAAATATATGTTTTTATTAAGTTTCCTTTGTTACATCATAAAACATCATAGTTTCAACAGCATTCTTGACATCTATACAGGTTCTTAACTTATATATCTTAATACATTATATTACATTTGTCTAATATTGGATAATAACTTTAACTATAATTCTTATTCTTATATTCTTGTATAATTTACAGATTTACATTTTTACTCTCTTAAGGATTCTTACAGTTAGATTTCTTGTCTTAGTTCTTAGTTCTGTTCGTTAACCATTCATACCATTTATTCCAAATTAAAAAAAATTCAGCGTCGTCTCTTTCTGTCAATTTCAATGTTAACATATTCATTTCAGCACTTTCTGTTACTTTATGTATTATTAATTCTTCATTAGGAACATTGGGGGTTTTCCATACTTGTGCAAAGGCTATTCTGGCGGCTGTTGTAATATGCAGCAGTAAGTATTTTACTTCTTTTGGTATTCAATCTTTGATGATTCCTAGTAGAAAAGTTTCCGGTCTGAGCTCAATCTGGTAACCAGTAATCTCTTGTAGCCAGTTTTTAATTTGGGTATAGAATGTCCTGGTATCAGGGCATAACCGCCACATGTGGTAAAGTTCTGTGCCCATGCAATCATTGTACCTTTCACTGTTTCCTCTTCCATTTTAAAGTCTAATAAATATTTATATATTTTGGTTATAAATTTTTGTTCCGGTCCCGTTAAAATTCAGATCTTTTATGTGGGGAAAGATTACAATGTAACAGTAAGTTTTTTAAATTCTTCTTAACACAAGTTAAAGCAAAGACAGTTTGAATTATTAGAGAGAGGAAATTCCATACCTCTTGGGTTGTTTCTAAGATGCCCAGGCTTTGGAAATTCCAGGTGGCCTCCTTGCAAGGTTTGCAATTAATCATAGCTCCCATGATATAATGTATGTGGAAAACCATTCCTTCAAGTACTGTAGGAAGAACCACTGAGGGATTTATGTTACCAACTCCTTGAATTTATATTGGAAATCTACCAGGAGCCAGAGCAGTTCAAGCAAGAACGCACTAAGTGCCCCAAACTAATTTTGGACATTGCATTTTGGATCGGTTGCAATTTTTGGATTTCCTTCTAGCTTGTTCTCATATAGAATGAGTTATAATATGCTAAACAGGAGATAACCAGTGCATAGATAATGTCCCAAAGAAGCTTTTTGAAGGGGCAATTGGACTTTCTTTGTTTTTTCCCTGAAGATGTTTCGCTTCTCATCCAAAAAGCTTTTTCAGTTCTTCAGAGTGGATTGAGTTTTAATCTGCTGGGGCTGTGCAAAAACTACTTTACTGATTTTCTGTTGGAATACAATATTGATGGCTATATTTCTCCTGATGACTTTTATATAGCCAGCACTGCTTCTGATGGGCAGGAAAAAAAAGCATAACAATCCCTGAGAGAGCAGGATTGGAAGTTTTGCCCCACCCGTCTGTTGTTCCTGTGTTTGGATCCCCCTACCGATTTTTAGAGGGATGAAGTGGCTCAGTGCCTAAGACACTGAGCTTGTTTATCAGAAGGTCAGCAGTTGAGCGGTTTGAATCCCTAGCACCACGTAATGGGATGAGTTCCCATTACTTCTCTTAGCTTCTGCCAACCTAGCAGCTCGAAAATACGTAAGACATGCAAGTAGATAAGTTACGCAAAATCTCAGGTAACTTGTATCAGGTTTTTCACTTGTTTAGATTGACCTGTAGGTAAGTACAGATCAACAGATATTTTTAGAAGTGGAATAACAATCTAGCTTAATGAAAGTTAATATCATAATAAAACACTCCTTTAATCCCTTTCAGGGAAAACATCAATTACATTAATGCAGAACTTGTAAGTATCTAACGTCTTCAACCTGGCTGGCCTTTTTATCATCTGAGGTGGAGTGAGACACCGTTCTTGCATTCTTACACAGGTACACAGAAGAGAGAAAGGAAATTAAGTCAGTCTTTCTATAAAGGCCAGTGTTTCCTGTCCTTCTCTCTTTTTGAAGGTAACGGTGGAATTAAAAATGACAGACCTACACTTCAAAGCCCTGCAGTGCAAACTATCTATCCTTCCTCCCTTCACAGGTCACAACAAATTCTAATCTTTGCAGATGGCTGGGTGTTTGGGGGGCAGGGTACGAGGAGACCTATGTACATGATTGAAGAGATGAGGAAATTGCTATGTAGTGTACAAGCTTCTACACAGCAGCTAAAGACTCAAGGATAACTGTTTTCCTCACTAAGCAGGAAAGGAGGAAAATGAGGAACATCACTGATGTTCATCAATTACTAAAATGCAATTATAATTGAGCAACAAGGTCCAGAAACAAACATGAATGAAGCGGTCGTCCTAATTTCCAGATATATTGTGAAATACTGTATACTAGATAATAACTTATACAGACAGTTTTCTTGTTATATAGTGCAATATCAAAAAGGTATATGTACCCTCTCAAGAAAAGTGCAAAAATGTTTATCATAGGTACAGATTTTGTGTATATTTAGTCTTTAGCTTATAAGCATTGTAGTGTCTGGAATTTCTGTCATAAATTAAGATGCCCATGTGACCAACTTGATTTGACATTTCTGGGTGCTGAAAAGGTGAATTCAGCAGTTAAGTTAATGTGGCTGTCATTAAGTAAACCCAATGTCCGCAGTGGGTGGTTTTTTTTGTCAGAAATTGGAAGTAAACATAGGTTTCTGACAAAACATGTCATAAATTGCAGCACCATGACTGTGGGATGCTACATACAGCTGTAAATGCAAAGCACCTGATAAACACCCCAAATGGATCCACATAACCATGGGCAGGAGAGGAGAATCAGAACTTTGCATTTGAATCAGAAGTACATTTTAGGGGGTCCATCATAATTTTCAATGGTTGCTAAGCATCAGCTCATAAATTGAGGATTACCAGTAATCATTACAGGTTCCTCAAAAAGGAACCTGGGAACTATAATTTTTCTTCACACTGATTTACCTGCCTCAAATTCAGTCACTCAATTTATTACAATCTTAGACCAGTACAAAATGTGTGTGCATGAGTGACCTATGAGCACTTCTAAATCCATCTATGAAATAGTGAATAAAATTTGAATAATTAAAGTACATCTATAAAGCAACCTGACTAGAACCAATGAATAAAGTCCAAAAGGATCAATCTTTATCTAAGATATAAGTGTGTGTGAGAGAGTGTTTTTTATTTATTTATATATAAATACACACACACAGGGAGAGAGAGAGTATATGTATAATGTGTGTATATGATAACATCTAAAATTAAAACTGTGATGACATCTGAAATTTATCTAAAGTGATAAAAACTAAAATTACATAAACTTGATAATATCTAAAGTTATTTAAAATACATCTATGCAACAGGAATTTGCCCTGTCAAGGACTGGCACAACTTACATGCCAGTGTGCAAAACCTATCCATGTGTATGTGCTGTAGTAAATGTGATTTCACCTGGGCACAGCAAAGACGTCTGTTGATGAAAGGGAGGATAAATTTGGTTTGAATGCCTCTATCAAAGAAGAGCAATGGGGAAAAAAACATGTGCAGTCCTTCATGTACTTTGAGCCTGGAGTTGTTCTTGTTTTTGCAGGCATTTCATTACCCAACTAGTAACATCATCAATGTCAGGGAAGAAAAGCATTTTCTGTGATGTCCATCTCTCCAGAATAACTCAGGCTCACTACTACTCCTTATAATTGTATCCATGATGTTTGACAATTTCAACATAAAGATTACTGAGGAAGATAGCTCCTCACTTATTCCTTCATGAAAAATGGATGATATCTGCTTTAATAGAACAGTGTTCACACTGTATCAGATCTGGTGAAAGTCTTAATTCAGCCTCCAGATTCCATCAATATTCCATCCATGATGTAATTATCCTCAGCTTCTCTGGGGAAAAAATAATGAACTATATAGAGATACTGCATAAAATCTAAGGGCCGAGAACCAAAGAATGAGAATGGATTTCCACTTCTAAATGTTTTCTCACCTCTTTCATCACCCTAATATGAGATATGGAGCTCAGTTCACCAGAGCAACTTTGGAAATCTTGTAAATGGTTACAGGTTGCTTTGGAATCAGCCTGTCCTCAGATCTGATGATGGAATGGAATGAATTTTGTGTAATGTGCATACATACAAAAAGAAGTTCCCACAACAAAATTCCCTAAATATGTTTAGAAGCATTTCAAATTTGGAATAAATAGCTGAATCCAAAATATTATGAAAATGCTACAAAAATTTGAGGCATGTTTGTTCGTTCATAACTTAGCAATCACAACTATCCTACACATCCTTGATCACAGCAAGTTACACATAACTTTCTAATCTAGACTCCACAGAGACTGAAAACAGTCTAATTTCAATTAATTACATCAATTAATAAAAGTGTTAGGAATTTCAGAATTTAGTCAATTTTCTAAATGTTCCTGTTTAGCATAAGAATGAATGATTTATCATAGTAATTCTAGCATAGTATCATAGGACTAGAAGAGACCTTGGAGAAATACTAGTCTAATCCCCTGCCAAAGATCTTACTGCAGCTCAGAGAAATTGTTGTCCAATATTGTCTTGAAGACCTCCAGCAATGGACCACCAACCACTCAGAGAGGCAAGCTGATCTATTGATTAATTGTTAATTAATTTTATTGTACTTACTGTCAGGAAATTTGTCTTTAGCTCCTCAGCTGCTTTGGAGAATAAGTTCACCCTCTCCTCCTCCCTATGACAATGATAGCCCCTCAAATACCAGAAGACAGCTAGTCCTTCTCTTCTCTTGTCTTTGATAGTCTAGACATACCTAGTTCCCTTAACCATTCATCATACAGTTCATCATAAGCCTCTAGACCCCTTATCAGTTTTGTTGCTCTTCTCTGCACTCTTTCTAGGGTAGGGAAGAGTAGGTAGATGGTCAATTGACATGCCAAAATTATATATGCCGTCGCACTGAGCATTTTTTAAAATAAAAGACAACAGTGTTAACCCATGAGAAGAAAAATGAAAAGTCAATGCAATCAGCAGAAGACAAACTCAAATTAAGGAAGTTTTTACCTTTTAATTAGTTGCACTAATATAATTAGTTGCACCATAGAAACACACACTCTCATTCTCACATTCTATTTTAGGCACACACTATTAACTTGGGAGATTCACGATCCTGGGGAACACATACCAGCAATCCTTTGGAATGCACCGGCATGCATAAGATCTTTAAAAAAAAATACATTTTTAACTTTATAGTGTTGATTATCAAGAAAGCTAGATAAACATTCACAGGGGAGTGCACAAAAGTGTGAAAAAAACATTACTACCAACTATATAACAGTTCTCCTTCTTTCCCCAGTGATTTGGTATAACTTAAGTCTCTTTGTACTTAAGGTTTAATTTTTGTTGGATAAGAAATTTCCTTCTTGTCTCTGTTTAACCCTAACAAAAATGATTTCACACACTATTAAGGACGAGAAGGATACCTTGCAGTATTAAATTTCTTCTGTCTTTATTTGTATCACACATCAGCCCATGGGAATGAGAAAAGAAGCATTTTATTTTGAAGCATTCACCCAGTTTAATCTATATTTGAAAGATTATAAATAAATCTCTTTTTGTTGTTGTTACAAGAATTATAACTGACATGCTGTCACAGCTATACATGTACAACATTCAGAATATACATAATGCTTTGAAAGCTGTCACATTTGGTATTGTGGTAAACATCACCCAAGGTTACTAAACTGTTATCTGCAGGTATATTTCCTATACCTCCATGATTTTTCTATAAAATTATGGACAACTCCATAATTTTTCTGTAGATTATTCCAGTTATTTCTTAATACTAACAATTATTCATTTATATAAATATATATATAACATATGTATATATTTTTATATACATGTATTTGTAGATACAAACATATGTAATCACAACAAGATCTCAATAAATTTTTTCGGTGACATCTTCAACTTCTGAAGAATGAATAATTGAACTAGTGCTGTAATTTTAACGAATTATACATACTGTAAAGTCACTCTTTGGATTAAACTTGTTACAGAACTAGCAGGAAAAGTATCAAGGACTGTATACACAAAGAGAAGTTAATGTTTTGATAGCATCCAGAAAAATGAAAGGAAAACTCACCTGTTTGAATATGATGGGATCCAGGGACCACTAACATTTTCAAGAAAAAGTGAAATAAAATTTAAATTTATTTCTAAATATTCTAAATATTTCAACACTTCACTTGGTCTGTGCACACACAAAACAAATTAGCAAATGAGTTTCAGGAATTTTGAACCAGCTAAATAAATTTCAGAAACAAAACTAATTGCTGCATTGCAATCTTCAAATGTAAAAAAATGATGGATGAGTAGGTTCTGTATCCCAAAGAAATGGATGACAACATTCCAGCTGTCCATAGATGAAAACAGGCCAGCTTGATTATAGTTTGTAATACCCAGATCTTTCCCAGATGACATGGGGTAGCACCATGGAGCAAAGAAATAAAAATAATCATTTCTGTATTGCTTTTGCAAACAGCAGAATGAGTAGATATAAAGTAGGTCAAATGTTTATGAAATATGCTTGATTCTGTCCTTTGCATTAAAGAGGAAATTTGCCTCTCTAGAATTGTGGATCGCCTTTAATCTAAATTCAAACCTACTTTCCAAAGCAGTTCTTTACCTCTTGTAAGAATTATTATTGAACGCAAATAGACAATCACGCTGACAAGTTATTATGCTTCAGAAAAATATGTGCTGTCCATTCAGAGTTGACTCTTGGTGACCAGACAGATTATATAGAAAATCAGATCAAATTAAGGAATGTAAGTAAGATTGTTGAATTCCCTTAGTTTTGTTTCTGGTTCCACAATGTAATGCCCTTCAGAGAGAAAACTATCTCCACCACTGTCTATAATGTCAGGTTAAGCAATTTTAGTTATGTGTTTATAAAAGCATGAGTCTAGGACTCTTCTGAACAAACACTACAAGTTGTTTTCCAAAATAGTTTACAAATAAATCTCAGGAAGAATGTATAGGGAAATGGAATGGAGCAATCGGTAATGAGGCACCAGAATAAGAATAACAGAGTTGGAAGGGATCTTGGAGGTCTTCTAGTCCAACCCCTTGCTCAAGCAAGATACCATTTCAGACAGATAATTATCCAATCTCCTCTTAAAAACCTAGAGCACCCCAAAATTCTGGAGGCAAAAGTCATTCTACCACTTCGAATGGGCAGCCAGAACGGAGTGACAAAACTGGTCCTCCACATCAACAAATCTCATGAAGAAATAAAAACAGGGGAAAGTATGGCCAATCAAAACCCTTGTCTGCAAAGGCAGTGGGAGATGTGTAGTGTACCCTATTGTGAGAGGTCCAACAAGAAATCAGCAGTTCCAACTTTTAAATGCAGATGTAGTATTTGTGTCCATGTTTATAAGAAGCTAATGTTCTTCTCTGAAAAATCTCTTTAGGAAATGCTAGGTAGGCGTTACAAAAGCTGGAGCCACCACAGAAGCTGGAAGTCCTGCAGCCCAAGCTGAAAGAGACAAGGAGGGTGATGATTGGAGGGGGAGGGACATGTTAATGATTGGAGAGGAAGGGCATGCTCCATCAGCCTAATGAGGTCTGCAAACATGCCTAAAATGACCAATAAGAACTGGATAGATTAGCAACTGGAACCTACAGCTATACCTATAGCAAAAAAAAATGGGAGTGAGGGAGATTGGGGACATGAAGGAAAATATTACTTTAAAACTGGAACAACCAAAGATGACTTTAATCTGCCTCAACTATAGTCTGAAGATGACATAAAGGCAATGTCACCAGGGCATGACATGAAACACAGTTTCCAGGAAATGCTTGTGCTACAGTTGAGAGATATGATGGGCCCTTCCTCTTCCATGTAATTTACTGTATATGTTATATTAAAGGGGGGAGAACGTTAAATGATTTATCTGATTGTTTTTTTCACCTCAAAAACCTGGGATTTTAACAAGGCTGTCTAGACTTCCACTGTATTATTCAAAAAGAGAGTACCGAGGTACAATAAAACATGGGTGATATGAATCCCCCACTTTTGTATGTACTGTTCATGGATCCCATGTAATCCTTGTGTCAGCTTTACTTTCCATTTGCCCATAACAGATTACCTGTGATGAAATGTGCTTTCTACTGAAAAAAAGGTTGCTGTTTCCTCTTTAGCAACAGCACTTAGACATATATTGCTTTATAGTGCTTTGACAGCCCTCTCTAAGCAGTTTACAGAGTCAGCATATTGCCCCCAACAATCTGGGTCCTCATTTTACCAACCTCAGAAGGATGGAAGGCTGAGACAACCTTGAACCTGGTGAGATTCAAACTGCCAAATTGCAGGCAGCGGGCAGGCAACAGAAGTAGTCTGCAATACTGCATTCTAACCTCTGCACCACCACAGCTGCTAACAATAGTTCTCAAAGCATGAAGCACCCTTTGCTAGAGAACCCATACTAATGAATGAGAGAAGTGTTTCACAGTCTACAGTTGACTGTATTCCACTGTATAAAGAAACATATTTGACCACTGACAGCTCAAATGGCGTTAAGATATTTGTTCTTCTAAAGCATGCAGTCTTGACCTACACTTAGAATGTGCTCGTTACACTGACAACCTTGTATATGTGAAACCCCGTATCTCAAGAAAAAAAAAAGTGTTTATGTAAATAGTAATTATAATATAGTGGTTCTCACCAGCCAGAGATCTCTGTCTGACAGAGCTAAAATACAGACGAGCTCTTACTTGTCAATCCTTATAACTAGACAGAAAAACAAAAGCAAAGATAAGATAAGGTAAAGAATTGTGCCTACCAGAGCCTTGTTTTCTGTGACTATATTGCTAGAGCTGCTCTTTAAAATCAAGTGGGATGAGGATATTCAAAGTGGAAATGTTACATCAACTGAATGCCAAATTTTAGCACCATTGAGTCTGAAAAGATCTGAACATATCCATATTTAAGTGCTACAGTTAATTAACTAGCTCTTTTGTAAAATAAGCATCACGCTATAATACTGTCCTTCATGTAAATGCATTGCATGAAATTTTTAGAAGAGAGACTGTTTTACTCTCCATTAACATTTATTGTCTATGATCCTTAGTCCTTTTTTCTCCACCATAAATATTTAGTTTGTTTTTCGCTGATGGGATTAGACACAACATTCTTTTCTTTACTGAAAAAAATCCTCTCTACTTTCCTGTGCTGAAAAAACACCATGTCCCCAGGGCTCCCACAGCATTTTAATATTGCTTGCCTTATTGGAGGATTATTACACTGAAGGATACCCTTGGTATTACAATGCATAATGTTGCTTTAAAAGATTAACCACTCCCAGAGATCATTTCCAAACTAGGGAGGACAAAAAAAACAACAACAGAGAAAGAACAGAATATAAAATGACTGGCCAGGTTGACAGGCATGAGAGTTGTTCATCCTGAAGAAATAAGATGCATCAGGCTAAAGGATGCTCAGGGTTGGCATGATATAACCTAGCAGGAATTCAGGGCAGGGAGAACCAGGCTCATAATTTTTAGATGTGGAAATAATAGCAAATATATTCCTCTTAAATGGTGCATTGATGGAATGGTATTATTCATCTCTTTGAAACAATCACTCACGAGGAAATCTGAATTCATTACTTCCAGTTCCAGGGTTGTCCAGGAAAAACACAGGCTGGTGAAAGAAGCAGTTAGTACAGCCTGTCAAGATTCATTCCTTTTTAGAGCTCCAACCTTCCCCTGATGCCATCTAATGGTTTCTTGAAATACCAAAAATGTTTTTGCATTAACAGCATTACCCATTGTGCTTCTGCTAAATGTATTTTGATGTCAGGCATGTGCCTAGCAAGCCCTCTCTTTTACTCTTTACTGAACACAGAAAGGAAGAAAAAATCCCTACCTTTTTCTGTTAAGGGTACACAATGGATGTTTGCAGACATCAGACTAAAGGGCCTTATGACCAACAGAGTCTTGGTTTGCGTTTTAATGGGACATTAGCATGAATGTTTGCTCCTAAACCAGGATGTTCTGGACATAATTTCTGCAATCTATGTTAGCCTGTTTGTTACAAACTATGAAAGTTGGTGCCACCAAATGGATAGCTGTCCATTTTCTTCTACAAGTGAAGGTTAAAATAGGATCCTTTCTGTTAAGTTCTGCGCATGGGCGCAAGAAACGGAGACGAGACGGTGAACAGTGAACTTCAACTCTTTATTAGTCATTCTGAACAGAGCAAAAACCTAGGGCAGCAGCAGCCCTTTTATAGGCAAGCTGCTGATCAAGTAACCAATAAGAAACATGGAGTGTTAACCCCCTTAACCAATGAGAGTGGCTCGTTAACAGCCAATCAGATTCTCCTGAACGGACCAATCCGATATTGCTATTTATCGGCCAATCAGAAGTGCAGGACTAGAACCCTGTTATTTTCTAAAGGTTTTGATAAACTTTATTTAAGTGTTTTATTAGTTCATAACACCCCTTACCCCCGGGTTCCTTTTGGGGGGGTGCAGTGATGTAATCTCTGAGGTAGGAAGGTTGTTTTGACTGTCTATTGGATTTACGCTGTCCCACCGATTCTTGTCTGTAACCCTGTTTTGGTGGGACGTTTTCGGGCAAGTCAGTGGTTCCTCATTGGAAGACTCGGTGCCGCTAATGTTCTCGTCGTTGTCCTCTGGCCCTTGCGGGCTTGCCTCTGTTGAGGTGTTCCTCTGTGGTGAGGCCATGCCCTTCCTTGATCCTTCTTCATTTGTTACGCCCGATTGCTGACTTCTTTCGTTACTGCTTTCCGCCATCTCGAATTCAGTTTCTTCGACATCCCCTCCCCCCTCGGTTTGGGAGTTACCGGAGTCGTGGAAACTAGGTGGTAGCCTCAAGCGAAGCTAATCTATATGGCATTTCCATATTTTTCCGTCGCAGGTTTTCACCCGGTACGACCTGGGTCCAGTGGCTTGAATTACAGTTGCCTCGATCCACAATGGTTCGCCAGAAAGGTTTCTGGCGAAAACTAAGTCACCTATCTTGAACTCGCAGCATTTTCTGCTAGATCCGCAGGGTTTCTCTGGCTCGTAAGACGGGTGAAGCCGATCGAGGTGGGAGCGGAGTTTGCGTCCCATCAATAGTTCAGCTGGAGTCTTGTTGGTGATGCTGTGTGGAGTGATGTGTTGGAGAAGGAGTATTCTGTTTATCTTATCTTCAATGTCCCCATAGTCCATTTTGTGGAGGGTTTTTTAACAAACTGTACCATGCGCTCAGCTCTTCCATTAGCCGCAAGGTGCACTGGCGAAGTTAGCTCATGGTGAATACCGCGGTCCGCTAAGTATTGTTCAAAAGGGAGTGCGGTAAACTGGGGTCCGTTGTCAAATACCAAAATGTCTGGAAGTCCATGCGTCGCGAATAATCTGTTCAACTTCCGGATGACGGACTCGGTTGTAGTACTTTTCATTTCGTGGATCTCAAGCCAGTTTGAGTAGGCATCCACTGTTAATAGGAACATATGTCCCTTAGTAGGTCCCGCAAAGTCAATATGGATGCGGGACCATGGTCACCGAGGTGTTTCCCATTCTGTCGGAGTTGCTTTCGGTGGGGCATTGCTAACTTCCTGGCACTTATAACAAGTCTTTACCCAGGCTTCGATCTGTTTGTTGATGCCCGGCCACCATGCGTAGCTTCGTGCGAGCACTTTCATACGCACGATGCCGGGGTGGCCCTCATGCAGTGTCTTTAATACCGCTCGTTGTAACCGCTCTGGGACGACGACTCTATCCCCCCATAGGATGCAGCCCTTTTGCAAAAAAAGTTCTGTTTGCTGGTTCTTGAAGGGGATGAAGTCATCAGGGGTTTGATCTGCTGGCCATCCTCGTTCGACCCAGCTAAGAACTCGCGTTAAAATAGGATCACGTTTTGTTTCGATCGCGATATCTCTAGCTGTTAGCGGCGGTGAATGTAGCGTTTCAATCTGGAGCGTTGTAAGGGTTGGAGCTGGGTTGTCGACGGTTTCCGGAAGTGGTGCACGGCTCAATGCGTCAGCGTGGGGAATGGCTTTCCCCGGGCGGTGTTGCAGCTTATAATTGTACGCAGCCAAAAACTCCGACCAGCGAGTCATTCTAGGTGATAATATATAGGGGGTTGGCTTGTCTCCCGCTATAATCCCCAGCGAAGGTTTGTGGTCAGTAACAATAGTAAAAACTCGTCCATATACTTATTCATGAAACCATTTTACAGCAGATACAATAGCAAGAGCATCTTTATCGATTTAACTATAGTTACGTTCAGCCTTTGATAAAGTTCTTGAAAAATAGGCAATAGGGGCTTCACTACCATTTGGTAACACATGGCTCAAAATGGTTCCCACTCCAAATGGCGACGCGTCACATGTGATTGTTAAAGGCAAAGTCTCGTTATACTGCATCAAAACAGCATCCAAAGTTAATAGGTTTTTTACTTGTCGGAACGCGTGTTCCTCTCGGTGCCCCCAAACCCAGGTTGCTTTATTGTCGAGGAGCCAATGTAGGGGCTCAGCTACGGTCACTTTGTGGGGTAGGAAGATGTTGTAAAAATTAATAAGCCCCAGGAAAGCTTGGAGATCAGTCTTATTTCTGGGTCTTGGGGCTTTCTTGATTGCTCTTAACTTGCTATTGGTGGGGTGAATGCCTTGTTTATCGATTAGGTACCCCAGGAACTCTACTTTATCTGTACACAGTTGACATTAATTTTTTTTAACTTTCAGGCCAGAGACTTTAAATTTCTGGAGAACCAATCTAAGACGCTCCTTTAATATTTCTCTATTCGGGGCAGCAATTAAAACATCATCAAAGTATGGTACAACCCCTTTTATTCCCTGTAATAGTCTCTCCATCAAGCTCTGAAAAATCCCCGGGGCCACGCTAACCCCGAATTGGAGTCGGTTGTACTTAAAAGTGCCTCAGTGCGTAACGATCGTTTGTGCCTCTGCTGTTTTTTTATCTACAGGCAGTTGTTGGTACGCCTGTGCTAAATCCAATTTAGCGAAGACTTTTCCGCCCCCCAGGGAATGGAGAAGGTGTTGTACCACCGGCACCGGGTAAGCATTCTGTTGAAGGGCGTGATTCTGGGTGGCCCGGTAGTCCCCACAAATCCTTAACGATCCATCCGGTTTGATGGGTGTTACAATTGGGGTTTCCCAAGGAGCGTGGTCGGTTAGTTCTAAAACACCCTGGGCTATTAATTTATCAAGCTGCTCGTCAATCTTTGGTTTAAGGGCAAAAGGAACTCGACGAGGCTTAAGGCGGATGGGGGCTACTTCAGGGTTGTTTAAATGATATCGGGGTCCCCTTGTACTCACCTAGTTTGTCTGTAAAGACATCCTGGAATTCCTGGATGAGGGCCTCCTCCCAGTCGTCGCTGCTGGTTTGGTGAATGCCGGCTACCTCAATCCCAAGTGGAGCGAACCATTGAAGGCCTAACAAGCTAGGCTGATCACGGTCGACGATGGTCAATGGTAAGGATGCAGTACGATTTTTGAATGAGACTTGGACTAGGCTGGATCCAATGACCAGAATTCAGTTTCCCTGATAGTCCTTGAGAATGATTCTTTGGGTTCTGAGGTCTTGCCGCTGGACGGCAGGGATCAATTGTTTAAGGGTCTTCCAGGAAACCATCGAGAGGGACGATCCTGAATCAACTTCCATCATGCAGGGCTGATTTTCGATGGCGACCTTCACTCGGATCTTCTTTGCATCTAATGATGAGGCGTGACCAATTGTGATGGTTTGGTATGCCTCTTCTCGTTTCATTGAATGGGCTAGTGGTTTATTTCTGTAGGAGTGGTTGTTCCATTGGTGGTTCGAATGTTCCCGATTCACAGGATGACTTCCTGTGGTTTGGCGGTAGTTGATCCCCCTCTGAAGTGGGCTGGATCCTTGCTTGCTTCTACAGACCTTTCCGATGTGGCCTCTCTTCCCACAAATATGGCAGAGCGTGTCGAGGAATTTGCAGTCTGATCGTGGGTGGTTTGCCCCACAACCTGCGCATTGATACTGCAGTCTCTGGTTACGCTGGTGGCGTTGGTCTCGTTTAGACTGGAGCTGGTTGATCTCTTCCTCATCACTTTCTGATGACGATTCGAGGTCCTCGTGGTGGGTTGCCGTCGTATGTCCCTCTAGGTGAAGTGAGGTTTCGCCGGCGAGTTGGCAGAGCAGGGCGTTGGTGTGGCGCATTCGGGCAGCCGACTTCCTGGTTGCTTCTGTTGCAGTAGAATCAGCGATGGTATCTGCAAGGCTGATGTCGCCTTTCGCCATCAGCTTACTTTGCACATGAGGTGCATCTAAACCCAGAACTATTCGGTCTCTTAGAGCTTCTTCTAGGTCAGTGAACCTGCAGAGGCCTCCCAGGTTCCAGAGATCCGCAATGAAATCTGCAACGCTTTCTCCTTTCCACTGGTCTCTCTGGTAAAATTCATTTCTTCGGACAAGCGTTGGTACGGTAGGTGCATAGTGGGCCCGTAGGAGGGGCTCGAGGACGTCCCAGTCCATGGATTTCACCTCAGCCGGTTTCGCCAGTGCCTTAGCCATCTTAAAAATGGCAGGTCCGCAGTGAGTCAGGAATACCGCTCGCTTTTTCCCAGTAGTGGCATCCTTCAAGTTGTTGGTCTCCAGAAACAGCTGGAACCAGTCCATGTATGAGTCCCAGTCTTCTTGTGCTGGGTTGAATGGAGTGGGTGGTATGGTGCCACCGGTCATGGTTTCTGCCGTTGATGCGCCTTCAGCTACGTGCTCTGTTTAGTGCTCTGTAGTGTTCAGTCAGCTCTGACATCTCCGCATCCCATCCTCGTTGCCAGTGTTAAGTTCTGCGCATGGGCGCAAGGAATGGAGACGAGACAGTGAGCAGTGAACTTCAACTCTTTATTAGTCATTCTGAACAGAGCAAATACCTAGGGCAGCAGCAGCCCTTTTATAGGCAAACTGCTGATCTAGTAACCAATAAGAAACGTGGAGTGTTAACCCCCTTAACCAATGAGAGTGGCTCGTTAACAGCCAATCAGATTCTCCTGAACGGACCAATCCGATATTGCTATTTATCAGCCAATCAGAAGTGCAGTACTAGAACCCTGCTATTTTCTAAAGGTTTTGATAAACTTTATTTAAGTGTTTTATAAGTTCATAACACTTTCCCTATTCCATGTGCAGAAGCTAACTCCTAGGAGCAGCATCTTTATTTTATGTATTTTTTCCACATTCATTATAACAAAAGTAACTCAACAGATACCGTAATACTCTTTCTGCTTCCTATTTTCCCCACAACAACTTTGCCTCAGTCATTCTGGCACCTGTTGCTAATACGAGAGCTGTTAGAGGTCAGACATTGGAAAGAATTAATCTGGGCTGAGAGAGTGTGTGACTGGCCCCCAAATCACCCAGCTTTCATGCCTAAGGCAAGAGTAGAACTCACACTCTCCTAATTCCTAGCCTGATGCCTTAACCATTGTACCAAACTGGTACTCTTCTTTTATATACCATTATTAGGCGAGGAGAATTATAAGGGTAGGCCAGAAAGCATACACAATTCCCTAACATCTCAGCATTACGGTCCTTTGTACCCCCTCAGTCCAGTAAAGGTATTCAAATTTTTTTATTACTGGTTCTGTGGGCGTGGTATGGATTAGTGGGAGTGGCTTAGTGTGCATGGCAGGGGAAGGATACTTTAAAATCTCCATTCCCTCCCCACTCCTGGGGGAAGGTTACTGCAAAATCCCCATTCCCTCCCCACCCCACTAACCTGCTTTCCAGCTCCGTTCTCCTGTGCAGGGCAACAAAAGAAGAACCAGCCAATCAGCTGGGACTCAGGAGCCAGAGAGTAGATGGGGGCGGGGGCAGTCAGAAGTGGTATTTGCCGATTCTCCGAACTACTCAAAATTTCCGCTACCGGTTCTCCAGAACCTGTCAGAACCTGCTGACTATTACCTCTGCCTCAGTCATTCTGGCACCTGTTGCTAATACAAGAGCTGTTAGAGGTCAGACATTGGAAAGAATTAACCTTTCGTTCAAGTTTACACTTTTAAAGGTAAGATGAAAGAATTGCTCACAAAGAAATTTATTTATAAATATATTCTGTCGCCTGCTATTTCAGTCTTAAAAAAAATAAACAGGAAGGATTACTCACAAGAAAAACATTTTTTACATTTCCTAAGTGTAACATTACATTTTACTCATCTTTATTTACAAGCAGATTTATTTGAGAAAAGTTTGGTATTAGTTTTTGGGTTGGCATTACTGTTTAAAGCTATATTAATGACATTTTATATTACAGCATTACTTTTATTGGTGCGCCACTTAGATCTTAGAGGTCTAATTCTCACTTAGAGTTAAGTAATATATACATTTTATAGTAAAACAAATGTTATGTTATTGTAATATGTTTATATTAAATTTTTCGTGCATCTAAAAGTGCTCTGGCTGCTGATAAAAATAGACACTGTAAACCTTAGAATGGACAAGAAATGTCATCCAAATTGGACCAGGTCAACCCGTTCCCAGAAAAGAGCAATCTTTGTACCATTTACTCTCAGAAAAAGAAAATAAGATTAAGAACTGTTCTGATGTGAATCCATTTTATTATTATTACCTTTATTGTCCGTGTACAACATGTATACAATGAGATTGGCTGAGCCTTCCTTTGTGCACTCCCTCCTCAACACAACTCACAGTGAGGACAGAAGTCCCTAACCCAGTCCCAATCTTATTATACTATGTGACCTTGTTGCACAATGCGCTGGCCCCGCAAGTCTGTCATACTAAGTTGACATGAAGTTATTTTCCGTTCAGAAGTCTGACAGTCCATGAGTAGAAACTGTTCTTCAGCCTGTTGGTGTGCTGGCTATGCTTCTATATCTTCTACCTGATGGTAGGAGAGTGAAGAAGTGCTGACTGGGATGTGAGTCATCCCTGAGAATTTTCCTCACTCTTCTAAGGTAGCAAGCCCTCACGATATCTGATGGTATCAGGGAACAGTCCATGACGTTCTGTGCTATGCTCACCACCAGGGGTGGGATTCAAATTTTTAACAACCGGTTCTGTGGGTGTGGCTTATGTGGTGGGCATGGCTTGGTGGTCATGTGACTGAGTGGACATGGCTTGGTAGTCATGTTATTGGCTGGGTGTGGCCAACTCAATATCACTCACATCGAGGCATGCATCTCCTCGCCTGGCCTCTCATGACTGTGGGGATGCTGCAATAGTCATAAGTGTGAAAAATGGTCATGTCACTTTTTTCAGTGCTATTGTAACTTTGAATGGTCACTCCACACAAGCAAAGTACCTGCAAAGGAGGGGGGGGAAATCCAGAGAAGTTCCTGAGACTGGAACTCTAGTCCTTCCAAGAATGTAATAAGGTTAATGGAGAGGCAGTTTCTGTAAGCAACACCAGAATGTTTCCTTCCTGCCTTCCTTACAGGATTAGGCTAGTAATTTATTCTAACAACCAGTTCTCCGAACTGCATAGAATGTTAACAACCGGTTATAGAGAATAGGTGCGAACTGGTAGAATCCCTGCCCTGCTCACCACCCTCTGTAATGTCTTTATATCTGCAGCTGTCAAGCCAGCATACCATGTAATGCAATATGTGAGGATCCTTTCTATTTTGGACCAGCAAAAGGAGGTCATCAGTCATTGTTCCTCTTTGTTCTTTTGCAAGACCCTAAGGAAATGGAGTCTCTGTTGGGCCTTTCTGGCAACCTGGGTTGTGTTGTTTCTCCAGGTGAGATCTTCGCTAAGGTGGAGTCCCAAGAATTTAAAGAATGAAACTCTCTCCACACATTCGCCCTCGATGTAAAGTGGGGCAGGATTTAGCATCAATCATCAAGAGTACAGGAACAAACTGTCAAAAATAGACCACAGACTAGCATTTGGTAGAGCAGCCACAAAAGTCTTGAAAAAATATTCCAATGTTGCAATGTGTCTATATCAGTGGTGGGATTCAATTGTTTTTACTACCGGTTCTGCGAGTGTGGTTTGGTAGGTGTGGCAGAGAAGGATACTGTAAAATCTCCAGTCAGAGGTGGTATTTGCCAGTTCTTCGAACTGCTCAAAATTTCCACTACCAGTTCTCCAGAACTGGTCAGAACCTGCTGAATGCTACCTCTGGTCTATATCACAATTGCACAAGCAACTGCATTTCCTATGCTACTATATGGAAGCAAAAGAAGCAGGATATCAAGATGACTTTGCATTTGGGATATCGGAGAAGATTCCTGGGTATCTCATGGACAGCCAAGAAAACCAGTCAATGATCTCCAAACAACACAAACCCAGAGTTTTTGTTCAAGACACAAATGGCCAGGTTCAAATTATCCTACTTTGGACACATTGTGTGAAGAAAACATCTTCCTGGTGAAGACTCTATTGCTATGGAAGGTAGAAAAGAGAAGACTAGGATAGGTAGCAGCAAGGTGAAGGGACTCACAGTGGCAATGAGCATATCACTGCAACATTTGAAGGACTAGATTAGAGATAATTCATCACGAAGAAAATTCTATGTGGCTGCTAGGAGTTGAAAATAACTTGATCAGTCTTATGTGAATACGTATTTTAAGCTAAGTTGTTACCGTATTTATAATCATTTGGCCTTTCATAACTGATAGAAATACTACTTATTGCCCCTTCCTCAACCACCAGATGTTGTCTAAACAGCAGGTAACTTTATTTTATGGATATATAGCCAGTATTTAGCAGACAGGATATGCAAAGTCAGAAGCTTTGTTGGCATATGCACAGAGGTTTATTATTATCCCATTAGGCTTAATGAAAAGTCATTGGTTGCCTAGTTCTCATATGCATTATTCAATTTACAAAGCAATTCCAAATTGCCTAGATATATGAACAATCACATTTTTGCACAGTTCAAGATGCTGTGAGATTTACAAAGGAATCTCTAAAGTGTGAACAACTTGTACAATTAAATAAACATGGGGCTGCCCTTGAAGTCCACATGGACAGTTCACATAGTCCAGAATGCAGAGCCTCATTTATTGCCTGGCACTCAGCACCATGAACATATTGCAGCTGTCCTTCAAGCCTTACACTGACTTTTGTTTGATAAACTTTCAAGTGCAAATCAAGTCCTAGTTGTTTCTATACATTCCTACGCAGATAAGAGCCAAAGTATCTTCAGGACTGCATATCCCAGTGTTGTGGCCCCGATTCCCGAGCCTATGCTGTCAGAGGAAGAGGACCTGGAAAATGAGGAGGGGGAACTGGGAATGCCTTCCTCCCCAGGACCTTCCTCCCTGATAATGCCTCAGGTTCCATCAGACAACTGAGAGGAACAGCCTGAGATTAATCAGGAGGAAGGCATATCGGAGCAGCCCCTGACTGGGAGTAAAGTGGAAGAGTGTTGGCTCAATCCTGAGCAGCATCGTAGGGAGAAACGTGAGCAGCAATGTAGGAGGCGTGGGAGGGTCAGAGAGTGAGCTGAGTCATTGAGCCACACCCCACAGGGGAAAAAAGTGAGTGTGTTTTCTCCTGAAACTTTGTACAGGACAAAATTTAACCTTACTTCAGATTTTCTTTGTGGACTGCCTTGTGATTTTCTGTGAGTAAAATTTTATTTACTATCAATTCGGACTTGGCAGGCAGGACATGTTGGAATGCCAAGAATATTATCAGTTCCAAAGAATTAACTCTGTGAAGTCCGAGCCATCTTGCCTGCCTGTGTTTTTGTGAGTTTGCACTCTTTCATCTTTTGGGAAAGAGGAAAGGCAAGACAGATCACCCAGATGGAATTGACAGGCCTGATTCAGTCATCCTGCAAAAGATGATTGATACTCTTCTTTAAGGGAGATGCATATTATGGAGGTTCATAGGTCCTGTTTTTCTGGGCTGGCTTTGGAACCAGCTGAAAATAATTGATCTCCCTGACCTTTGGTGATCCATGACACTTATGAAGACAGCAATCATTTTGCTCAGTTTTATGGTTTTGTGTTCTGTACCTATAATGGGAAGGTTGATGGTAACGTTGTGTGTTAAATGATAGATAGATAGATAGATAGATAGATAGATAGATAGATAGATAGATAGATAGATAGATAGATAGATAGATAGATAGATAGATGAGAGAGAGAGAGAAATGATAGGTATAGATGATAGATAGATATAAATAGAGAGAGAGAAATGATAGATATAGATGAGAGAGAGATGAGAGAGAGAGAGATAAATGAGAGAGATAGATGAGAGAGAGAGAGAA
Source organism: Hydrophis major (assembly GCA_033807585.1). Classification (NCBI taxonomy): domain Eukaryota; kingdom Metazoa; phylum Chordata; class Lepidosauria; order Squamata; family Elapidae; genus Hydrophis; species Hydrophis major. The sequence goes on from CM066329.1 coordinate 78,671,851, forward strand.
ATGATAGAGATAGATGAGAAGGAGAGGGAGAGAGAGAGAATAGATGATAGGTGATAGAGTTTGGATTCTGGCAAATTAAACTAAACCAAACTAAAATCTAACACATTAATTAATTTAAATATATACATAGCAGATCATTGAGGGAGCTGTCATGGATCTGAACAAGGATTTATCAATTCCCACATCACTCATCTATGGTCTAAAAAAGGTGCAGTAGGTTTTTGTCCTTGTATATGAAACATACTTTGTACAAGGCTAGGTAACTTTAATCACTACTTGCCTGGGTTACTGTGTTTTCTGAGAGGTTTTGGAGATAACCATGGAACTACTGTACAGCTGGCACAAAATATAGCAGCTTGTGTGTTGGAGACTCAATTCCAGCAGTGCAGAATAACACAACTTTAAAATCACTGCCCTGCTGACCTGTAGACTGATTGTTAGCTTATATGGTATAGGACCATTATCAAGAAATTGATAATGCCGTGTCATAATGGAAACTCCTGTCCAGTTTGAGCATGGTAAGAGAGTTTTTAAGAGTCCGTCTCACTCCTCAGCTGTATGAGGTGTGGAAAGTTCAGGAGGCCTTGTCAGAAGAAGCCTTCACTTTAGGGCAGAGGTCTCCAAACTCCAAGCTATACTGGCTGAGGAATTCTGGGAATTGAAGTCCATAAGTCTTAAAGTCTCCAAGAATGAAAACCCCTGCTTTATGGAATTATTTTCCCTAGACATACATGTGATTGGCTTTTCATCAGCAGGTTATACCATTATGTCTTTAGCTTAACCTAACTGGGGCTGCCGTGTTGGTTTCTAATAGGAATGATCCTTTATTGGTGGGATGTCTCTTAATTTCATTGTTATTGCTTTGTCGTCTACCATTTACAATCTCTTAGGAGTAGGTCAGCTCAAGAATGCTTTAAAATAAAATGTGCTCATCCATAGAGAAGTTAAATAACATCCTAGAAAATGGATTGAATGGACGAGTTCAATGAGTGGCAAATTATATAAGTAGAGCAAACTGTCAGGCCCCTGAGAGTCTGAATCTGAGGAGGAAGACAAACAGCTGACAGGAAATGGGAGCGTTGGCTCGATTGGCTGTGGAGGAAACTGGGAAAAGGCAAAGTCCAGCTGGGCAGAGCAGGGGAGAGGTACAAGAAGGGAGAGGGAATTCAGAGGACAACCCAGACCCACCCTCTCTTCATCCTAGAGCACGCAGGGAGGAACGGAGAGCAATGTGAGTTGTATGGCTTATGGGGGAGGAAAGGGCCCTGTTTCCCTTCATTAGCCACACCTGGGAAGAGAGTTTTAAAAAGATGCATGCTGAGTGCGGCATCTACTGGAAATAAATGTGAGTTTATGTTGTGTTGACTTTGGTTATCTGTGTTCCTGGTATCCTCCCAACCGTGTTGAATTATTGCCATTCCCTCATATCTGGAATTCCTTCTCTTGCCCAGCCAGACTAATTACTCATCTTGCCTTGATTAGACTTATAGTTACAGTTTTTGTTGACCACATTTTGGATTTGATTCTCTGCAATCAAAGGCTGTTCCTGGGAGAGTTTTTCTCCAGCCATAAGGTAACCAGGACATTGGGGGCAAAGTTGGAGCTAATAAAAGGACTCCTACTGATTATTTGACTGTGTTGCCTTTGTGCCATGCCCCAGGCCATCACACAAACCTTCGGTACAACTTTTATTTTATTGTATTATTATTTTATGTTATTTATTCAAAGATTTGTTTGAAGTTAAGTAATTCTGGGCAGCTTACACTCTTTGATATATGACCTGTGATGTCTAAATTCAATTAGTCCTCCAGTTACAACAATTCATTTAGTGAACATTTGAAGTTACAAGGGGCCTGAAAAAGCGACTAATGACCATTTTTCACACTTATGATTGTTGCAGCAACCCCATGGTCATGTGATCAAAATTCAGAGCATTTGGCAATCCAATTCATATTTATGACATATTTATCACCTGTCCTGGGGTCAGGTGATCACCTTTTGCCACCTTCTGACAAGCAAAGTCAATGAGGAAGCCAGTTTTACCTAACAACCACGTTACTAGTTTAATTGCAGTGATTCACTTAACAACAGTGGCAAGAAAGGTTTAAAAATTCACTTAACTAATGTCTCATTTAGCAATAGAAATTTTGGGCTCAGTTGTGGTCCCAAATCAAGGACTACCTGTAGCACAAAAGTATCTGAGTGCAAAAACCATTACCGTCATTGTAACCACCATAGTTGATGTAAAAAGGTCAAATCAATAAACATATTATATTGTACCTTATCTATGCCCACTTCTTGTATTAGCTTGTAAGAGTCATGGTGGCACAGCGGTGAGAATGCAGTATTGCAGGCTAGCTCACTACTCTCTTCCAGCAGTTCAATCCTGAACAGCTCAAGGCTGACCCATCCTTCCGTCCTTCTGACGTCAGTGAAATAAGGTCCCAGATCAGACGTGGTATTCAGCAGGTTCTGACCAGTTCTGGAGAATCAGTAGCAGAAATTTTGAGTAGTTCAGAGAACCGGCAAATACCACTGACTGGCCCCGCCCCCATCTATTCTCTGCCTCCCAAGTCCCAGCTGATTGGCTGGGTCTTCTTTTGTTGCCCTGCACAGGAGAACGGAGCTGGAAATCAGGTTAGTGGGGTGGGGAGGTAATGGGGATTTTGCAGTATCCTTCCCCTGCCATGCCCACCAAGCCACTCCCGCCACGCGCACCAAGCCATGCCCACAAGAACCAGTAAGTAAAAATTTTTGATTCCTACCACTGACCCAGATTGTTGGGGGCAATCTGCAAAACCGCTTATAGAGGACTGTAAAACCCTGTGAAGCAGTATATCAGTCTAAGTGCTATTGCTGTAGCTATTAGGTGCCTTCAGTCATACCTAAAGATGACATGCTTCTGGCTTGGCTGATATTTTTAGCCCTGCTTGAGGAAGGGTGCACTGCTGCTAGCCCATCCTAATCCTTCTATGCATCCTTCTATATAGACAAGGCAGTGCCCTATATCATATAACATTGGAGCCCAAACTTTCAGGTGGCCTCTCCTAGTAGTTTTATATAGACATCAAAATGTTTCTACAGTTGCATCTCCCAGCTCCTACAGGGTAAAAATTTTCTCTGTGTGAAAAAGTGTGATTATTCCTCAAGTTAGGGGAATCTTGCGCCAAGCCTGTCTACATGATTGGATAGTTTATAGGTTGGAATAATTGTAGAGAAAAGAGATCAATCAGCCTGCACAACTTTGTTCTGTACATTCCTAAGCAGCTGTTAATGTAGCAGAACATTTCTCTGGTTCTGCATTGAACACAATCACTTATTCAAATACAAGTGCTTTAAATTGATGCCTATTGTTCTGTCCCCTCATTAGCATTCTTGAGATCCCCGCGCTTTGATTGGCCAAAGCGCGGGGCACTCTGATTGGCTAGGCGAGCCGCGCCGATTGGCTCGCTGAGAATCTCCCGCGATTGGTCGATTCGAATCGCGGGAGATTCAAAACGGTGCCATTGGCCGCGGCCACCGCGGCTAAAGAAATAAAAATCCGCAAAGTTTTTCCTTAGCCCCAGTTCGGTTCCTAACTCAATAAAAGAGCTTGATACTAAGTCACCGACTCCTGGCATCATTTCCGACGACACGACACTGGCGACGAAGGTGGGATACTGATCCTGAACCGAAGCACATGTCCGACGGAAGCCAGACGAAAATCCACGATGGCGAACATTGCACCCCCCGCACCCTTCAACCCCGCCAGCGAGGACTGGGAATCGTACTCCGACAGATTCCGCATGTTCCTTGAGTGCAGCGACCTGAAGGACGCCACCGGCCCAATGAAGCGAGCCGTCTTCCTGACCCACTGCGGGACCGCAGTGTTTAAGATGGCCAAACCCGCCGACGTGACCACGATGGACTGGGACATCCTCAAGCCAATACTCCGGTGACACTACGCTCTAGATGTGCCCATCCTCATCCGACGACATGAGTTCTACCGTCGGGACCAACGGTCGGGTGAGAGTTTCAGCGACTTCATCGCCGAATTACGGCACCCAGGGGGGCTGTGCGAATTCGACAACATGAACGAAGCCCTGCGAGACCGAATCGTGCTCGGCCTTTGGGACCCCGTCCTCCAGAGTCGGCTGATGGCCAAGGGCAACATCACCCTCGCAGATACCCTCACCGAAGCCACAGCTGCCGAAGCTACCCGAACATCCGCTGACCGCATGCGCCGACCGAACGCCGGGGACTGCAGCGGGAACAACCACCCTGCAAGGTCGGCCGAGGCCCAACCCGAGATGACCACCCACCAGGGCGACGTCCACTCAGCATTGGGCACTTCTGACGAGGAGGAGGAAATCCACCGTCTCCAGGCAGGCCGCGACCCACGGAACCGGCGGGGTCGTAAGTCGAGGACCACCTGTGCCGGTTGCGGAGGCGACTACCCCAGGTCCGAATGCCAGTTCTTCGATTCAATCTGCCGGCATTACGACAAGAAGGGACACATCGCCCGCGTCTGCCATCTCAAAAAGAACCGCAGCCCTCCACGATGGGACCAGAGCGAACGGAGACGAGACAGCACACCACCCCAGACCAGAGATCGCCCCACTGACAACAGATGGGACCAGAACGGATGATCCCTACGAGGCGGCGAGACCTGGTGAAGAGAGGAGACCCATCAGATGGTCACCATCAGCCACACCACAACCAACGATGCCCGGAAGGTCTACGTGGAGGTAGGCATCGAAGGCGAGCCATGTAAAATGGAGGTGGACTCCGGGTCCTACCTCTCCATGATAGCATGGCAAGAAATAAAACACTTGGTGCCTACCATCCAAAGAAAAGGCCGAGACAACCAGAGACTAATCGTGAAAGACTATCAGGGAAACCGCATCCCTGTAGTCGGAACCGGACAGTTCAAGAAACCTACAAAGGGCACACCGAAAGGCTTCCCCTGACCATCGTCGATCGCGACCGCCCAAGCCTACTGGGACTGCAATGGTTCGCCCCGCTCGGCATCGCAGTCACGGGAATCGACCACATCGCCGATGACAACTGGGAGCAACAACTAGCCCGGGAATTCCAAGAGGTGTTTGACGGAAACCTAGGCAAGTACCGAGGGCCCCTTATATCATTCAGCCTAGACCCAAACGTCCCCCCAAAACGCCTAAAACCGAGGCGGGTGCCATTCGCACTTAAACCCAAGATAGACGAGCAAATTGACAAGCTCGTCAAGCAAGGGGTCCTACAACCCATAGACCATGCCCGGTGGGAGACCCCCATAATCACCCCGATCAAGCCTGATGGGTCAGTGAGAATCTGTGGGGACTATAAGGCCACCCTAAATGGTGCCTTGCAACAAAGCGCTTACCCTGTCCCAGTAGTGCAACACCTACTACATTCACTGGGAGGGGGCAAGGTTTTCGCTAAACTTGACCTCGCCCAGGCATACCAACAATTGCCAGTCGATGAGGAAACGGCAGAAGTGCAAACCATAGTCACCCACCGGGGAGCATTTAAATGCAACCGGCTCCAATTCGGAGTCAGCGTGGCACCTGGAATATTCCAAAGCCTAATGGAAAGGCTATTACAAGGCATCAAGGGGGTGGTACCTTACTTCGACGACATCTTAGTGTCGGCAACCAACCAGGCCAAACTAGAGGGTTGCTTAAGGGAGGTCCTAACCAAATTCAAAGAGACCGGGCTCAAGGTAAAGAGGGAGAAATGCCAATTATACAAGGAACGGGTTGAATTCCTAGGATATCTCCTAGACCGTCACGGCATTCACCCCACAAACCAAAAGATCAAAGCCATCAAAGAAGCCCCCACACCCAAGTCGAAGACAGAACTGCAGGTGTTTCTGGGGCTGTTTAACTTTTATAATGTCTTCCTGCCCCAAAAGGCGACGACACGACACCTATATTCTCCAGTGTGCTCTTTTAAGAAGTCTATAGTACTGGCATTAGATAGATTAGATAGATAGATAGATAGATAGATAGATAGATAGATAGATAGATAGATAGATAGATAGATAGATAGATAGATAGATAGATGATATAGAGATAGAGATAGAGATAGAGATAGAGATAGAGGTAGAGATAGAGATAGAGATAGAGATAGAGATACTGTATATTGACATCTCATGGTTTAAATGTGTCTAATCGTGCAAGGAATAAGTAATAGTCAAGAAGAAAGAGACAGCAGGTTTTTTTAGCTTGATAATTATTCTGGCTCCAGTCTTTTTTTGCCATCTGACAACATTCTTTATGCTGAATGGAGGTGTACCAATATGGTTTGTCAAGCCCCCTCGTTTCTTTCCCCCTCCCCAAACAGAAGAAATATGCTTAAATGTATCTGTTGTATCTGTCAAGACTTCCCATTTGTCAAACTATTAGTGGACTGACTGTCAACATAAATAAATCTGTCCATAAATCTTGACAAGTATAATGATTTGTTGCATTTGAGATGTAAGTTCTCAACATCAGGCCCTTTTGATTTCTAACAGGATTGCCTTCAGAGGCAAATATTTCAGATGCCATCTTAATCAGGCCTCTCTCAAATGATTTCATGACTTGTTCTAGTTTATCTGCGCTTACGAAGTTAACCCCTGCCACTATTTGCTTCAAAGGCCACATAGAAAACACTAGGTTATATACTGCCCCACTTATCTTCACATATTGTATATACTTAACAAACCAGGAATATATACATGGCTCTTTCTCCTGGATTCTGAACTTACTTCTCAGAAATTAATATTTTTCCAATAACACGTTATACTTTTTAAAAAATGAATGTGTGTGTGTGTGTGTGTATTTGGGACATGGAGGCTCAGTGGCTAAGATACTGAGCTTGTCGATCAGAAAGATTGGCAGTTTGGGTAACTTCTGCCAACCTAGCAGTTCAAAAGCATGTAAAAATGCAAGTAAAAAATAGCGACCACTTTGGTGGGAAGGTAACAGCATTTTTGCCACCCACATGACCACGGAGACATCTTCGGACAGTGCTGGCTCTTTGACTCTGTGTGTGTGTGTGTGTGTGTATGGTATTCAGCTTTGTTCAGGTATTTTCCCACGTCATTATAGTTGTGCTTTTAAAGTTGTAGTGACATTTCGGCAGAATCTCATCTGCCATCATCAGGCTTCTGTATTGTGTTCGTCCGTGAGTCAGACTTTCAGAGCTGTTTCTGTTTTAAATTTGGGGCCAGCCTACTGCTGTGCCAGAATGGTTTTTTCTTCATCTTGATTGCTTGGGAGTCTTGGTCTGTGTTTATTGGTCTTGGAGTTTGCTGTGTTCTGCTTGATTGGTGTTTCTAATATTTTCTGTCTGTTTTGTAGCTTTTTTTGTCTTGATTGGCTGGCAACATTGTGTTTCCTTTATTGGAGGCTTTTAGTGCAGCTTGGCTCCGAGTAAATGGATGGCCATCATTTATTAGGAAACTAGGTGTCAGCTGGGTGCCTGGTTGAGGTGTGTTTGAGCTGAAGCTATCAAGGGGAGTCTGTTTGTGCCCAGGTGTTTGCCTGGCTTGTGGTGTGGAGATGTTTTGTTTGAGAATGCAGGCTTCCAAATAATTGACAGTCTGGTGGAGTCAACTCTTCAGGCATGCTTTCAGGTATTTTTTCAATCTCTATGGCTTCTCTGATAATTCTGTAGCTGGAGTTTTCTATAGTGGCAAGGGTTTTGGTGCCATTGAAGTTGATGCTATAACCTGTGGCTTTCATGTGTTGGACTAGTGAGGAAGTGTGTTCCAGCTTTTTTATTGCATTTTTGTGTTCATCTAGGCAGGTACTTATTCTTCTATTGGTCTGTCCAATGTATGTGGCAGGGCATGATGCACAAGGGACTTAATATATGCCTTGGTTTTCCAGGTCAATTTTATCTTTGGGGTTTCTTAGGATGGCTGCTATTTTTCTATCTGTTTTGAAGGCAGTCTTGATATGATGCCTGTGTAGTGTCTTACTGATTTTGTTTGTAGTACCTCTTATGTAGGGCAGGACAGCTGTTCCATAGGTCTGTTCATCTTCTAGGTCTTCATTATGTCTCAGTGTGTTTTTGTGGATCAAACCGGTGATTTTGCTTTTGTGGAAGCCGTTGGCTGTCAGTACTTTAGTCAGGGTGCATAGTTCAGTCTTTATATGTGTCTTGTCTGCCAGGCATTTGGTTCTGGCGAGTAGTGTTTTGGCCATGGAGTTTATCTGTGCTGGATGGTGGTGGGATTGGCGTTGAGGTCACGGTTGGTGTTTGTTTTCTTCTGGTATATGGTGCGTCCTAGTGTGCAATCTGTTTTTTTGTAGATTGGTACATCTAGGAATGGTAGTTGTTTGGTTGTTTCCATTTACTAGGAGTCAAGCTGCACTAAAAGCCTTCAATACAGGAAACACAATGTTGCCAGCCAATCAAGACAAAAAAAGCCACAAAACAGACAGAAGATATTAGAAATACCAATCAAGCAGAACACAGGAAACTCTAAGACCAATAAACACAGACCAAGACTCCCAACCAATCAGGATGAAGAAAAAACCATTCTGGCACAGCAGTAGGCTAGCACCGAATTTAAAACAGAAACAGCTGTGAAAGTCTGACTCACAGACAAACACTATATAGAAGTCTAATGATGGCAGATGAGATTCTGCTGAAACGTTGCTACAACTTTAAAAGCACAACTATAATGACGTGGGAAAATACCCGAACAAAGCTGAATACCAAACATATATATATATATACACCTATACCTATATCCATACATACATATGTATGTACGTACGTACATACATAATACATACATACAGACACATCCCTTACAGATTGTTTAAAGACATCGGTGTCAGTTCTGTAACACATTCATCAATTGCCACAGAAAAAATGTAAAGGAATATATGAATTGATACTTTGAGGATTCAGAGTACGAACAGAGAGGGAGGGAAAAGTCTGATCTGTATTGATTAAGAATTAAAAGTTTTCCAACTTTGAAGGATTTTATCTCATTGTGAACTTGTCCAGATTCCTTTGAATTGAGGCTAATCTTCCAATGTTCTTTGCTTTCTCTTACTCCCCTATTATTTTTGCATGCATAATCCTTTCCACTGACAAGGATAAAGAAAGTGCTGTCAGTGAGCTTGCAAAGGACTACTCCTTAATGATGTTTGCTTATGCTTTGGAGGTTGTGTGGGTTTTTTCCCTACTTTTTTTAAATTTTCATTTCTCACTGCAGCATAGACAGGAACCAAAGCTTCTGCCCCAGAAGAAAAATAAACTCGTCTCACTAAACTCCTTCAGTGGGGAGACAGAAGAGAGAACAATAAGTCTAATGCTTTCCACTGTAGGTGTTCATTTCTAACACAACAATGCCCAAATGATGCCAGGTTCATCATGACATCAAGGCACAAGCTCTGCTTTCTCATACTCACATTGCAACCTGAAACGCAAGTTTCTATCATGCCATCATAATACATTTACATTTATGCAGAAACCCAAGATAACTTCTCTACCCTGTCCGTGGTAACTGTCTTCTTCCTTTTTGACTCACTGGGCACATAAGAAGAGGACTATCAACACATGGTATTAAGTGCTCTTCCCATGGCAGGCGTATCTTCCAGGACCTAGATTCTAGAAAGAATGGAAGTGGTGCTCAAGGCACTCATTCAAATTTATATTCATGAAATTCAGGGAGGTGAGCAGTCGGGGTTAATGTTCATCTCATCAAAGAGGTTCAGATTGTCAGGAATTAAGCATAAATTAGTTCCAAATGTAGCTCTCTACATTAGAGCTAGGACAATTACTCAAAAAAATTGCAGCAATCCTGTGTTAGGTTATGCAGATCTTTGTACAGCTGTGATGGCAGGGCTTGGAGGTTGCTTTGGGTATTTTTGTACATATTATACCATCTCTAACATTCCTTCTCTCCATTAAAGACGTAAAAAAAAACAAGGTATTTTCCCAATTTGGTTAAGGAACATGGGGGGAAATGCACAGTCTTCAACAGCAGGATGGTACTGAATGAATAAAGCTTTACAGTTTGGATAACAAAGGATCACCAGGCATGCATGAGTGAGTAGCTAATCTTCAGAGATAAGACACAACATAAACTTTAGGAATCATCCAAATTCTTTTTTAAAAAATTTTTAAAAAAATTCTTTGTTGAAATTCAAGATATTAAAAAAATTACGAAATTTTAAAAAGATTTGCAAAAGTTTCTGTAGAAGAAATTATGTCACTATCTTTCAACATCACTTTCTTGGCAGTACATAAATGCCATAGATACACATAATATTTGACAGTTAATTATAGTATTAGTGGTATTAATTCACAGTGCTTTGCTACTACTAATAAACAAAACTATTTCATCTTTATAGGTCAATAGTTCGAGTACGAAAAGGAGTATCATGTTAATACTAGGGGTGTGTGTTTATATGTGTGTATATATATACATGTGTGTGCGTGTGTGTGTGTGTGTGTGTGTATGGTGTTCAGCTTTGTTCGGGTATTTTCCCACATCATTATAGTTGTGCTTTTAAAGTTGCAGTGACGTTTCGGCAGAATCTCATCTGCCATCATCAGGCTTCTGTATTGTGTTCGTCCGTGAGTCAGACTTTCAGAGCCGTTTCTGTTTTAAATTTGGGGCTAGCCTACTGCTGTGCCAGAATGGTTTTTTCTTCATCCTGATTGGTTGGGAGTCTTGGTCTGTGTTTATTGGTCTTGGAGTTTGCTGTGTTCTGCTTGATTGGTGTTTCTAATATTTTCTGTCTGTTTTGTAGCTTTTTTGTCTTGATTGGCTGGCAACATTGTGTTTCCTTTATTGGAGGCTTTTAGTGCGGCTTGGCTCCGAGTAAATGGATGGCCATCATTTATTAGGAAGCTAGGTGTCAGCTGGGTGCCTGGTTGAGGTGTGTTTGAGCTGAAGCTATCAGGGGGAGTCTGTTTGTGCCCAGGTGTTTGCCTGGCTTGTGGTGTGGAGATGTTTTGTTTGAGAGTGCAGGCTTCCAAATAATTGAGTCTGGTGGAGTCAACTCTTCTATTCATGCTTTCAGGTATTTTTTCAATCTCTATGGCTTCTCTGATAATTCTGTAGCTGGAGTTTTCTATAGTGGCTAGGGTTTTGGTGCCATTGAAGTCGATGCTATGACCTGTGGCTTTCATGTGTTGGACTAGTGAGGAAGTGTGTTCCAGCTTTTTTATTGCATTTTTGTGTTCATCTAGGCAGGTACTTATTCTTCTATTGGTCTGTCCAATGTATGTGGCAGGGCATAATGCACAGGGACTTCATATATGCCTTGGTTTTCCAGGTCAATTTTATTTTTGGGGTTTCTTAGGATGGCTGCTATTTTTCTATCTGTTTTGAAGGCAGTCTTGATGTGATGCCTGTGTAGTGACTTACTGATTTTTTCTGCAGTACCTCTTAAGTAGGGCAGGACAGCTGTTCCATAGATCTGTTCATCTTCTAGGTCTCCATTATGTCTCAGTGTGTTTTTGTGGATCAAGCCAGTGATTTTGCTTTTGTGGAAACTGTTGGCTGTCAGTACTTTAGTCAGGGTGCATAGTTCAGTCTTTATGTGTGTCTTGTCTGCCAGGCGTTTGGTTCTGGGATTAGTGTTTTGGCCATGGAGTTTATCTGTGCTGGGTGGTGGTGGGATTGGGCGTTGAAGTAGTGGTTGTTGTGTGTTTTCTTCTGGTATATGGTGTGTCCTAGTGTGCAATCTGTTTTTTTGTAGATTAGGAATGGTAGTTGTTTGGTTGTTTCCATTTCCATGGTGAATTTGATTTTGGGGTGTGTGCTGTTTAGTTGTGTTAGGAAATTGTTTAGGTTTTCTTTCCCATGGGGCCAAATAACAAATGTGTCATCGATGTATCTTAGCAATAGTTTGGGTTTGTGGGTGGCATTGGCTAGGGCTCTGGATTTGAATTCTTCCATGAACAGGTTTGCAATGACAGGTGACAGTGGTGATCCCATATGGGCTCCTTCAATTTGCTTTTATCTTTGTCCTCTGTATATGAAATATGTGTTGGTTAAGCAGTATTCTGTTAGTTCCATGAGGTGTTTGGGTGGTTGGTATTTATTTTTGATTATTTTGAGAGTTTCTTTTGTCGGGACTTGAGTGAATAGTGAAACCACGTCGAAACTTACAAGCAGATCTTTTTGTTCCATGTATAGATCTTTGATCATTTCCAAGAGGTGGTATGAGTTTTGTACATGTGAAGCTGCTGCTTCAGCATGGGGCTGTAGCTGTTTTGCTAAGTGTTTAGCTAGGTTTTGTAGTGGCGCTCTTCTGGAGCTAACAATGAGTTTAAGAGGTATCCCTTCTTTGTGTATTTTTGGGAGACAGTATAGTTTGGGGCATCTGGAAGATTTTTCTCTTGGGATGATACACACACACACACACACACACACACACATATATATGTATGGCATTCAGCTTAGTTCGGGTATTTTCCCACGTCATAGTAGTGGTGCTTTTAAAGTTGTAGCAACATTTCAGCAGAATCTCATCTGCCATCATCAGGCTTCTGTATAGTGTTTGTCTGTGAGTCAGACTTTTACAGTGGTTTCAGATTTAAATTTGGGGCAGCCTATTGCTGTGTCAGAATGGTTTTTTTCTTCCTCCTGATTGGTTGAGAGTCTTGGTCTGTGTTTATTGGTCTTGGAGTTTGCTGTGTTCTGCTTCTAATATCTTCTTTTGGGGGGGGGCTCTTTTTGTATCTTGATTGGCTGGCAACATTGTGTTACTTTATTGGAGGCCTTTAGTGCAGCTTGGCTTCGGGTAAATGGACAGCTATCATTAGTTAGGAAGCTGGGTTTCATCTGGGTGCCTGGTTGGGGTGTGTTTGAGATGGAGGTATCAGGGGGGATCTGTTTGTGCCCAGGTGTTTGTCTGGCTTGTGGTGTGGAGATTTTTTTGTTTGTGAGTGCAGGCTTCCAAATGATTGACAGCCTGGTGGAATCATCTCGATCATTTGGAAGCCTGCACTCACAAACAAAAAAATCTCCACACCACAAGCCAGACAAACACCTGGGCACAAACAGATCCCCCCTGATACCTCCATCTCAAACACACCCCAACCAGGCACCCAGATGAAACCCAGCTTCCTAACTAATGATAGCCGTCCATTTACCCGAAGCCAAGCTGCACTAAAGGCCTCCAATAAAGTAACACAATGTTGCCAGCCAATCAAGATACAAAAAGAGCCCCCCCCAAAAAAGAAGATATTAGAAGCAGAACACAGCAAACTCCAAGACCAATAAACACAGACCAAGACTCTCAACCAATCAGGAGGAAGAAAAAAACCATTCTGACACAGCAATAGGCTGCCCCAAATTTAAATCTGAAACCACTGTAAAAGTCTGACTCACAGACAACACTATATAGAAGCCTGATGATGGCAGATGAGATTCTGCTGAAACGTTGCTACAACTTTAAAAGCACCACTGCTATGACGTGGGAAAATACCCGAACCTGCGTAAGATTGGAAGTATCTAGGCAACGTTTCGATGAAGTCTCATTCATCATCTTCAGGCTTGGTCTTCAGCTTTGTGCTTCTCAGAGTGATGTGAGCTTGCAGCTGCTTCTTCCTTTTAACTGTTTGTGGGGGGGTGACTTGATTAGGTGGGGGCTTGGCTGTGTTCTGATTGGGTGGAGGTGTGTTCTCATTGGTTGGGGGTTTGGCTGTGTTCTGATTGGGTGGAGGGTTGGCTGTGTTCTGATTGGCTGGAGGTGTGCTCTGTTCAGGTGGGGGCTTGGTTGTGCTCAGGTTAGTCTTAGTTGCTGGGGGATTTGAGCTGGTGAGCTGTGATCTTGCTGTTTGGCTTCGAGTTTGTGGTCGTGCTGCACTTCATGGTGGGGGTCAGTTTGCTTCATGTATGGCTCAGAGGGATTTGAAGTGGGTAGTGATGTAGCTGCAGTGCGGCTTCTGGTCCGTGGTCGTGTCTCATCTTCTGTGTGGGAGTGAGTCACCACATACATTGGACAAACTAACAGAAGAATAAGTGCACGCATTGAAGAACATAAGAACTCAATCAAAAAGGAAGAACCAACCTCTTCCCTGGTCCAACACCTCAAAGCCACAGGACATGAGATTGACTTTAGAAACACCAGAACTATCGGCAAAACTGAACACTTCAACAACAGCATAATCAGAGAAGCCATAGAGATAGAAAAACACCCACACAGCATGAATAAACAAGATGACACCTCCCGCCTACAAGCCATTTGGAAACCCGCCCTCATGAACAGACGAGTATCTAACATGAAGAATGACACCAGACCCACACCCAAGAGGGCCATACAAAATGCTACCACCACACTTCCATGTAGAAAGCAGACTCACACCCACACAGAAGATGAGACACGTCCACGGACCAGAAGCCGCACTGCAGCTGCATCACTACCTGCTTCAAACCCCTCCGAGCCATACATGAATCGAACTGACACCCACCATGAAGATGCGGCACGACCATGAATGCGAAGCCAAACAGCAAGATCACAGCTCACCAGCTCAAATCCCCCAGCAACTAAGACTAACCTGAGCACAATCAAGCCCCCACCTGAACAAAACACACCTCCAGCCAATCAGAACACGGTCAACCCTCCAACCAATCAGAACACAGCCAAACCCCCAACCAATGAGAACACACCCCCACCCAATCAGAACACAGCCAAGCCCCCACCCAATCAAGTCACACCCCCACTAACAGTTAAAAGGAAGAAGCAGCTGCAAGCTCACATTACTCTGAGAAGCACAGAGCCGAAGACACAAGCCTGAAGATGATGATTGAGAGTTCATCAAAACGTTGCCTAGATACTTCCAATCTTATGCGGGATCCTCAGGCTGGTGCTTTCGTGCCAGTGCAAGAAATGTGTGATTGAAGCTGCTGTCTCTCTATAAATACTGGTGGTGGGGGCTGGTGTGCTGGGCTGGTTGGCTGTGCTGCTGCCTCTTGATTGGTTGATGGAGTTGGCAAAAACAGGTCTTCAGTGCCTTTCAGAAGAGTGCTAGAGTGGGGGCCATTCTAATCTCCGGGGGAATGAAACAGAGAAACAGAGCCACCACAGAGAAGGCCCTTCATCGGGGTCCCACCAGGTGTATCATCCTCAGGGGTGGGATCCACAACTTTCCCTGCCTCCTCACTCTAATGGGTCGGGTAGATGTGACTGGTAAGAAGTGTTTCCTCAGATAACCCATATAACATAAAATAACAATTACAGTAAATAGAATTGAGTAGCAGATGATATAAAAAAATCTCTACTTGAACCCTGAAATAGAGCTACTGGAGTAGATAAATACAGATAGTTTTTGACTTATAACCACAATTTGGGCCAGAATTTGTGTTGGTAAGCAAGATGGCTGTTGTGAGTTGCACCTGATTTTGCAATCTTATTTGCCATGGTGGTTAAGCCAATCACCATAGCTGTTAAGTGAACCATACAGTTGTTAAGCAAACCCATCTTTCCCCCATTGACTTTGCTAGTTGGAAGTCCCCTGGGGAGATTGCAAATGGTCAGCATATGACCCTGGGATGATGCAACTGTCATAAATACATGCCGGTGGCCAAGTATGCAAATTTTTACCATGTGACCATGGGGATGAAGGAAATAATGTTGATAACTACAAGGACTGGTTGTAAGTCACTCTTTTCAGTGCCATTGTAACTTCAAATAGTTGCTAAATGAGTGATTGTAAGTCATGGACTATCTGGATATAACCTACTATGATATAAAGTACCTTCTGTAGGAGATGACCAGGTTGAGTCCAAGAGAGGGATCAAATGTATCGGTCTTGAGTCCCTTTGCATCCCCAATTCAGACCATTTGAATGGACTTTTATGTACTGCCAGTTTGCTTGGACTGTTAGTATGTCAGATTCTTGTAGAGATCTTAAGCTTGCAATATAACTTTATGCCCATTTGAACTGCTGAGTCTTCTGATTTCCCTAGCAGTTGACATCTTCCTCCAGATCTACATAAAAATACATTGAGTTGGAAGAATAGAGACAAATATATGTACATATATGTTTATATTTCAGTGTAAGTTCACTCAATCAGGATTCTCAAACGAGATAAATAGTAAACGAGATAAATAGTCAGTATTTCAGTCCTTTGAAGGGGCCATCTTGTCTCCTGGTCTTCTGCTCATCCATTTGATAACCAGAGTCTAAATAAATTGCCTTCAGCTTTAGTCCCTGCTGTCTGCTCTCCTTCTTCCTTCACACGCACACTTCAAACACAAGCAATAATTAGTTTTGGGCAAGCAAAATCAGAGGCTAAGAAAGACAAATTGTTTTTCTTCTCCTAAAAGTGCTCACAAAAACCCACCCCATTTGGCTAGTTCTATCACTTAAGTTAAAAATCTGCAGGCTTTCAGGAGGAAAAATATGTTGTTCTTTATGGCACATTGCTCAAATACACTTAAACTCTTGTCATATGGGAAGGCAGTTACACAGGGAGGGTATGCTTGGTTGCCTATTGCAACATGCCTTTGACAATCTGCATGGAGGGAAGGGGTCTCTGATGTATTCACAACTTTGTATGGCCACCATTTATTTGTTTAAAAAATAACTAACTTAGCTTTTGTAGTGTTGCACATCCTCTTTTATTTTAAAAACGGATTTCTCAAGCGAAATCATGAAAGCACAATGAAGGCTTTTACAAACGATTTGCCTATTACAGATCAGTTTCTAAATTTATGACATTATTTGCAAAGGAGACTAAAAATATTCCTGGAATATGATTTCTTTGCACTACGGGAACAAATTGTGACCCCCTTTACTATTTTTCATACAGCAAAAACAATGCCAACAATAAGAGCAGAAACATAAAACAGTATCTGCAAACTACTATTGTAAAACACAGGAGTAACACTTTCTAGCAGAAAGTGAAGATTTTGAGGAGTTCTAATCTGGCAGGAATTTTGACAGAAATTATACTAAATCTTTGGCAGATAGAAATTCTGAATGATCTAAATATTATTCTCTCAGAATGGGATCCTATCCAAATCCAACAATCTCATTAAAATACAAACTATGTGTTACCACACTACAATATGATGATGATGCAAAGGAAAAAGGATGGATAGGTGAAGAAGAATATCTATGAAAATAAAGTGGAAACAGCTACCCAAGAGAGCTGAAAAATGTTATGACTCGCATAATGGGTGATTATTTATCTCATTTTCCATTGGGTGGTTCTATATATAAGAATTGTGGTGATGCATTGGTTAGAATGCAGATTGACTCTGCTCACTGCCAGGAATTCTATCCTGACTGGTTCAAGGTTGACTCAGCCTTCCATCCTTCTGGGGATGGTAAAATTAGGACCAGGATTGTTGGGGGCAATATGCTGACTCTGTAAGCTGTTTAGAGAGGGCTGTAAAACACTATAAAGCAGTATACAAGTCTAATGCTATTGCTGTTATAGGAACTGCAAAATTGATGCATACAGGTGGCTTCCCATTATGTTAATATATTTATTTTCATCTTACAATGTTTCTGCCTTGTATTTTGGTCTGCAGCAATAGTCCTTTGAGATAGATTAAGCTGAGAAAGATTGACTGCCCTCAAATCCCTGCACAATGAACATTCCTCTCAGAGCCAGTTCAACACCTCAACCACTATACCACACTGAAACTCCATTATGTGGCTATTTGTTACTTGCACAGTCAGCCAGATGTTTAGACTGGATTTGGTATTTTTATCCACCTATCAAATCCTCCACAAGGAGATAGGCAGGTTGTTGCTGTTAAAGATATTGTTGCAGGATGAAAGATGTTCCAAGTAAAGCTGCCTGTTACAATTGACTAATGGGGATTTTACAATTGACTAATGGTGTTCAAGTGATGTTGATGAAGCTTCTCAGCAGGCAGGCAGGCAGAATTGTCTGGAAGCTGAGTCATGGCAATTGAACTTCTTTTCTTGTTGATTTGAAATGTTTTACTGCTTATCCAAGTAGCTTCTTCAATCTCAACTAGTTGGTTAGGGGAATATATGTCCATATATGTCCTCCAAGAGGTTTTATTTATTTAATCTTGTTCGTTAAGTGAGTCCGTAGTCTTAAAAAGTTGTTGCTCTTAAATCCTTTCTCCTTGATGGGTCATTGACTGTGGGTTCCCTGGTGAACTTGTGAAGCAGTCTTAATCTCCCTGGGGCTGATGAAAGAGCAGGATAAAAAATGGGGGACAGGTTGGGTCTGTAGCTTCCATCTCTATTGACAGAAGGATTTTCCATTTTGGCATAAATAGACTCCTTCACTCCTCTCTCAAACTATCTATCTTCCCTGTTTAAAATGGGAATATTATTGTCCTCAAAAAAGTGTCCTTTTACTTTTAAATGGAGGCATACTGCTGAATCTGCTCCTGTGGTGTTGTTTCTCCTGGGCTGTTCTCTTGTGTAAAGGCAGGGGTGGGATGCTACTGGTTCAGCCTGGTTCTATAGACCAGTAGCTCTGAAGAACAGCTGACACCAAACCGTTCTCTCTGAAGATCCTCTTTTCTTTGGTTGGGCCCAACCACATGCCCAGGCTCTAGGCAGGAGATGGTGATTGCTTGCAGGAGAAGTTGTTTTACAAGTACCGTGCATATCTACAAAGCGCACACTCACCGAACTGGTTTTTATGCCAGTAGGATCCCACCCCTGTGTAAAGGTTGTTTGGTTTCTCCAGTATAGAGAATACTCTGAATATTCCTCGATGTACTGGATTGCATAGCCATATACCACATTACCCTTCTTATGTTTTGGTGTCTGATTTTTAAGGTGGACAAATCTCTGTTTCATTGGGTTGGTGAGTTTGAAGGACACAGGTAAGTGGCGTTTTCCAAATATCCATTTTAGCTTCTCTGATACATTGACCATATAAGGAATGACCATGTTCTTCTGTGGACTCTAAGTCTCAGCTCTGTCTGCTATTCTTTTGTTGAATCCAGATGCTGATTTAATAAGGACTCAATTAGCCTTAAACACTCTTTTCCAACAACAAACTTTAAATGCTATTTGTGTCCTGGGAATAGAATTCCACATCAAGTTTTGTCCATAGCTACTGTCCTACTCCTTTTGTATTTTGTATTAATGCATATAAAAAGGAGGTAATCATGATATTCCCCCAGCCCTGAAGATACCACTGATTACAAGATAATGTTTTCATATACCAGTTGCAGAATACCTCAAGGAATCCAGTTGGCCACTATCAGAAACCATATGCTGATCTAAGCTTGATCCTGGCCTGATGTGGAACAGTTGTTCCTTGGTTTTGTATCAGCAATCCATGGCTAAGATTAATTCAGAAAGGATCAAAATGGAGTGAGCGTAGATCATGCATAAAACAAAGAAAGCTAACATTTAATATCAATTTGTTAGTGGTTCTAATGGCCCCAAATTCCCAGGATACAATATTAATGTTCACATGATAAATTAAGCTGTGTCTGATAAGACAATCACAATTTTTAAAGCTGTCATTAGAAATTATTGTAATTAGGACAAACTGTATAAATATAGTTTGAAATTGAGACCCAAGTGAATTGGAAATTAAGGGGTACATTATTATTTTGAAGGGCAGGTATCTGTACAGATAGTTTACTTTAACCATTAGTGTGAATTCATATGCATAAATCACAGCAGAGATGCACTGTAGTCATTGTGTCCGTATTTACATAGCAAAGACACATTGTGTGTGGGATTTTGTATTACCCCTGAATAAAATTAAGAAGTACTTAATTCAGAATATGGAAATTGCTAAAACTGCAAGTTGATGGAAGGGAACACCATCTTTGGACAATCATGTGCAATTGCAATTTATCTAATCAGGAATGTTTTTGCTTTTCAACTAAAAAGTTGGAGGGAAGGTATGTCATTCTCTTTTCTATGTTTATTTTTTATTTTATTTATTTTTATTTGTCAATTGCTTACAATGTAATAGGTATAAGTAAAAACATAGTTATGAATACATGGATACATATAAGAAAAATTATATATATACATATATATATATGTGTGTGTGTGTGTGTGTGTTTGTGTGTGTGTGTGTGTTTTCTTAAGTTTTCGCGGGTACTTACATGTCTGGCATTCAGCTTTGTTCGGGTATTTTCCCACGTCATAATAGTGGTGCTTATATATAAACAATAGGACAGGGATGGTAGGCACGTTGATGCGCTTATGCACACACACACAGACCTCTTAGAAAAGGGGTGAGGTCAATAGTAGACAGTCTAAGGTTAAAGTTTTTGGGGTTTGGGGAAGAAACCACAGAGTCAGGTAGAGTATTCCAGACATTGACCACTCTGTTGCTGAAGTCGTATTTCCTGCAATCAAGTTTGGTGTGATTAACCTTGAGTTTGTATCTATTGTTTGCTCCTGTATTGTTATGGTTGAAGCTGAAGTATTCATTGACAGATAAGTCATTTCAATGTATGATTTTATATACTATACTTAGATCAGACCGAAGGCGGCGTAGTTCTAAGTTTTCTAGGTATAGAATTTCGAGTCTGGTGGCCTAAGGTATTCTGCAATGAGTAGAGGAGTGAAATATTTCTGGACTTTCTCAACTATGTTAATATCAGATACATAATGTGAGTTCCAGACTGATGAGCTGTATTCAAGTATTGGTCTAGCAAATTTTTTGTATGCTCTAGTTGTTAGTATAATATTACCAGAGAAAAAGTTATGTAAGATTAGGTTAACAACTCTTAACGCCTTTTTGGCTATGTAGTTACAGTGGTCTCTAGCACTTAGGTCATTAGAGATGAGTATTTCAAGATCTTTGACAGAGTTTGAATCATCAACAAGGTCTTGACTATTCAGCCTGTATTTTATTTTCTGATTTATTTATTTTTTGCCAATATGTAGGACAGAGCATTTATTTGTTGAGATTTGAAGTTGCCATTTGTTTGACCATTCTGATACATAGCCAAGGTCTTTTTGAAGGGTAGCAGTATTGTTGAATAGCTTTACATCATCAACGAAGAGAACGCAGTTGCTCTTTATATGATCACAGAGGTCATTTATGTAGAGTATGAAAAGAGTTGGTCCTAGAACACTGCCTTGGGGGACACCACTGTTGACAGGTACAGAATTTGATAGGACGCTCCCAATTTTGACCATTTGTTGTCTGTTTGACAGGAATGCTTCTATCCAGTAATGCAGGTGTCCAGAGATACTGTAAGATTTTAGTTTTAGGAGTAGTTTGTCGTGTACTACTGAATCAAAGGCTTTACAGAAGTCTATGTAGATTGCATTTGTTGCTTTGCCCTGATTGAGTTGTGTAGTCCATATGTTTTTGCAGTGTAAGAGTTGCAGATTACATGGTAGTTTTTTCCTGAAACCAAATTGTTTGTTAGAGAGTAGGTTGTTTGTTTCTAAGTGGAGGATGATGGATTGGTTAATAATTGATTCCATGACTTTACAGGTCATGCAGCATAAAGAGATTGGTCTGTAATTTTCAACCAGGCTGGGGTCTCCCTTTTTGAAGATGGGGATGACGTGGCTTGTGACCATAGTTTTGGCAAGGAGCTGGTCCTGTAAGATTTTTCAAAGATTATGCTTAGAGGTTCGGCTATGGCAGTGGGTAGCTTTTTTAAGAAATAGGCACATATTCCGTCTGGTCCAAAAGATAGAGATGGTTTTAGATTGCACAGTGCTTTTTCAACAATGTCTTCTGTAAAATCGATATGTATTAGATCATTGTAGTTATCTGTGGTTTAACTAGGAAATACTGAGCATGATCCATTGCTGTTTACAAATACTGAGCCAAAGAATGTGTTAAAGAAGTTGGCTTTAATAGTGTCATCATTGCAGTCTTTACCATTAGGTCCTTTCAGGGGTGGAATGGACCTTGAGTCTTTTAGTTTGTTGTTTATAAAATTGTAGAAAGCGCGGGTGGAATTGGTGCATAGAAGATTTTCTTCTTGTTTAATGTGATAATTGGTGCATTCCGTTTTTATCTGGTGGCATAAATTTTTGTATCAACTTTTGAAGTTGGCAATATGACCAGAATTGTTTTTCCTCCAAAGTGATTTCTTTTTGGATTGAAGCTTCCTTATTGTTTTGGGTAATTTGTTTTTTCTGGTTTTGGGAGTTGTTAATGATACATATAGTTTGACTTTTTTGACTTCAAGTAAAAATATGTTGTAATGGTCTTCTAAAGTATTGCATCCAGAGAATAGAAATTGCCAATCAAGGGATGAGAGATCGTTGTTTATAAGATCATAGTTGCCTTTTTTGAAGTTATAATTGGGGATTCCATCGTTGTGATGATTTTTGTGTGGACGTATGTTGAGACAAAAGTCAATCATGTTGTGGTTGGAAAAGGATTCTTTAATTTATATTCCATAAATTGAATTCAAACTATTGCAGAAGATGAGATCGAGGCAGTTGTTAAGTCTAGTGTTGTTGGTTACTAGTTGTTCTAATCCCAGATTTGTTACTGCATTGTAGAAGATTGCATGTGTGGGTTCAGTTTTACATTCGTTAAGGGTCCAGTTAATATGAAGTAGGTTGAAGTCACCAAGAAAGATAAAAGCGTGTGGGCAGGATGCTGCCCATGTTAGTAGTATATTTAGCTTGTTTGCATGTTCAATATCATAATTAGGGGCTCTGTAACATCGTACAAACCAAAATGTGATATTTAAGGACAGTTCACAGACAATGGTCTCAGGAATAGCAATCTCCTGAGTTACTTGGATGTTTTTTAGATGAAGGGACTTTTTATAGATGATAGCAACACTACCTCCTCTACAGATTTCATGATCTGATTGGTAAACATGATAGTCTCTTACTGTAATAATGGAGTCAGGGAGAGATGCATTGAGCCATGTTTCACAGACAAATATAATGTCGAATTTATCTGTATTTAGTAAGAGGAGAAATTCAGGTATTTTATTTACAAGGCTTCTTGCATTGAGTAGCTTGCATTTAAGGCCAGTTGTGATTGGAATAGAGGTAATTATGGGCATGCATGCCTAGTTTTGAGTGATGTTGGATTGGATGGGGTTGGGTTGGATGTGGAGTTGTGGGTTCTGTGACTTTCTTTTGATGCAATCAGCTCTGTAGTCAATGTATAGGTCCTTTTCTCCATTGTCTAGATGGTTTTTGAGTTTTGCGCAGAGTTCACAGAAGCGGATTCTTTGCAGTATGGATAAGTCTGGTTTTGAGTGAAGTTTTTAATGGTTGGGATTGGTTTTTGCAATGGCATTTATTGTATGAATGAATATGTGTTTGCTGGACTCATTTTT
Organism: Hydrophis major; assembly: GCA_033807585.1. Lineage (NCBI taxonomy): Eukaryota > Metazoa > Chordata > Lepidosauria > Squamata > Elapidae > Hydrophis > Hydrophis major. Next base: position 78,695,043 of record CM066329.1, read on the forward strand.
GCATATAACTCTACAAAATCTTGGGGCCACAGAGCCATCATTGTATTTGAACCCATGGCCATCTCTGGTTATTTCAATGATATTTTCAGGAGAGATGTTTGTTGTATTAGAGTTGCTTATGATATCATGAACTGTAGTGATGTCATCTGGTTCATTGGTGTCTTCAAGACCAAATAAGGCAGCATTTGGACGTTTCTGTTCACGTTCCATGGTGCCTCTGATGAGTAAGGAGATATTATTTGTGGAATTATTTGAAGGGATACTAATTGTTGGTGGCTGTGGTTTGGTGGTTATTTTTGATTGTAGTTGTGATTGTAGTTGAGGTAGTGGTTGTGGTTGTTGTGGGATTTGATTTTGAGCTGATAGGTACTCACTTATCTGTGCTGTATTTTTTTTTTCAAGAGAAATTAGGCTTGCTTGTATAGTTGTATATGTTAACTACACCAGAGTTCCCCAACTTTTCCAGTTTTGCGGACTGGCTGGCAAGAAGGGAGAGGGGATGGTTCCGCATGAGTAACAGGCACGTGTATGTGTGCAGCTCCATTTGCATTCTCCTGCAACTTCTGTAGCCCTGTTTCAAATAGCTCAATGCCCAGTAGTGGGTCAGGGGTTGGAGTCCGCTGAACTACACAACAGCCCTGTACAGGCTTCTGTCTAATGCAGGAATCAAAAGCTGTGTTTTTCCAGATATTGATGAACTCACATCTTTATTCATCACTCCCAAGGATTTTAGTTCAATAACATATATAGAGCCAGGCCAACAGCTAGCCCAAAAGTATTTGCAAAGAAACTTGGCCCCTTAACGAAAGAGCCTGTCTAAAGATTCTAACCCCATGATGGCGAACCTATGGCATGCGTACCAGAGGTGGCATGCAGAGCCCTCACTCCGGGCACATGAACCGTCGCCCCACTTAGCTCTGCCGCACATGCGTGCACTTGCCTCCCGCTGATCAGCTGGTATTGGGATCTCTGCTGTGCATGCATGGGGTGGCAGGGTACATGCATGGGGTCATGCATGCACGTGTGGGGGGATCACATGTGCATGCATGGGAGCGGGACTGTGGGGTCCCGCATGCATGGGCAGGGGGGTCCCGCATGCATGGGCAGGCAGGCACATGTGCATGCACAGGGTCACAGAGGATCAAATGGGGCACATGTGCAGGGCACACGCATGCATTGCAATTTGGGGGTGCACATGCAGATGCGCTTTGGGCACTTGGTTCCAAAAAGATTAGCCATCAGTGTTCTAACCTCTATAAACACAAAGTGTAAGCCGTCATTGTAATGTTTAACTGAACCTGCATTTTGCAGCTACACTGAAATGTATTCACATTAACAGCAGCATTGGATTATTTTAGACCAATTGACAAAAAGATCAAACTATTCCTCTGCTTTTTGGTTCCTTTTCCTCGATTTTTGCTTTGCCTAGTTTCAGTTTAAGAGTTATGGCACTTCTGGCTACCATCACTCATGATATTATCACTGCCAGACTGGATTTTGGTAACTCAGTCTACATGGGGATTGCCTTTAGAAACCATCCCAAAATTTCATCTGTTCCAAATTGCCACTGTCTGACCAAATAATGTCACTTAACCACAGTGTTATGGGAGATGCACTGGTGTCCATTTTTTTCCAGGTGCAGTTCATGGTGCTAGTCATAACCTATAAAATTATCTATGGCTTCCATCTGATGATCATTGAAACTACCCAGTAGAATATATGCATGAAGAGTCCTCATTCCCCATGAAATTGCAAGCACTGTTTTCTTGGAGCTACCCTCCTCTGAATAAAGTTACTCCAGAAATAAGATCAGCATCTCTACTGTTAATTTTCAGAAACATTAACATCTGACTATTTGGGCATAATCAGGGACTGAGGAATCAATTATTTTATTGCTAATGTTGAACAATTTGTCTCTGTGGTTATTTTCACAATCTTATTGGTTGCTTTTCTTTACTATTAGGTAAATAATCAAACTTCAGCATTTCACCCTTTTGTAAAAGATTCTTGTATCTCTATTTTTTTTGTTCCTTTGTTCTAAGGATACCACTTTGTTCAATGGCATGATCAGCTACTAAAGTTTGCTGGACAGTAATGGCAAACATAAATAACAAACTCAAACTTAAAATCCTACATACCTCCCTGTTGCTAAGATAAACAATACATTTATACATTAAAATGTTTCTTTCTAGTGTCTTGAATCCTGACTTTTCAGTTTCCGTCAGCTCCAAAATAAAGCAAACAAAAATCTTATTTCTCCCCACCCAAAAAGTGCAGCTTGTTTATTTTTTTAAAAAAGGTTTCTCTCGCTCCTCCTTAAGCCTTGTTTCTCCTTCCCTCCCTAGAAAACAAAGTGAAAAGAAAAAATCCCAATCGTAGTTGCAAAAACAAAACAACAGCAACAACAAACTCAAACCCACAATTGGCTGACTTATATTAAAAAATTTTCCTCCACAGACTTGATTACTGGTTTCCTTGCCTCCACCCAAAACCTCACATTTTTAATGTTTATTTACATTAAAACAGTATTTCCTTCTAGCCTGTCCTCTTCCTCCCCAAAACCCACAACTGATTTGTTTACATTAAAAGTGCTTCCTCTGTTCGCTTGCACCAAACCAACCACACACTCCATAACTGATGTGTTCACATTAAAATACTTCATCTAAGTGTTGCAACACCTGGTCCTCCTTCTTTTCTCCCCAAAGAATCAACTGAAAAAGGCCATTCCTATTAAAGTTCCTAACTAAGTGCCATATCACCCGATGACAAAATACGGCAGCCTAAGCAAAAACCCGCCTTTCCTTCATAAGACCTTGTCCTCACCAAAGCAGACAGAGCGTGCTCCTTAGGCCGGGTGTTGGAAACCCATGGCTCCAGAGCTGCATGTGGCTCTTTGGACCCTCTGCTGTGGCTCCCTGTCCCTGGAAGGTAAGGGCGACGTCAGGGGATGGGAAAGCAGTTAGGGCTGATTCTCGGCATCTCACTCTTGTTGGAGTTTCTTCCAGCCCTTGTTGGTGAGAGTGAGTGACATCAAGTTGGCCACACCCACCCAGACTTTGTGGCTCCCAGTGGTTTTTTTTCTGTGGGAAATAGGTCCAAATGGCTCTTTGAGTGTTTAAGGTTGCAGATCCCTGCCTTAGCCAAACAAGGAGAGAGGTGGAGCTTCTGGTTAGCAGTTGTCAAACTGCGCAAAAGAAGAGGCTCCCTTTTCTTTTTTTAGCCAGCTAGGCCATACCATTTACCCAGAAAATATAGAGAAGGTAAAGGCAATGAAAAAGGACAGAGGTTGGACTCCCATCTGCCGTCAGCTACAGAAACCCCAAAGTCCTTACTTCTACAGCTGCATGACACTTCTATGCCTGTATACCAAAAAAGAGGGGGGGTTTTCCAGCAGTTCTGTAAGAAGGCAAAAATATATAGGGTTGCTCTGTTAGGGCCCTCGATTCATTCCCTTGGCCTTGCGAGATCATAACCACTAAGTCAAGCAGCGAAAATAGTTTTGATTTTCAAGGTGATGTAATTTAGTTGGTCGCTTGGACTGTTGATTGCTGCAATCTACAAAATGGCTTACTTACTTGAACAATTCTGTCCTACTGTGCTTAGAGATGAAGAAATCTAATCCTTATATTTGTTTGTATGTTTTAAATCAGGTTCTGTTAACAAACAATGCCTTATAGATACAGTTGTATCCAACAATTGTGGGTTGACTAACCATTCCATACCACTGTAATTATAATAATATACTGTACTTTTCCTATAATGTATATACCACAAAGCAAAATAAATAGATTTAGGTAAATAGGGGAGATACATTCAGGGTTGACACAATCAATGTTTAGTACCTAACACCTGAATAAAATGTTTTCCTCCCAACTGCCAAGTGAAAAAGGGCATTTTTGAATTTTCAAGCGAAGAAATAAGTGCCAGATTTATTTCCTTATAAGTACCTGTGGATTCTGTTGCATTGCTTGTTAACAGATGCAAGTGGGCAATATAACTATTACACCAGGCAATAACAGAAGAAAGCCAGTGAGTTTCTAAGCAACAGCTCAGCATTGGCCACTTGTCAACACAGCTCTAAGATTTCCTCCGATAATGTAAAATGAAGAGAAGTTGGAACAGCATGGTCTAATTTCCAGGAAAAACAAAGCATGAAACTGGTGATTTACAAAATCATATTTTTGGAGATTTTTGGAGATTTCTTACAAGCACTATAGGACTAAGAACAGAAAACTGTCAAACTTTTCACTTCCAGAGCTATCAAAACTTTTACTTAGGCAGTCAAACAAAAGCAGCTAAGCATTTTCATATTAAAAAAATACAGTTCCTTAATGCCATACAAGTGGGTGTTCCTTGTGACTTTATTCTTTACCACCAGATAGTTCATTCAGTGTTGTAATGCAATGCTTTTCAAAGTCTTGACTTGAAGTCTGTCACTCCCACATGGTTGCTGAGGAACTTCTCTAAGCCTGTATAGGAACCCCTGTGGCAAGTGAGTCAATATACTGTAGTAACCGTGGTAGGATTCAAATGTTTTTACTACTGGTTCTGTGGGCATGGCTTGGTGGCATGGTGTGGCTTGGTGGGCATGGCAAGGGAAGGATAGTGTAAAATCCCCATTTCCACCCCACTCCAGGGGAAGGATACTGTAAAATCTCTATTATCTCCCCACCCCACTAACCTGCTTTCCAGCTCCGTTCTCCTGTGCAGGACAACAAAAGAAGACCCAGCTGATCAGCTGGGACTTGGGAGACAGAGAAGAGATGAGGGCGGGGCCAGTCAGAGATGATATTCTCCAGTTCACCGAGCTACTCAAAATTTCCACTACCAGATCTCCAGAACCTGCTGAGTACCACCTCTGTGTACTAAAAACTCACCTTTCTTGGAGGTTTGACACCCCACAATCTGCTGCTACTGTTAAAAAAATGAACACCAGTGTTTGGGACAGTTTGATAAGCACTGTGTTCATAGGGAGAACCGAGTGTAAATCTTAGTTTTTGCTGTGTCCGCGAAATGATGCCAGGAGTCGGTGACTTCAAATCATGCTCTTTTATTTAAAGTTGGAACCGAACTGGGGCAAAGGAAAAAGCTCGCGGCTTTTATTCCTTTAGCCGCAGCGGCCGCGGCCAATGGCACCGCTTTGAATCTCCCACGATTCGAATGGACCAATTGCGGGACATTCTTAGCGAGCCAATCGGAGCGGCTCGCCTGACCAATCAGAGTGCCCCGCGCTTTGGCCAATCAAAGCGCGGGGATCTCAAGAATGCTAATTAGGGACAGAACACCCCTCCCCTCTTGGTTCAGTCCTTACGTCGCGTAGTCACGTAGGTAGGCGGGGCTCCGTCTGAGCCTACTGGACCTGCGCAGGTCAGTCGTAGGTTGGATCCCGGCCGGTTCGGTCGGGATCTCTGCTGCTTCTGATGTCGTCGTGGGAACCGGCTGGTCGGTCAGGCCGGTCCGCTCTCCGTAGCTCCCTCCTGGGCCTCCCGGGTTGGTTGAGCTGCGGGTTTCGCCGCTCCCGCTCGGTCTTTCCGGGTCGGTCGAGCTGGCCTGGCTGTCTCTTCCTGGCGAGGGGTCGTGATGGCTGCTTTCCAGTAAGTATGGCTGGTTTATTCTTCTTTGGTTTTGGTCCCCTGGGTATTCCCTCCCCCCTTGGTTTGTGTTGTGGGGGTTGGTTTCGCCTGTTTGTGCGTCGGTGGTCTCTTGGTTGGCAGTCCTCGACCTTAATTGGTCGATGTGGCGTTTCCACGCTCGTGCGTCTGCTGTTTGTAGCCGGTACGAGTGTGGGCCTGTTATTTGTGTGATACGGCTGGTATCCATAGTGGGTCTCCCGTCAGGTTTCTTGCGTATACGGGGTCGGCGGGTGCGAAAGTTCGCTGTTTGCTGTTTGAGTCTGGGGGCTTCTCCGAGTTATACGTGGGGTGTAACCTGTCGAGTGGGGACCTTAATTTCCTCCCCATTAGTAGTTCGGCTGGGCTCTTATTCGTTGTGGTATTTGGGGTTATGTGTTGGGTGAAGAGTAGTTTGTTTATTTTCTCCTGGATCTCCCCGTGGTCTATTTTCCGGATGGTCTTCTTAGTGAATTGCACCATCCGTTCCGCCCTACCGTTCGCTGCCGGGTGCGCCGGTGCTGTCAGCGCGTGGCGGATGCCCCTTTCCGCTAGAAATTTTTCGAATTCCAGTGAGGTGAATTGGGGCCCGTTGTCGGAAACGACGACGTCTAGGAGGCCGTGAGTTGCAAAGAGTTTGTAGAGTTCCTTGATCACGGCCTCCGTGGTTGTTGTCTTCATGCTGCTTACCTCCAGCCAGTTGGAGTAAGCATCTACTGTTATAAGGAAGGTGTGTCCTTTTGTGGGCCCAGCGAAGTCTATGTGAATCCTAGACCAAGGTCCCCTTGGGGTTTCCCACTCTAGGACGGGTGCTGTGGGTGGGCTTGGCCTAGTTTCCTGGCATCGTTGGCACCTTGCTACCCAGGTCTCAATTTGTTTGTCCATCCCTGGCCACCAAGCGTAACTTCTGGCCAGGGCTTTAGTCCTAACAATGCCAGGGTGCCCCTCGTGTAGGAGTTCCAGAACCTTCCCTTGTAGCTTTTCTGGAATGACCACCCTATCCCCCCATAGTATGCACCCTTTTAATAACGAGAGTTCCGTTTGGCGGTTTCGGAATGTTTTGACGGACTCGTCGTTGTCCCTTTCCGGCCACCCTTTCTCTACCCAATGCAACACCCGCGCCAGACGTTTGTCTTTATTAGTCTCTCGGGCAATGTCTGATGCGGTTATGGGCAGGTTGGGTAGCGTCTCTATGCTGAGGGTGGTTGTCGTGGGTGCTGGGTCGGTGTCAGGTTCCGGTAGCGGCAAACGGCTTAAGGCGTCTGCATGGCAGATCGTCTTACCCGGTCTGTGTATGAGTCCGTAGTTGTAGGCTGCCAGGAACTCGGACCACCTTGTCATTCGGGGAGACAGAATGTTCGGGGTGGCCCGGTTTCCTGCAAGGATTCCCAGCAGCGGCTTGTGGTCGGTTATGATTGTGAATGTCCGGCCGTAGAGATACTCGTGGAATCTTTTTACGGCAGCAATGATAGCCAGAGCCTCTTTGTCCAGCTGGCTATAGTTCCGCTCCGGTTTGGTGAGGGTCCTTGAAAAGAATGCGATGGGCGCTTCTTTTCCGTTGGGGAGGGTATGGCTGAGGACAGCACCGACGCCGAAGGGTGATGCGTCGCATGTGATGGCCAGAGGTAGGGTCTCGTTATACTGTATAAGGACGGCATCCGAAGTGAGGAGGTCCTTTGTTCTTTGGAAGGCGGCTTGCTCACGTTTCCCCCAAGTCCAGGTCGCCGCCTTGTCCAGGAGCCTATGCAAGGGCTCCGCCACCGTCGCCTTTTGGGGCAGGAAAACATTGTAAAAGTTAAGTAGCCCCAGGAATGCCTGTAGTTCCGTCTTCGACTTGGGTGTGGGGGCTTCTTTGATGGCCTTGATTTTTTTTGGTTTGTGGGGTGAATGCCGTGACGGTCTAGGAGATATCCTAGGAATTCTCCCCGTTCCGTGTATAGTTGGCATTTCTCCCTCTTGACTTTGAGCCCGGTCTCTTTAAATTTGGTTAGGACCTCCCTTAGGCGACCCTCTAGTTTGGCTTGGTTGGTTGCTGACACTAGGACGTCGTCAAAGTAAGGTACCATCCCCTTGATACCTTGCAGTAGTCTTTCCATTAGGCTTTGGAATATTCCCAGTGCCACGCTGACTCCGAATTGGAGTCGGTTGCATTTGAATGCCCCCCGGTGGGTGACTATGGTTTGCGCTTCTGCCGTTTGCTCGTCGACTGGCAACTGTTGGTATGCCTGGGCGAGGTCGAGCTTGGCGAAAACCTTGCCCCCTCCCAGTGAGTGCAGCAGGTGTTGCACTACTGGGACGGGGTAGGCGCTTTGTTGTAGCGCGCCATTTAGGGTGGCCTTATAGTCCCCACAGATCCTCACCGACCCATCGGACTTGATTGGGGTGACTATGGGGGTCTCCCACCGGGCATGGTCTATTGGCTGTAGGACCCCTTGTTTGACGAGCTTGTCAATTTGCTCGTCTATCTTGGGTTTAAGTGCGAATGGCACCCGCCTTGGTTTCAGGCGTTTTGGGGGGATGTTTGGGTCTAGGTTGAATGATATAAGGGGCCCTCGGTACTTGCCTAGGTTTCCGTCAAAGACCTCTTGGAATTCCCGGGCCAGTTGCTGCTCCCAACTGTCGTCGGTGACGTGGTCGACTCCCGTGACTGCGATGCCGAGCGGGGTGAACCATTGCAGTCCCAGTAGGCTTGGGCAGTCGCGGTCAACGATTGTCAGGGGAAGCCTTTCGGTGTGCCCTTTATATGTGATGTTGAAGTGTTTGGTTCCGACTACCGGGATGCGGTTTCCCTGGTAGTCCTTTACAATGAGTCTCTGGCTGTCTAGGTTCCTCCTTTGGAGGGTAGGCACCAAGCGCTTTATTTCATGCCATGCTATCATGGAGAGGTAGGACCCGGAGTCCACCTCCATTTTGCATGGCTGGCCCTCGATGCCTACCTCCACGTGGACCTTCCAGGCGTCATTGGTTATGGCGTGTCCGATGGTGACCATCTGATGGGTCTCCTCTCTTCGCCGGTTATCGCCGCCTCGCAGGGATCGTCCGTTCCGGTCCCATCTGTTGTCCGAGGGGCGATCTCTGGTCCGGGGTGGTGTGTTCTCTCTCCTCCGGTCGCTCTGGTCCCATCGTGCCGGGCTGCGGTTCTTTTTTAGGCGGCAGACATGGGCGATGTGTCCCTTCTTGTCGCAATGCCGGCAGATCGATTCGAAAAACCGGCATTCTGAACTGGGGTGGTCGCAACTGGCACAGTTGGTCCTCGACTTACGACCCCGCCGGTTCCGTGGGTCGCAGCCTGTCTGGAGGCGATGGATGTTCTCCTCGTCATCAGAAGTGCCCGATGCTGAGTGGAAGTCGCCTGGTGGGTGGTCGTCTCGGGTCGGGCCTCGGTCGACCTCGCAGGGTTATTGTTTCCACTGCAGCCCCCAGTGTTCGGTCTGCGCATGCGGTCGGCGGATGTTCGGGTTGCTTCGGCGGCTGCGGCTGCGGTGAGGGTGTCTGCTAGGCTGATGTTGCCCTTGGCCATCAGCCGGCTCTGGAGGACGGGGTCTCACAAACCGAGCACGATTCTGTCTCGCAGGGCGTCGTTCAGGTTGTCGAATTCGCAGAGCCCTCCTAGGTGCCGTAGCTCGGCGACGGAGTCGCTGAAGCTCTCACCCGACCATTGGTCCCGACGGTAGAATTCGTTGCGTCGGATCAGGATGGGTACCTCTGGAGCGTAGTGCCGCCGAAGTATTGGCTCGAGGACGTCCCAGTCCATCGCGGTCGCATCGGCGGGTTTGGCAAGCGCCTTGGCCATCTTGAATACCTCGGTCCCGCAGTGGGTCAGGAAGACGGCACGCTTCATGGGGCCGGTGGCGTCCTTCAGGTCGCTGCACTCGAGGAACATGAGGAATCGGTCGGAGTACAATTCCCAGTCCTCGGTGGCGGGGTTGAAGGGTGCGGGGGGTGCGATTTTCGCCATCATGGTGGTTCGTCTGGCTTCCGTCGGACACGTGGTTTGGTTCAGGGTCTGGATCCCACCTTCGTCGCCAGTGTTGTGTCCGCGAAATGATGCCAGGAGTCGGTGACTTGAAATCATGCTCTTTTATTTAAAGTTGGAACCGAACTGGGGCAAAGGAAAAAGCTCGTGGCTTTTATTCCTTTAGCTGCGGCGGCTGCGGCCAATGGCACCGCTTTGAATCTCCCGCGATTCGAATGGACCAATCGCGGGAGATTCTTAGCGAGCCAATCGGCGCGGCTCGCCTGACCAATCAGAGTGCCCCGCGCTTTGGCCAATCAAAGCGTGGGGATCTCAAGAATGCTAATTAGGGACAGAACAGTTTTGTCCCAAGCACCCACCTAAAATAGCCTTTTTTCCCCCCAGTCTAGAATCATTCAGATGTGTTGGATCTAAAATGTTACAATCCTGGCAAAGAAATACACATCACTGTGGTAGACTCATAACAAAAAAGGCAGAAATGATTGCTTTAATAAATATCAAGCAAAGGGTTGCATAACACAGAAAGACTGATTAGAGTGAGAATCCTTTGTGGATGTTTCATCTTTAAAGATCCGCTATAGAAAAATACAACATACTCTGTAGAGACAAAGCTAAAAGACTTAGCACGGGGTAAAGATAAAGGGCCACTTTGTATGCTTATAACTGCTGGGCTTGCTATGGTTGTCAGTTCATCAAAAGCCACTTGTTTTACTCTGAGCTATGCAAGGTATGCAAAGCGAGCTGAGGGACCTACATATTTGCTACAGAAAGAGATGCGCAGCTGTTAAGGTAAGTAGGACTTCCAGTGATGTGCCACTTGTAAATGCATATGATCCCTGTAATAGGTCTAACACATTAGCTGAACAGCTGCAATCTTTTCATTGTGCCTCTTTTGCAGCATTCAGATAAAAGCACTTCAGTGTCAACAAATCTAATATCTTCTCCTGCCCAACTTGAGAGGGTCAAATGAAATTTCCCCAACAGAGAACAAAAACTGTGGCTGCCTAGTGTGTGTTGATGGCAGCAAGCCAAGAGAAGAAAATGAAATGGAGGCTTTGTTGCTGGAGGAGGAGGGTGGAACCTTTTTGCTAAGACACAAAGGAAAGAGGGGCGATCATAAGTATTTTACAAAAATCTTAACCTTACAGGAAGTGCTGGTTTTTAAAATGTGAGGCTTCCCCAGAAGAGAGCAGCCAATCAAGGGTTGGGCCTTGCATTATTATAGTGAGGAAGTCAAGCTAGGGTCACATAAACAGAAGGTGAGGCAAGAATCTGGTGAAACATGGACGGGGCACTTCAGGAAGAAGCTTAAAGAATGCTAAGTTGGAAGTGACTAAATTTCACACAAGAGCCCAATTTTAAGATTTCTCTAAAAGTAGCAAAATGGCAGAGAGGGGGTTTCCACCTCCAAAATCTGACTAAAAGTTGTCAGACATTAAAATACCACATTCTCTTTCACTCGTTGCAGTGGTGGGATTCCATTTTTTTTTACTACTGGTTCTGTGGGTGTGGCTTTGTGGGTGTGGCAGGGGAAGGATACTGTAAAATCTCCAGTCAGAGGTGGGATTTTCCGGTTCTCTGAATGTTAAGTCTGGAGCATGGGTGCGAATAATGGAGACGAGCTGGTAGAAACAGTGAACTTCAAACTCTTTATTTACATGGTGTGACAGCTCAAACTGGATGGCTGCTATAGCCTTCCTTATGTAGGCAACTTATTAACTATTCAACCAATAGCAATCCAGGAGCGCTAGCTCCGTTAACCAATGAGAATGGCCTGTTAATGGCCAATCAGATTCTCCTGAACAGACCAATCCGATCTTGCCATTAACGGCCAATCAGAAGTGCAGGGCCAGAACCCTGCACTTGACTTCAAGCTCAAGATAACTTTATTTAACATTTATCATTCACAGCACCCCTTCCCCCTGGCTTCTGTTTACAGGGCGCGGTCACGTAGTCCTTGAGGTAGGACGGTTGTTTTATTAGTCTTTTTATTTTCGCTGTGCGCCTGGCATTTGGCTGCACTCTTGTTGAGGTAGAGCGTTGTTTGACGAAAGAGGTGCCTCTGGTTCAGAGTTCACATTTTCGTTGTCACCAATATCTTCAGCAACTCCCTGAGGTGAACTCACTCCTATCCCTGGTTCCTGTTCCCGCATTTCTGTCCCGCTATTGTTCCCTTCAAATTTCCTCTAGTTGAAATTCGTCTTCCTCCGTATCTCCCCCCCCCCCCAGTTTGGTTATAAGGGAGTTCAGAATTGCCTGACTGCAGCTGTGATCGTAGTTGATCGATATGGCACTTCCAAAGTCTATCATCAGGGCACTGTATAAGGTATGACCTTGGGCCGGTTACATGGATTACCGTTGCTTCTACCCACAGCGGATCGCCCGATAAGTTTTTAGCTAATACTAAATCACCTACCTGGAAGGTACGGCATCTGCTGCTGGATCCGAGTGGTTTTTCCGGTTCGTAAGCTGGGTGTAACCGGTCAAGGTGGGAGCGGAGCTTTCGTCCCATTAGCAGCTCGGCGGGAGTTTTGTTGGTGACGCTGTGAGATGTGATGTGCTGTAGAAAAAGGATTCGGTTGATTTTCTCATCGATGTTGTCGTAGTCTATTTTTTGTAGCGTTTTCTTGATGAATTGTACCATGTGCTCAGCCCTACCATTGGCCGCAGGGTGCGCAGGCGAAGTAAGCGCATGTCGGATACCGCGGTCAGCCAGGTACTGCTCAAAAGACAGCACGGTAAATTGGGGCCCGTTGTCGGATACCAGAACATCTGGTAATCTGTGGGTGGCAAACAGTCTTTCCAGTCTTTTGATGACCACTTCGGTGGTCGTGTTCCTCATTCGGTGGATTTTGAGCCAATTCGAGTAGGCATCTACGGTTAATAAGAATGTGTGGCCTTTGGTCGGCCCAGCAAAATCTAGATGGATATGGGACCAAGGTCCCCGCGGTGTCTCCCATTCGGTTGGGGTTGCCTTTGGGGAGCGTTGCTTACTTCTTGGCATCTCTGGCAAGTTTTGACCCACGATTCGATTTGTCTGTCAATGCCTGGCCACCACGCGTAGCTTCATGCGAGGCCCTTCATGCGCACGATGCCAGGGTGGCCATTGTGCAAGGTTCTTAGTAGTGCCTGTTGGAGTCGTTCTGGGATAATAACTCTATCGCCCCAGATGATACAGCCCTTTTGCGAAAACAACTCTGTTTGACGACTTTTGAATGGTGCGAAGTCGTCTGTTTCCTTCCTGCCTTCCTTACAGGATTAGGCCAGTAATTTCTTGTAACAAATCTTTCTCCAAACTGCTTAGAATGTTAACAACCGGTTCTAGTGAATAAGTGCAAACTGGTAGAATCCCACCCCTGCATACTTGTAGTCGCATGTTGCTAATAATCCCTCAGGAAGAATAATACAAAGCAAATTAGGTTGGAAAATATATGTCAGATTGAGACTTAAATATGCCTTGTTGAATCAAAAAATAGGCAACTGATGGTTTTCCAATATTGGATAACGCAATATGCCAAGATGGTAATTCCTATTTGTATGTTCTCAATAAATGATGCTCAGAAATATGTAACTTCTAAAAATATGATTGTGATTCAGAGCAAATGATAGTCTAGTACAAATACATACATATGCTTTAAAAGGTATCTTCACTTTCATTTTGTGGCTTTAAGTAGGCTACCAACATTCCTAAATAGTCCTAAACTATAAAATTCAAATATCAAATGGCACAAATATGATCTTGTTTTTATTAAGGGTAATTTATCATTCAATGGTATTAGTGCTAAACTCATCCTGGCACCTCAGATTACCTCCCGTATTATTATAATGCAATTGTTATGGGAGTCTCCACACAAATCCTTCCATCATATCCTCCTCACACTTCTAGCTCTTAAAGATCGAACAACACATACTTTGGCTTCTTTAGTCCTTATTGTTAAATCTGGGAGAGTGGGCGCAAAGAACGGAGACGAGGCATCGAATAGTGACTCCAACTCTTTATTAGTGACTTCAGAACAGACCGAAAATACTTGGGCAGCAGCAGCTCCTTTTATAGAGCTGGTGGCTGTCACAACAACCAATGATTTAAGTTTGTCGCGCTGGGAGCGTCCAATCAGCGGCGACCCGCTATCAGCCAATCAGATCAGCTAAAATGACCAATTACGATCCACTATTAGCGGGCCAATCAGAAGTGCAGGTTTGTGAGCCTGTCGTGGAAGGAAAACTATTAGAATTGCAAGCTAACGAGTTTGCTTAGTTCGGAACACCCCTCCCCCCTAGGTTGCCTCTCAAGGGTGGGGTGATGTATTCTTGCAGGTAGGCAGGTCATCTCACCTGCCTACCTGATTTGCGTTGCTCCAACAGTCTTTGCCCGGACTCTGGTTCCGGTGGGCTGAACTCAGTGGTAATGGTGATCTGACTTCTCCGTTGGGTGACTCGGGGTTGTCATCTCTACTCTCGTCAAGGCTGTTATCTGGATTCTCTGGGTCTGCTGATGCCGCAGTGCTGCTTCGTGGAGAGATGACCATCTGCCCCGGCTCTTCTTCAGAAGGTGAATATTCTGGGTTTGGTTGCGCTGATTGCTGGGTTTTGCATACTGGGTCGGATACTAGTTCATTTTCGGCCCCCTCGATTTCCCTTCCCCCCCTGGTTTGGAGTTCAGGGCTTGTGAAGGGGGTAGGTGCCAGCCTGGAGCGTAGTTGGTTGATGTGGCGCTTCCACAGTCTCCCATCAGCAGTTTGTAAGTGGTAGGAATGGGGACCTGTAAGTTGAGTTATGGTAGCGGGGACCCACAATGGGTCACCGGTAAAGTTTTTTGCAAAAACCGGGTCACCTACCTTGAACGTGCGATACTTGCTGCTGGAACCCAGGGGCTTTTCCGGCGTGTAGGCAGGGTGTAGGCGGTCAAGATGTGATCAAGGTTTCCTGCCCATCAGGAGTTCGGCTGGGGTTTTGTTCGTGGTGCTGTTTGGAGTAATATGTTGGAGGAGAAGCATCCTGGTCACCTTGTCGTGGATGTTCCCTTGCTCCATCTTGTGTAAGGTTTTCTTTGTGAATTGGACCATTCGTTCAGCCCTACCGTTGGCCGCAGGGTGAGCCAGCGATGTTAAGGCATGGCGTATCCCCCGGTCTGCTAGGTACTGTTCAAATGCCAAGGCGGTGAATTGTGGGCCATTGTCTGAAACATCTGGCAAGCCGTGTGTAGCAAATAGTCCGTTTAGTTTTTTAACGACTGCCTCTGTGGTGGTGCTCTTCATTTTGTGGACCTCAAGCAAGTTGGAATAGGCATCCACTGTTATGAGAAATGTATGCCCCTTGGTGGGTCCCGCAAAATCGATGTGGATACGGGACCAGGGACCTCGGGGCGTTTCCCATTCTGTTGGTGGTGCTTTTGGTGGAGCTGAGCGTGTTTCCTGGCACTTGTTACAGGTGGCCATCCAGGTTTCTATTTGCCTGTCCATACCTGACCACCAAGCGTAGCTTCTTGCTAGTGCCTTCATTCGCACGATGCCTAGATGTCCATCATGCAGTAGTTTTAGGACCTTATGCTGTAGTCTTCCTGGGATGATGACTCTGTCTCCCCACAAAACACATCCTTTTTGGGAGAAAAGTTCTGTCTGCCTGTGTTTGAAAGGCTTGAAGGTGTAATTGGGTTCGTTGTCAGGCCAACTTCTTTCCACCCAGCTGAGGACTCATGCCAAACAAGGGTCCTTCCTTGTTTCTGATGTGATGTCTTGTGCAGTCAGTGGTGGTGAAGGAAGTGTCTTGATTTGTAGTGTAGCTAGGGTGTGAGCTGGGTCATCTAGGACTTCTGGTAGTGGAGAGTGGCTCAGGGCGTCAGCGTGGGGAATGGCTTTTCCCAGTCGGTGTTGCAGTTGGTAATCGTATGCGGCTAGAAACTCTGACCAGTGTGTCATTCTTGGCGATAAGATGTGGGGAGTTTGTTTATCCCCCGCCAAGATGCCAAGTAATGGTTTTTGATTAGTGATTATAGAAAAGGATCTTCCATATACATACTTGTGGAATCGTTTGATCGCAGACACAATAGCAAGAGCCTCTTTATCTAGTTGGCTATAGTTTCTCTCAGTTTTAGATAAAGTTCTTGAAAAAAATGCAATGGGCACCTCAGTACCGTTTGATAGGACGTGGCTCAGGATGGCTCCTACTCCAAACAATGAGGCGTCACAGGTGACAGTTAATGGTAAAGTCTCATTATATTGTATCAATACAGCATCTGGTGTTAAAAGGTCTTTTACTTGCTGAAAAGCTCGCTCTTCTCGATGTCCCCAGACCCAGGAAGGCTTCTTGTCGCGGAGCCTATGCAGGGGTTCAGCAACAGTCACCTTCTGGGTTAGGAAGATGTTATAAAAGTTGATGAGTCCCAGGAAGGCTTGGAGATCTGTTTTGTTTCTAGGTCTCGGGGTGTTTTTTATTGCAGCCAATTTTTTTTCAGTAGGGTGAATTCCCTGTTTGTCCAGAAGGTAACCAAGGAATTCAACCCTCTCAGTACATAGTTGGCACTTTTCCTTCTTGACCTTCAGGCCAGCATCTTTAAATTTTTGGAGGACCATTCGTAGTCACTTTTCTAGTAGACTTCTAGTGGGGGCGGCTATCAAGACATCATCGAAGTAGGGCACAACCCCTTTTATGCCTTGTAGCAATCTTTCCATCAGATTTGGAAGATGCCAGGTGCTACGCTCACTCTGAACTGGAGTCTATTACATTTGAATGCACCTCTGTGCATGACTATAGTTTGGGCTTCTGCGGTCTCTGCATCTACGGGCAGCTGCTGGTACGCCTGGGTTAGGTCCAATTTTGTGAATATTTTTCCGCCCCCAAGGGAGTGAAGAAGTTGTTGGACCACAGGCACGGGGTAAGCGCTCTGCTGAAGTGCGTGGTTGAGGGTGGCCTTGTAATCCCCACAAATTCTCAGAGATCCATCAGGTTTTATGGGGGTTACAATTAGGGTCTCCCATCGGGCGTGGTCAATCGGTTCCAACACGCCCTGGACTATTAATTTGTCAATTGTTCATCAATCTTTGGTTTGAGTGCAAAGGGCACTCGACGAGGCTTAAGGCGAATGGGCGCAATATCAGGGCAGAGATTAAATGATATGGGGGATCCCTTGTACTTGCCTAGCTTCTTGGTGAAAACTTCCCGGAATTCCTGGATGAGAGCCGCTTCCCAGTCATCGCTTTCGGTCTGGTTGATGCCCACCAGTTCGATTCCTAGTGGCGCAAACCACTGCAAGCCTAGTAAGCTGGGTCAATCTTTATCAACGACGGTAAGAGGTAGGGTTGCAGTGTGGTCTTTGAAGGAGACTTGGACGTGGCTGGAACCGTCGACTGGGATCCTATTTCCTTGGTAGTCCTTTAATATAATTTTCTGAGTGTTGAGGTCCTGGCGACGGATGTCAGGGATCAGCTGTTTAAGGGTTTTCCAGGAGACCATTGATAGGGAAGACCCAGAGTTGACTTCCATAATGCATGGTCGATTCTCAATGGTGATCCTTACTCAGATTTTTCTTGCATCAAGGGATGAAGCGTGGCCGATGGTGATGGTTTGGTGCGCCTCTTCTCGTCTGGTAGAAGTGGCTGGTGCTTGGTTTCTGTAGTAGTGGTTCCATTGGTTGTTTGGGCAGTCCCGATTTACTGGTGGGGTGCCTGTTGTCTGCCGGAAATTATTTTCTCTTCGGTTTGGGCTGGACCCTCACTTGCTTCTACAGACCTTTGCAATGTGGCCCCTCTTTCCACAGGAACGGCAGAGGGTGTCTAGGAATTTGCAGTCTGACCGCGGATGATTTCCCCCGCATCCAGCACACTGATACGAGGGCTTACGATTCCGCTGGTCTTGCTGATCGTGCTCCAACCTGAGTCTGTTGACCTCCTCTTCCTCACTTTCTGATGAGGATTTGAGGTCTTCATGGTGGGTGGCCATTGTGGGCGGCCGTTGTGTGCCTCTTGGAAAGGGACGTAGTGTCACTGGTGAGTTGGCAGTGCGGTCCGTTCACTCAGCGCATTTGAGTTGCTGACTTCCTGGTTGCTTCTGCTGCAGTAGCATCGGCGATGACATCTGTGAGGCCAATGTCCCCCTTCGCCATAATCTTGCTCTGGGTTGTGGGGTCTTTTAGACCCAGAACAATTCGATCTCTCATGGCTTCTTCTAGATGTGCGAAGCCACAGGTTTCTGAGGTCCGCGATGAATTCTCCAACACTTTCACTCTCCTGTTGGTCCCTCTGGTAAAACTCGTGTCTCCTGATGAATGTTGGCACTGCTGGGGCATAATGGGCCCGGAGGATTGGGGCGAGATTGTCCCAGTCCATCGTCTTAACTTCTGCTGGTTTAGCGAGTGCCTTTGCCATCTTAAAAACAGCGGGTCCGCAATGGGTTAGGAATACAGCTCATTTCTTGCCAGGCGTAGCATCCTTCAGGTTGTTGGTTTCCAGGAACATCTGAAACCTGTCCATATACGAGTCCCAGTCTTCGTTAGCTGGATCAAATGGAGCGGGTGGTATGGCGCTGCTGGTCATTCTGCCACTATTGGTGCGCTCTCAGCCACGTGCTCTGTTAGCGTTCAATGAGTATTCAGTCGGCTCTATCGTCTCCGCATCCCATCCTCGTTGCCAGTGTTAAATCTGGGAGAGTGGGCGCAAAGAGTGGAGACGAGGCATCGAATAGTGACTCCAACTCTTTATTAGTGACTTCAGAACAGACCGAAAATACTTGGGCAGCAGCAGCTCCTTTATAAAGCTAGCGGCTGTCACAACAACCAATGATTTAAGTTTGCCACGCTGGGAGCGTCCAATCAGCAGCGACCCACTATTAGCCAATCAGATCAGCCAAAATGACCAATCACGATCCACTATTAGTGGGCCAATCAGAAGTACAGATTTATGAGCCTGTCATGGAAGGAAAACTATTAAAATTGCAAGCTAATGAGTTTGCTTAGTTCGGAAAACTTATCCCTTACTAAACTATCCTTTAACACTAGAAAACAACCAGGATATTCAGCAGTAGGATACCGCCAAGGAGAGGAAGGGACAGGGAGAGAGGAAAGGGAAGAGGAGAGGAGTGTGATGACCCAGGGCATGGCATAAAGGCAACACAGTCAAATAAGCAATAAGAGTCCCTTTATTATCTCCAACTTTGCCCCCAATGTCCAGGTTACCTTCAACTGGAGAAAAACTCTCCCAGGAACAGCCTTTAACTGCAGAAAATTCAGTCCAAAACAAGGTACATATAAACTATTACTAAAAATCCAAACAAACCAAGCTGAAGTAATTAACTTGACAGGGCAGGAAAAGGAATTTCAGATTTGAAAGCATGCCAAAACTCACACAGTTGGGAAAATGCCAGAAACACAGAGAAGCCACAACAATACCAGATAAATTTATGTTTGCTCCCAACAACCTGCAGCTTCCTCTTTTATATACTGTGTTCCCAGCTGTAGCTAAGGGAATCAGGGCCCTTTCTTCCCCCATAAGCCATGCAACTCACATTGCTCCCTTCTCCATTCCTGCCTGTGTGCCCTAGGATGAAGAGGGGGTGGGCCTGGGTCTTCCTCTGAATTCCCTCTCCCTTGCTCTACCTCTCCCTTGCTCTACCTCTTCCCTGCTCTGCCCAGCCAGACTTTGCTCTTTCCCAGTTTATTCCACAGTCAATGAAGCCACACTCCCACTCCCTGTCAGCTGTTTGGATTCCCCCTCTGAGTCAGATTCTAACAGGGGCATGACAAGGAGAAGAGAGGAGAGCTGAGTGCTGCACAATGGGGTGAGCTCCTGTTCCTTCCCCACCTCCTGTCTACCTAGCAGTTTGAAAGAATGCAAATGTGAGTAGATGAATAAGTATCACTTTGGTGTGTAGGTAACAGTGTTCTGTGCACCTTTGGCATATAGCCAGGCTAGTCATATGATCACAGAAAATGTCTTTGGCCAATGCTGGCTCCCTCAACCAAGAAATAGTGATGAGCACCATGCCCTAGAGTAGGACCTGACTGGATTATGTTATTGTTTTAACATAAGAAAGAAGCAAAAATTGAGATTTTCCTATGAAACCTAATTGAAGCCTCTGTGATAATTATTTCTCTGCCTTCTAATTGACTTATGTTGATTGTAGCAGTCAATCATGACATTAATGATGCATGTAAGGACACAGAATCCTGTTTTTGTTTTTGTTTTTAAAACTGTTCTCTCTCAAAGGTGCTTCAAAGTACTAATAAAAAGGGTTTAATTAGTAAATCACATACTCTGAATGTCAAACGACAAGAAGACTTCAGTTTCTGGTTTAATAATACCCACTTTCTCAATGGCAACAACAAAACCATTCTCTTTACATTTTATACTATTCCAACTGTAAATATGCAGAAATATAACATTGTGTAAAATGAGCAGAAAATGTTAGGATCCTCACCTATGCTAGCCTGACTGACAATATTAAAAATACACATGAGATTACCATGGTAAATACCTGGGTTTGTTATTTCAGGGATAATATTTGGTTCCATTTGTTGCTGATATTTCACCTCTCTCTTTTATTTATTTAATATAGTTTGACAGGAAATTCTCTCAGAGATAATATATCTCTATAAAAGACTGACTTGGGGAACATATCTTGAGGTTTCAAGAGGACAGAACCAATAACTTATGCCTTTGACATTTCTGTCAGATGCTTGTTTGATAATGGCACTCTGTAGAGTTTATGCTTTCATCTAGCAACTATTGAGGCAAACGTGGTTTTTAAAAAAACAAAACAAAAAAGAGGAGGAAGAAAATGTTAGGGCAAATCAGGACATCCTAAAAAGAAAGTAAAACAAATTAATAAACATTGTTATAATAATTACACTTCTAATTCTGTGCTCAGATCTCAACTGCAATATTATTTTGTTTAAGAAAGTATATATGTTGAATGACTTAGGTCTGATTTGCTGTGATTGATGTCATAGTGAAACTACTATTCTTTTTTTAATAGTATATTGCAGGGAAAAAACATATTTCTGCTTAACAATTATAATTTTGAAAGCAGCGATATCCAACCTTTCCGGCTTGGCAGACTGGTAGAGGTGATGGTGATGGCAGTTGGGTGAGATAGGATGATTTTGCGCACTTGTGCACCACTTTCAAAAATGCAGCTTTACATATGCACACAGCAGAGGTGTATTCAGCAGGTTCTGACCAGTTCTGGAGAACCGGTCGTGGAAATTTTGAGTAGTTTGGAGAACTGGCAAATATCACTTCTGACTGGCCCCACCCCCATCTATTCTCTGCCTCCTGAGTCCCAACTGATCGGCTGAGTCTTCTTTTGTTGCCCTGTAAAGGAGAACGGAGCTGGAAAGCAGGTTAGTGGGATGGGGAGGGAATGGGGATTTGCTGTAACCTTCCCCCAGGAGTGGGTGGGAATGAAGATTGTACAGTATCCTTCCCCTGCCATGCCCACCAAGCCACCCCATGCCCACCAAGCCACGCTCACAGAACCGGTAGTAAAAAAAATTTGAATTCCACCACTGGCACATATAAAGCTCCATTTCTGCAGCCTGGTTTCCAATGGGTTGCGGCTCGGCACTGGGTCGCAGATCGGGAGTTGGGGACCCCTGTTTTAAAGTACAGGGGTTTTCAGACATATAATTTAATTATTTAAGTCCTCATATCTATAGTTTGAAGTGACCTTTTATGATGCTTAATTGCCTATTACAAACACTGCTGTTTTATTTAATTTCTAAGCATTCTTTCTCTTTTACATTTTTTAAAAATTTCATTAGGTTAACTGCTCTTCATTTAGAAAGTCAGAAAAGAAATATTCTTGATGTCAGAATGTATTAGCATTATATAACTAGAGATTGCTGCTGTTACATCTCTTCATTCTTTGCCTTTTCTCCTATGATCTCTATTAGAAATCAAGGAATCAGCCAATTGGAGAAGATGTATATTATTCTGATGTATAATATGTGTATTTATTGTAAACTAAATAGTATATTTACAAAAGAGATACATTTACATGCTTTTCCATGCTTTACCTACCAGTTGCGTTTAACCTCTGACCAGAATTGAGCCCCAAATATCTATTGCTAAGCAAGACAGTTGTTAAGTGAATTTTGCTTCATTTTACCATCTTTCTTACCACTGTTGTTAAGTGAATCACTGCAGTTAAGTTCTTAAGTAAATCTGGCTTTTCCATTGACTTTGCTTGTCAGAAGGTGGCAAAAGTTGATTACATGACCCCGGAACAAGCAACCATCATAAATGCAGGCCAGTTGCTGCCTGTTGCCAGTTGCCAAGGGTATAAAATTTGGTCATGTGACCATGGGGGTGCTGAAACTGTCCTAATTGCAAAAAAATGGCCATGGGTCACTTTTTTTCAACGATCAGTGAAAAAAATCAGGTTGTAAGTCAAGGACTACCCATATTTCAAATTTTTCAATTACTAAAGTATGGTAAATTAAAAAAAGTAGAGATCTTACATTAAAATGAGAAGCAGCCTATAAAATTGTATTGAAATACAGTTTTATAGATTCAGTAAATAATTGGACAGTAGTGATCTTTGAAATTCTCCACCAAATTTGCAAGGTGGTTTTTCCAGCCCTGTAGTGGATGGAGAATTTCCCCAATAGGTTATTAAGCGACAGAATAAAGTATCTGGAGCAGTGGTGGAATTCAATTTTTTTTACTACCGGTTCTGTGGGCGTGACTTGGTGGGCGTGGCAGGGGAAAGATACTATAAAATCTCCAGGCAGAGGTGCTATCTGCTGGTTCTCCAAACTACTCAAAATTTCCATTACCAGTTCTCCGGAACTGGGCAGAACCTGCTGAATACCACCTCTGATCTAAAGGAGTAAGAGTAGCATTTCTGTTGAAAAAGACTACAAAACAGCATTCCCTCATGAGCTTTGGTTAAGATGAATCTGCAGAATAGGATGCCAAGCTGAAGATCTGTGGAAAAATGATTGTGTAATGAAAATCAGGACATTCATTTGATTGTGCCTCATACCCAAATGTTGAAGAATACAATAGCCTAGCCTTGAGAATTTCTCCAAAACTCTCCTCCTCTAGAAGAATTTTTCACATAAATTTCCTTTCATGAAATTGAATAACAGCTGGTGGGGAAGGGAAAAAAATATGCAGGAGAATTTAATTTCTCTACCCAGCAGTACCTGTGATAAACTAACAGATTCAGTCAATGAATGAATAAAATGGCCATTTATATGGAAAGCTGAATGAAATAAGAATTAACTGAAAAGTGAATGAAATCACAAATCAAAAAACCCAGCATCCTGTTTTAGATCCATTAGGGTGCCAGGCAATCACATTGTGGTATCTAATTAATTAAAAGCATAACTGTATCACATAGTATTTCATAATTTTTAAAAAAAAAAATAGTTTGAATAGTAGCCATCTGCATTCCATGTAGAATATGGTGTGAAACATAAAGAATAAGACATTTATTTAGCTTTGTGAATTACAAATAAACATACCCCAATACATTCACTCACATGTACAGTATCCGCTATTTTGTAAATGTTGGTTTCTTCATTACTGAATAATATTTGAAGTCCCAAAAGGATTTAGGGAAAAATTACCAAAATATTGTCTTATTTAAAAAATGGGAGGGGAATTAAAAGTTAAAGGTGGAACTCGTCATATAACACAATATTTGTCTAAAGAAAACAGAAGAGGAGAAATGTTGGTAGACTTGGATCAAATAAAAGAAGTGCATTGAAAGTATAGAACTAAAGAAGGGGCCAATATTCAGTTAAGCAGAAAAGCTATGGGACAAATTACCTAATGAAAAGAGTAATTAAATAATTGATTATAACTATATCAAGAGAAAGTTGATGGTTTTTGTTCTACAGCTGCTAAACTCAGCCTAGTTGGAGAAGAAATATTATATATTGTTCTTGTTCTAAAAACATAAACGTAAGAGCCATTCTTCTGAAGGAGATAATTAAGGTATGGCATGTGAGCAATCAATATGCCTAGAGATACTTTAGTGCCTGTTTGGCTCCATATCACAGCTGATAATTTAATTAAAAATGGAAAATTTGCTTGCTGCACAGGAATGCTTAGGTCTATAGAATGATCCGTATTTGCAAAATGCCTTTGGGGTCCACAGAACCTCCATTAGATTTCAAAGAAAATAAAATGAGAGGAAGCTACAAGACAGGGCTTTATTTGCAAAATGAATGCTTGCTCAGAAAAAAAAAGACTAAGCTAAATTGGGGTGACCTCAATCTCATTGAATTGTTTCTAACTGTCCAGCAGATGCTTCTAGAATGAAATGGGACAACTCAGCATAGCCAGTTCAGCATGATCAATTTGCCACCACCAAGCCAACTCTGCCAACAAGTTGTTGCCAAGTTGTTGCAGGACAAGTGAACACAGTTAATTTGCTACGGGGACAACTCTCTATGGGTGGTCCACAGCGATAGTAGCGGTGTGTATATGAAAATGGGATGCACCCAGCCTCCTCCAACTCCCCAAGCCTGCCTCACTCACCCTCCACTGCCCCCCCCCCCCCCCGAATGGCCCGAACACTGGTGTTGCTGAATGGCGGGGCATTCAAAACAATTTGGTTTCAGGAAAAAATTATTCTGCAACCTACAACTCCTACACTGCAAAAACATATGGACTATTCTAATTGACCAGGGTAAAGCAATAGACGCAATTTACATAGATTTCTGCAAAGCCTTTGATTCAGTAGTACATGACAAACTACTGTTAAAACTAAACTCTTACAGCATTTCTGGATCCCTTCATAAGTCAAACAGGCAACAAATAGTAAAAATAGGGAGCACTATATCAAACCCTTCTCCAGTTAATAATGGTGTCCCCCAAGGCAGCATTCTAGGACCTACACTTTTTATACTCTATAAAAATGACCTTTGCGATCACCTTATAAGCAACTGCGTCCTCTTTGCGGATGATGTAAAACTATTCAACATCACCAACAATGCTACTGTTCTTCAAAGTGACCTTGATTATGTGTCTGAATGGTCAAACATTTGGCAACTCCAAATCTTGACTAACAAATGCTCTGTCCTACATATTGGTAAAAAAAAATCAGTACATCAAATACAAACTAGGCAGATATGACCTTGTTGATGACCCTCACTCTGCCAAGGACCTCAGAGTATTCATATCTAATGATCTAAGCACTAGAGCTCACTGTAACAGCATTGCTAAAAAGACATTAAGAGTTGTAAATCTAATCTTATGAAGCTTCTCCTCTGGAAATATTGAATTGCTAACTAGGGCATATAAAACCTTTGCTAGACCAATACTTGAATACAGCTTATCTGTCTGGAATCCGCACTGTATATCAGACATTAATACAATTGAGCGAGTCCAGAAGTATTTCACGAGAAGAGTACTATACCCCTCTGCTTGCAACAGAATACCCTACATCACCAGGCTTGAAATTTTAGGCTTGGACAATCTTGAACTATGCCACCTACGGTTGGACTTAAGCGTAGTACACAAAATTATCTGCTACAATGTCTTACCAGTCAATGACTACTTCAGCTTCAACCGCAACAATATAAGAG
Source organism: Hydrophis major (assembly GCA_033807585.1). Classification (NCBI taxonomy): domain Eukaryota; kingdom Metazoa; phylum Chordata; class Lepidosauria; order Squamata; family Elapidae; genus Hydrophis; species Hydrophis major. The sequence goes on from CM066329.1 coordinate 78,720,160, forward strand.
CATACAACAGATACAAACTCAATGTTAACCACTCTAAACTTGATTGCAGAAAGTATGACTTCAGCAACAGAGTGGTCAATGACTAGTATGCACTACCTGACTTTGTTATTATATCCTCAAACCCCCACTCCTTTAACCTCAAACTATCCACAATTGACCTCACCCCATTCCTAAGAGGTCTGTAAGGGGAGTGCATAAGTGCACCATCGTGCCTACTGTCCCTGTCCTATTGTCCCCATTTATTCGTACCTATTTCCTGTATTCTTACTCATGTTTATACTCATGCCTATTATCTTGTAAGCGATTGACAAATCAAATAAATATAAATAAATAAATAAATAAATAAATAAATAAATAAATAAATAAATAAATTAAAAAAAAATGTGAAAACGGGAAGCCCGCAGCCAACACCACCACTCTGCACTCTGCCCAACCACTTGTTCGCCCTCGTAACCTCCTGGTTCTCCCTCCTGCTGCCCGTGATAAGTTGTCCCAGGTTGAACTGGCTGTGTTCAGTTATCCTCGCAGCATTGGCAGAGGCAGACTCAGCAATGGCAAGTAGGCCATTCTGAGCTGGTGGCACCATACTGGCTGTGATGAGTTGTCCTAGATCCTTCTAGAAAGCCCATATACAACATGAAGTCTCTCTTCCTCTCCTCTCAAAAAGAACATCAACTCCTAGTTAAATTCCATTACCACAATATCTAGAAAGGTTTTGCTGGCCAGGATCCCTCATCAACTGCCCATTTCCACCATAAAAGCTGTCCCACTTTTGTAGGATATCTAATTTGCCATGGCCTCACTGGAAGTTTCTATAAAAAACAAGGTCCTCTTCATATAAAAATGTTACCAGGGGGTTGTTCTAATTGGATGTTCACTAATAAAAATATTGGGAATCATAATCAAGGGAATGATTTGAATTGGAGGTATGGTCAATGTTAAGTATTGGATTAAAAATTAGACTACCCTGTGATCTCTCTCTCTCTCTCTCTCTCCCCCCCCCTCTCTCTCTGTGTGTGTATTATTAAAACAGTTGAATGTTAACTATGGTACAGTTACAGATATGATACCTCTCATTTCATCTTTTAAACTCAGATCACACCAATTGTTTCTTTATTCTCTATAGCAAGGATGCAAACTAGTCAGAGAGAAAAATATTGATTGATCTAGCTGCCTGAGGCAATGAGAATTTAAAAGCAGAGAAGATTCAACAAACTGTGCAGAATTACAGGATTTTTAAAATGTATTATCCATACTCTCTTGAAAGAGGAGGCTGTTAGCATATCCCTAAAGAGTCAATTGATAGACGTGGAAAAAGCTCAAAAGATTATATTGCATAGCTCAAGAAATTTCCTCTCCCTGCAAAAAATTGTATTGTACTGAGTTCTTTTATTTGTTTCACATAGTGGCCTGATTTTTTTTCTCTTTTTCTTATGGTAGCAATTCCATCAGAGCTTAATCTAAAGGCTGAATTGGGTGGAGGTAGGGTGGATTGAGGACACTGATTCAAGAAAAATATGAAACATGTCAGAAGGCAGGTAGATAGGCACATTAAAAGAACATTAAAAGAAACTGAAGAACAACCAAAGAAACATTGCAAGTGCTTAGGAAAACCTTTTTGTTCAAGCAAATCTTATCAAAAAGATCTTCCTGCCCAGGAAAAAGAATAAGTCAGAAACTTGGAAGAGCTGAATGACCTAGTTAGTTACTGAAAAGGACCACTCTGAAGGAAAGCAAAAACATCCTGATATAAACAAAGGCCTGAAATCTGAGATTGGTTAAATTAGGGAACTTCTGGCTACAACTTCCATCATTTCAGCAATAGGTAAAACTGTTGTTCAGCCACACCTGGAAAACTAGGTGTTTCCTATCCCTGCTTTAAATGGAAATAGCAAGTCCTGCATTGGGATGTAAGGATAGCAGCAGAGTATCCTCATCATGAGAACTAATTATCTCAAGTGGTTTTATCTTCTTGGATTCTCCTTCCAATTTTACTTCTGAAAAGGATAATAGAGCAATTTCAGAGAAGCAACCATGATAATGAGGCCTGTATAAACCAAGCTGTAACAGGAATGATTAAGGAACCAGTTATTTAACCTACAGATGAGAAAATGATAATTTTTGGAAATCTAAAGGGATGTCATACAAGGAGGGAATGGATGAGAACCAAAAGGCTGAAAATCAAGGAAGCAGATTCAGATTAGTTATTAAAAGGACTTTCCTAATAGTAGGAGCTGTGAATCATTAGAATAGGTTGCCTTTTGAAGTGGAGAATTCTCCTTCATTAGACCTGTGCAGGGAAATGATGAAAAGTTTTGGTAGACCCTGCACTGAGCAGGAGGTTGGATTAGATTATTGTTGAAGTCTATATATTAAAATACCCTAGTTTTGCATTCATTGGGTCATTTTGAATTTTCTATCTCTGTACTTGAACTAACCAGATTTTTTTCACCTGCAAATGTATGTTCAGACCTTCTTCATTTGTAAAAGAGCCAATCATTTTGAATATGGTTTCTCACATTCCTATGAATCCATCTAATGGTGTTATAAAATTCACATTTAGCCGGTTTGCTAATTAAAATCTCTTGAGGAATTTTGTCAAATGCAATGATGAAATGAAGAAAAATATATTTCCACTTGCAGTCATTCAACTAGTAAATCAATCAAGGAAGGAGATGAGATCAGCTTAGCAGGATTTAGTTTTAGTAAATCTGTGCTGGTATCTATTAATCACAATATTATTATCAAAGTGAATTTGGATCTATTAATTAGTTGTTCTAGGATCTTTGCTGGTATTGAATACAGACTGTCCAGCAACTGTCAGACCTGAGATTTGGGATTTCATTTGCTGAATCTGTGGCACTTGACCTATCCTGTAGGGTTTCTCAAAGCTAAGGTGTGGATTTTCTGAGAGGCATCAGCAGGATTCTTTTGTAATTCTTCCTGTCTTCCAGAGTTTAATTTCTTGATCAATCTTGAATTGCAACCAAAACTCTTCATTTGACATTGGTATGATTAAATTTTCATTTTTGGAGAAAATATGCAAAATATAACTTATAAAGTTTCACCTTTTCTTATACCTCTTCTCGGTAGGTATAATGAATGTCTATCGTTTTTACCTTCTGGGAAGCAAGTCACTTTCCATTCTTCTTTCCCTTTCTTTGGACTTATGTATCAACCACTTCTTTGCATAAGCAGCAGCCCCATCTGCTCAGCAAATATAACAGAACAGGATCTTGATGGTATTCTAGTCCAACCCCCTGCTTAGGCAGGAATCCCTATACCATTTCAGATAAATGGTTGCCAATCTCTTCTTTAAAACTTCCAGTGTTTACAACAGCATTTATAACTTCTGGAGGTAAGCTGTTCCACTAATTAATTGTTCTGTCAGGAAATTTATCCATAGTTCTAGGTTGCTTCTCTCCTTAATTGTTTGAGTTTGATCCCACTGTTTCCTATGACCAAAAGTGTTGATTAAGAGTACTTTAAGTCAGAAGTCTAACCTTTCATTTCAAGTCCTGCAATTTCTAGAGTTTTCCCCCCAAATACTGTATATCTGAACTATCGTGTTATATCCACTTCAGCTTGGAAAGGATGGCAAGAGTCTTAATTCCAGTGACTTTATGTGACCTTGGTAGTCTTTAGGAGTAGTTAGATGAACATCAGCACTAAATATTTAGAGAAACTCTTTGATTATGTTTTTAGTTTGAGACCTTTCTAGTAAGCTCGACTCTAAATTCCCCATGGTTTCATTATGACAACAACAATCATGAGTCACAAATCAATCAACTTGTAACTTGAATGCTCTTAGCCTAACCATCCCTTGCAGATGATATTACAACGATGGACACATTTATAGATGTTAATTGATACAGAGCATAAAAACTCAATTGTCAATGACATTTTCCTCTTCCTCTCTTGGGTACATAGAGTATGTTATATAGTGTTCCATTGTCATAATATCTGGGTACTTTGAAAAAATGTTATTGTGTTCCATTGTCAATCAAATCAAATTGCTTGTATCACCATATGCATCCATATTTCATTTGTTTATGAATATATGCTTACAGATATAGAAGAAACTTCAACATATTTTTTTGAAGATTAAACTGAAGTTTTCTGCTTTTCCCATGCTTTTGCATTATCCCAATGCCCTTTGAATTATGCTGTCAATTTTCAAAGAATCAACCATTATATAAATGGTAGCAGCTTTGTACCTATCCTCAGTTTGCAGTTCCTATAAGCACCACACATTAGCTTGCACATTGTTGTAAATAGTTCTATGCAAAGTTTCAATTTCTATACTGTTTTTCTTCTTTCTCCATGCCTACATCTAACTTTAAACTGTCAGAATGAAGCCACCTTCTTTCATTGGCCAAAAATAAGTCATGATCGGTATTTCTGGTAGTATGTGGCATACCAACAGATGGACCAGATTCTGTGTCTCTTCACATTCACATAGTGTATTGTTTTCCACTAAGAGCCTCCACTTGAAAGTATTCCTTTTATACTTAGGCACCCAAACTCTCAACTTATACAGGGTCTTCCAAGTAGTATAAGGAAGGTCAGATGCTTCAGCCATATTCTTCTTTTATGATATTCCTTGCTTGATGTTCTCCTTCCTCCATCTTTTAATTTAATTTTGTTCTTGTGTATCCTCAAAAGTGTTTATTCTGGACATAAAGCTGTTCCTAGATCTGAATTGGTGGGTTGGGGCAGTGGTGGGATTGAAGTTTTTTTACTACCGGTTCTGTGGGCATGGCTTGTTGGGCATGGCAGGGGAAAGATACTGTAAAATCTCCAGTCAGAGGTGATATTTGCCGGTTCTCTGACCTATTCAAAATTTCCTCTACCAGTTCCCCAGAACTGGTCAGAACCTGCTGAATACCACCTCTGGCTTGGGGCATATGTTCAGTGGTGGGATTCGGTCACTTCACACTGGTTCAGTAGAACCAGTAGCTAAATTTTTGTGGAGTCCAGTGAACTGGCTGAGTGGCCTTTTCCCCCCACCCCACCCCTGACCACTGGCCACCTCCAAATTGTATCGATAAAGGGGGTGTTGACTAAGTGAGGGGGGAGAAGAGGCAAGAGAAGGCCCATATCGCTCCACGCACCTAATAAAAGGCAGTGGCAGCCTGGTGTTTCCCTTCCCCAACCAAAGGATGGAGGAAGTTAACTGTCAGCTGCATGCCCAGGTCACCCGCTGCATTTCAGAGGATGTCGAGAATCATTCTCTTGCTTAATTCTTTCAACAGCTGCTACTATTTCTCTCCTGAACTTAGGTGGGGCAATGCCCAGCGAGAGGGTATATTTTCTCAATTAGTGTAGATTTGAGACATCCTGTCACTAACTATATTGCTTCATTGGTGGCAATATCAACTTGTTTTGCATGTGCAGATACGCCCCCCCCCCCACTGGAACAGCAGACTCTGCTGCAGAGACGCTCAAGGCCAAAGCTGATGCAAGCAATGTAGATGGTTGAGCTCCCCATATGTAATTTATCAATTTCCTGATGAAATTGTTCCTCAAGCTGACTTTAGCCTTAGTGTTCAGGCAGTGCTATTTGAAAGAGAGTATCCTGTGTCACACTGAGATAGTTCGGTGTTGGACAGTGCTGTAGTCAGTCCCCTTGTCACAGAATACATCCTCAACTTATGACCACATTTGAGTCCAAAATTTATATTGCTAAGTAAAAACAAATTTGTTAAGTAAGTTTTGCCCCATTTTATGACTTTTCTCAATACATTTGTTAAGCAAATCAATACAGTTCTTAAATTAGTAACACGGTTGTTAAGTGAACCTGTCTTCTCCATTGACTTTGCTATTCAGAAGTTCACAAAAAAAGGGGGGGGGGTCGCATGACTTTGAGACTCTGCAACTGTCATAAATGTGAATCAATTGCCAAGTGTCTGAATTTTGACCACATGAACATGGGGATACTGCAATGGTGATAAACGTGAAAAACGATCATAAGTCACTGTTTTCAGTGCCATTGTAACTTTGAATGCTCATTAAATGAATTGTTGTAAGTCAAGGACTACCTGTATCTAACTCTTCCCCTGCATCTCAATTTTGAGGTGGAAAACACATAATTGTATCTTGTGTGGGTTGGCTTTAAATGGTTGATGATGCAGTATTGTTCTAATTCCTCAGGTGCTACCATAGGTTTCCAAGCTACCTCATCAAAAGTTGATCCTAGTGTGGCCATTGCTGTATCTTCTTCACTGTGGTTGTTGGAGACTGGTTGATTGTTCATGCATACTGTATGTACTATTAAAGAGTCATTTGCTATTTTGGGGGAGGGGAAGGCAGGGGAACCACACATATTAAAAAAAATAGTATAACCCATAGTGTACTGTTGTGATAAGAAGCAAGGATCTGTCATAAGAGATTTCTCTGTAGAGGGGGGATTTTAATTTCTACCCTCCCATTAAAAAAATGGCAGAAGGCTGTTTATAGAGCTTTTCATTGCTTTGCATAAAATGAGTACCTTTGGTGGAGTATTTTGTTTTCTTTCATTTCTAAGTGTTTTACAATCAACAGGGAAAAGCTTGGCAATTTTACTCACAAGAAAATCTATCTTTTTGACCAAATCAGGAGTGGTACATTCAAAATGGAGTGATACAAAATATAGAGTGAGGATCAATATAACCGAGGATCAATAAAACCAATATAACCGAAGTTGGATTATATTCCAAATTGGCTCAAGTTTCTTTTTTTCTTTTTTATTAAAGTTTTATTTGGGTTTTCACACACAAAATACAAGTAATAGATGGTCCCGGGTTGAACTTCTTTATACAGAAACAAAATTCAGTTTCATGGTCCTTTTTGTATTCTATTCCATATCTTATACTATTTTACATTTTCTATATAGTTTTTCCCCTTTTTTAATTTTCTCAATTTTATTTTGATGATCTCATCTCAATTCAAATCATTATATTTATACTTTTGTCTGTTCTGTTTCAATTTCATATTATCTTTTCTCATTAAACAAATTTTCTCCTGTAGTTGCTAATTGGAGTATGACACCTTTATATCTTTTAATTACATCCATTCAACTCTTATTTAAACTTCAATATATACCTTAAGTTTATGACCTTCAATATAATACATAATATATAACTTCCAATTGAATTCTGCTTGGTACATTCTTATAATACACATTATATTCTTTTTTTAAAAAAAGAAAGATTGTAAATATATGTAATTATAAACCCTCATTCCATTCCAGTTCAGTTCTATCATTAATAATCATGAAAATCTTAACATCTTTAACACTTCTTTTCAATTAAATATCATACTTCCTGAAAAACACATATAATCTCCATAATTAATTTTTCCCTTATTTCTCTTCACATATGTTTTATAAATCATTAAATATACCTTTTGTTACATTTATTTATTGACAAGCATTCCACTGAATTACGATAGCTATTTTATCAGACATTTTAATCATACATTGTTTCATATTTTCTAAAATTATTTCTGCTTCTAATATAACCATTCTATCTTATGTACCTTTGCAGAATCCCTTTTTCCATTAAGTTTTCACCCATTATCTCTAAATAGGCCCTGTTTCTCTATATTTTGCTTCTGTCCTTTATAACTTCTTTTCCTTTCTTTCTTCCCTCTCATCTTCTCCCTCCCCATTTTATCCCCTTGTCTCTCTAGTTCTAATTCTCTCTTCTGCATTTCCCTCTTCTGTTGCTTTCTGGTTTTATACTTATTTTTCACTCTATTTTTTTTTTTTTTTTGGAGTTGTTTTTCCCAATCTTAAACTTTCCATTCTCTTTCCCCCTTTTCCTTTTTTTCCCCCATCTAAGATTACTTGTTCATTAAAGATGGCTTCTTCTTTGTCGCAATCTTCTTGTTCTGCAGGCATTTCTTGTTGTTTCTCATAATTCCAAATCTCCATTTCTAAAAACTGAAATACAAAGCCAAAATAACCTCTCCCTTCTTGTGCATTTTCTTTGTACTTTTTAAGTTCCATTTTCAGTTCTTCTAAAAATGGAGCCATTTTAAACAGTTTTAAACAACCCCCCGATTGATTTTAGTCATTCAAAACAATAACCAAGAATCCAGAAATCATCAAGTAATCCAGATAGTGCCGAGTTATATCTTCTTATTTCTTTTTTGACTTTCTTTTCCTGGGGTTTTTGTTGCAATATTTCAGTTAGAATGTATCTTTTGGAAGTCTTGTTGAGATTTTGCTGTAAGTTCTTTTTTAATTCCAGGCAGTCTCCTCCCTTCCAGATCCTACCCTTTTTTCTTTTTCTCTCTTTTCCTGTTTTCAAAAGCTTTTAATTATTCAGAAATCTTTATTATCCCTCTGACTTTTTTTTTCAGCATTAAATGCCTATTAATGTCAAAGTGGATTTTTTTCCAATTTCTTGCTTAAGTCTGTCAGGATAGGAAAAGGAGAAAACCAAATCTTTTCCCTTTTCTCTCTCCTTCACAGCTTAAAAATCTTCTTAGGGAACAATGTTATTGTTTTTTAACAGTTTCAATTCCAGGATACCTTATTATTGCTTTTGCTGTTTGACCCGGTCAACCAAAGCTTTCTCTTCTTATCTTCCTCCTGCACATTCTTTTCCAGTCGAGTTCTTCTTTGTGGTGGCCATTTCTGACTACTGCTGCAACCGCCTTCGGAAAAGGGAGTAATGGCCAGCTGGGGAGGAGAGATGCAGCTCTCCTCAACCCTGCTGGCAGTCTCCCCCCTCTTCACCAACTCTACGGGGTGGCTTAGCCCTGAAACCAGCCGGCTCGGAGCGCTCCAGTGGCGAGCACGGATCGAGGCCTCACAGACACAAGGTTTCGGTCTGTCGCTGAAGAAGCTCAAACTGGAAGTCCCCAAATTGGCTCAAGTTTCTTCAATGCTCAAATTCTTTTGCAACTTTTTCATTTCCAGAGCAAAGCAAGACGATGATACGATACTGTAAGAAATTGGATAGCTCCATATTTTTATCCTAAGGTAGTCTGTGTCAAGTGTCACAATTACAGAAAGTGGACAAAAATCAAGCAAGCATTCCATAGCAGGGTCAATAGTCCTCAAATTTAGGCTGTTAGATTCAAGAGCAATAAGCAATGAAGAGGCACCATGTAGGCTTGAAATGATGTATCCCCGTTGCAGTGGTATCAGTGCTGATCTTGCATTTAAAAGTAGATTTATATTTATCCAGAAGGCAATACTTGTAATTTTGTGACTAGAGCATTTTCTATTAAATTTGATAAGAGGAAAAAGATTGGATCTTGGTCAGAGACCTGAGAATTCATCTCATAGCAGGGGAGAGTCACCTGAGAGCAAAGAGAGAAAACAATTGTAAATTTAATGACACTCAATGTAGTCGGCTATAGCTGCTATAGCTGTGCCATCAGTTGCCTTATTGAAATTCACCACAACTAACCTAGGTATGCTTCATACTTGGCAACAATTTATATGAATATAAACTAGGGGTTTTCCTCACATTAATTAGTTTTTTTTAATCCCACCTTTATTATTTCTATAAATAATTCAAGGTGGCAGACATGCCTAATACACCTTTTTTCCAATTTTCCCTACAACAAAAATTCGCAGACTTCCCTACAACAGAAATTCGCAGACTGAATTCTGGGAGTTGAAGTCCATAGAGCTTAAAGTTACGCAGTTTGTAAAAGGAGGATGTAGACCAGGGGTGTCCAACCTGGGCAACTTTAAGACTTGTGGACTTCAACCCTATTAGGTGAGTTGGGTTAAGAGAAAGTGACTGGCTCAAAGTCACCCAGCTGGCTTTTGTGCCTAAGGTGGACTCTAGGATAGTCTCCTGGTTTCTAGTTTGGTTCCTTAACTACTAGATTATTTTGGTTGCTGTTGTTGTTAAATATTAATTCTTTACACATAGGTAATTGCTTCTAAATTCTGCTTCAGTAAAAGTGCTAGCTATTATAGGGCTATTCTTTCTCAGTAACCATAGATTTGATAAATTAACAGAAATTCGCAGACTGAATTCTGGGAGTTGAAGTCCATAGAGCTTAAAGTTACCCAGTTTGTAAAAGGAGGATGTAGACCAGGGGTGTCCAACCTTGGCAACTTTAAGACTTGTGGACTTCAACTCCCAGAATTCCTCAGCCAGCTGGCTGAGGAATTCTGGGAGTTGAAGTCCACAAGTCTTAAAGTTGCCAAGGTTGGACACCCCTGATGTAGACTAACAAGGCAAATTATTTATGGATAACAAGAAAGTTTTTAGATGTAAATGTAGCCCAGATTATCCTGTGACTGAAACGAAACTTTCAGCAATGTAATATTAACCAAACACAAAACAAAACACTATCCCACCATTGACTAACTACCTCAAAGCACGGTGTTTTCATCAAACTAGCATTCCTTACAGATGTTGAAAAAAATCATTCCCATTAATCTAGCTAATTATTTTTATAACCATCGTCATGTATAGCAATCATGACAACCTTTTGTGGCAGTTAATTTATTCAAGTAATTATGAATTGTGATAGAGATGTGTCAATTGGTAATTAGCTTGGGGATAACTAAAGAACATTGCACATGTATAGACAGAAAGATCACAACATTTGTATTTTTCCTCAAAATTCTAGAAATGTTTTCTCAGTAGAAAGTTATCAGAATTCTGATTATTTGAACTGTAGATGCAGTTTTAATTTTAAGAAATAGCTTTATCATGATTTTAAGACATGGATCTGTCTTAGTATCCCATAGCTGGATTATTACATACTTCAAGCAGGGGTTCAGACAGCAGTCCCACCTTGTTTCTCATCTATTCCCTCATTTCATGTAAATCAGCTTTTAATTGCTAGGAAATACACTCAGGAGTTTAAATATTAGATGGATAAATAGAAATATTGCTCTGTAGCAGAGGCAAAAGAAAAATGTAAGATCAGGTTTTCTGAACTGAAGTTCAAGAAAATGTGCCAAGGAGAAAGCTCAGAGAATGCCCACAGGAAAATATTACTTTTGCTAAAGAAAACTTGCCTAAAACAGGTCTAAAGATCTTGTGGTCAAATTAATTAGTTACAGACAGTAGTCCCATAGTTATGGGGGGAAATTAAATACTTCCTATATGTACAAATTAGAAGAAAATAGAGCAGGTGTTATAGTGTCCAATATACACAAGAGACTAGTGCTTTTTGGAATAGCAGTGAAGGCCTTGGAAAAGAGATTCAGATGCTGGGATTTGTCCTAGCTACAAATGTCAGAATTATATAAACAAAGGTTGTGACACTTCTTGAAAACCAAAGTTAGACATTAAAGAAGCAGGACAGATAGACAATTGCCACTTTTGACTCCAATGTCATTAATAGCCCTAAAAAAACCAAATACATGGATCATAGAACAAATCAATTCAAAATTCTTACTCAAAGCACAAATGGCCAGATTCAAATTGTCATACTTCAAATAAACCAGTTAAATGCTGACAAGATAAATAAATGATAGACAGATAGACAGGCAGGCAGGCAGGCAGGCAGACAGACAGACAGACAGACAGACAGACAGACAGACAGACAGACAGATAGATAGATGACAGAAATAATTCTTTATTGGCCAAGTGTGATTGGACACACAAAGAATTTGTCTTGGTGAATTTTTTTTAGTATACATAAAATATTTTTAGTATACATAAAAGAAAAGATACATTTGTCAAGAGTCAAGAATCATCAGGTACAACACTTAATAGTCATAGGGTACAAAAAGCAATCAATCATACTAGGAAACAATCAATATAAACAGTCACAAGTGGGAGGGGATGGGTGATAAGGAGTGATGAGAAGATTAATAGTAATGCAGACTTTCTAAATAGTTGGACAGTGTTGAAGGAATTATTTGTTTAACTGTCCTTGTGTCTAGTTGTTCTGGTGTGCAGTGCTCTGTTGTGTCGTTTTGAGGGTAGGAGTTGAAACAGTTTATGTCCAGGATGTGAGGGGTCTGTAAATATTTTCACAGCCCTCTTTTTGATTCGTGCAGTATACAGATCCTCGACTGAAGGCAGGTTGGTAGTAATTGTTTTTTCTGCAGTCCTAATTACTCTCTGGAGTCTGTGTCTGTCTTGTTGGGTTGCAGAACCAAACCAGACAGTTATAGAAGTGCAGATGACACACTCAATAATTCCTCTGTAGAACTGTATCAGCAGCTCCATGGGCAGTTTGAGCTTTCTGAGTTGGCGCAGAAAGAACATTATTGTGCTTTTTTGATGATGTTTTTGATATTAGGTGTCCATTTTGGGTTGTGATATGATAGAACCTAGAAATTTGAAGGTCTCTACTGTTGATACTGTTGTCTAGTATTGTAAGAGGTGGTAGTATGAGAGGGTTTCTCCTAAAGTCTGCCACCATTTCTACAGTTTTCAGTGTGTTCAGTTCCAGATTGTTCCAGTTACACCACGAGGCAAGTTGTACAACCTCCTGTCTGTATGCGGATTTGTCATTGTCTCGAATGAGACCAATCACTGTTGTATCATCTGCAAACTTCAGTATTTTAACAGAGGGATCATTTGAGATGCAGTCATTGTATATAGGGAGAAGAAAAGTGGAGAAAGCACACAGCCTTGGGGGATAGGCTGTGCTAATTGTACAGGTGATTCTGCCTAGCTTCACCTGCTGCTTCCTGTCTGTTAGGAAGCTTAGGATCCACTTACAAGTGTGTTCAGGTGCCGCTAGCTGGATTAGTTTAGTTAGAAGAATGTCTGGAATGATGGTATTGAATGATGAACTTAAGTCTACAAAGAGGACCCTTGCGTAGGTATTTGGAGATTCAAAGTGTTGTAGGATGTAGTGCAGAGCCATATTAACAGCATCATCTGTCGATCTATTTGCTTGGTATGCAAACTGCGTGGGATCTAACAGTGGGTCCGTGGTGGTTTTTGGGTGTGACAGCACTAGCCTTTCAAAGATTTTCATAACTACAGATGTTAGAGCAACTGGTCTGTAGTCATTCAGTTCCCTGATGGAGGTCTTCTTTGGCACTGGGATGATAGTAGAGTGTTTGAAGCAAGAAGGAACATAGCACAACTCTAGTGATTTGTTGAAGAGTCGGGTGAAGATGGGGGCCAATTGGTCAGCACAGACTTTTAAGCTAGAAAAAGTTATCTTATCTGGCCCCGGTGCTTTTCCTGGCTTTTGTCTGTGAAATAGATCAAGTAGATCTACATGTCTTATTAATTAATATTGAGTTAGCATCTCCCAAACTGCTGGTGGAGTTTTCAAGATGGTTTTGATAAGCGGTTTATGATAAGCGTCTTCAGCCATAGAATCATAGTAAGGTAGGGCTGGAAGGGACCTTGGAGGTCATCTAATCCAACTTCTTGCAGGAGTCCTTATACTATGCCAGACAAATGGTTGCCCACTCTTGTCTTGAAAACATCCAACAATGGAACACCCACAACTCCAAGAAGAAATCTGTTCCATTGATTATTTATTCTTAGTGTAAGGAAATTCCTCCCTATTTATAGATTGGATCTCCCTCTCACAGCTTCCATTGCTTCTTATCCTGCCATGGAGAATAAATCAACCTCTCTTCCCTTCAAGTACAGTATTGGGAGACTGCTATCCAAGTAAAGAAACTCACTGGCTAAACTGTGAAATTATTCTTTTATTATTCTTTTGTCCAGGTGCTTTTCTTGTGACTTGAACCAACAGAATAATGGCAACAGCACCCAACAGCATTACCAATAACACATTAAAAACACACAGAGTAAAATACACTAGAATCTGAACAACAACAACAACAACAAAAGTTCTGTTTATTCATGGAACCTTTTCTAAACAAAATCAGCATTCTGTAAAGTATGTTTGTGTTCTAAAACAACTTGTTATTGTTGTTGTTAATCTTTTATTTAAACTTCAAAATGTGTACCTCTAACATAAATGATTGATATATTCCGTTTTTTATGAAAGTGTTTGCTTTGGAAAGTGGAGTGGGAGAGAGGAAGTGGGGAAAATGAAAAAGTGTTCACATTTAGTTCTTGCTGCTTGAATAAGCCTCCTTGTTAGAAAGAGATCACCTAGAATTTGGCATCCCTACACAGTTATATTAAACAAAGTTATGCCCTGTATGCATTGTAAAACTATTCCTAATTGTAAATGCTTTGTGGCTGAAATCCTGGCATAAATTCACCCAAACCATAGAAACACTGATGTGAGTCATTCTGTCCAAGACTAACTTTTAGTATATGCCCTTCTTGGAAAGGACAAATCATTAGGTTAATAACAGAATCACTAGTAAAACAGAAAGGAAAAAAGAATGAAAGAATGATGAATTGCATCCAGTAATGGACCTTCCTGTCTCTCCAGGCATTTTATCCAAGAAGAGAATAAAAACAAAGAGTGTGCATTACACTGTCCCCCCAATTATCCTGCCCTTCTTCTTTCCAACTTTGCTTCTTTGTCTAAAGGAGAGGGAGCAGTTACTTGTGTTCTCTTGAATACCACTAGGCCTTCTCTCTCTTCCTATTTAGTTCTATTTATTCAAATGAAGGTTAATGGAAGCCCACTTAATTTTATTCATTCATTCATTCATTCAATTTGTATGGCCACCCATCTCAATATGTAACTCTGGGCATGCTTTGGAAAGTGGACAACCCTCAAATAAATTAAAAACAAGTTTCCATTATAGCACAACAATAACAATGTACACTGCAGCCACGAAGAATATTACAATCCATGGTTGTTCACAACCAAGAGACAAAAAAACCGTTCACAAACTCAGGGTTCTGAGCCTGGGCATAAAATCAGGGCTTTAGGCCTTATGAAAAACCAGCAGGATCAGGGCCATCCTAATCTCCAGAAGGAAAATGTTCTAGAGGTGGGCACTACACAGAAAAGGCACACTTCCTGGGTTCCACCAACTGGTATTCTCTGACGAGATCCAAAGTACCTCAAGTAACCCAGCTATGAAGGGCTTTACAGGTGACAACCAGCATCTTGAACTGTATCTGGAAGCAACTGACAGGTAGTGCAGTCCACAGAGTAGTGGCACTCCATGTACCAACACCATTTACTACCCATATAGTTGTATTCTGCACCAGTTGAAGCTTCCAAATGCTCTTCAAGGCCAGTCCCATGTAGAGCACATTGCAGTAATCCAAATGGGAGATCACAAGGGCATGAGTGACAGTAACAATGGCATCCCAGATCAGGGATGAACATAACCAGTGCACAATCCTAAACTCTTCCTTTGGAATGAGAGAAGATTGAGGATAGAAGATGCAAGGGAATGTATACAGGACATTGGGGACAGGGCTAATAGACATATCTTTCTGGAAATGTAAGTGCCAAACAAGTTTCACCAGGGTGAAACAGTGGATGGTCAGACCGCATTTCTGTCTCATCACCTGGTCTATATATCTGATTATGGACTTTTCTTAAGACAAGATGCTGTTTTTCAGTATAGAAACAAGAAAGCCCAACCTATCCTTCTTTTAGTCAAATTGCAGACAGTCTACATCCATATCCACATAGTTCTTCTTTTCCCTCAACCATTTATTATTTTATTTATTTCTTTATAAAATGTATAGGCTGCTCATCTTACCTCAAATTTTATATAGCCAGAAAATGCATGTGTACACTCTGATATACTTAAGATATATTGAGTGCCTCACTGTGTACAAAAATGTTGCCTATTAGGTAGCTTAACGTCTCAAATTTGAAGTAGTTTCAAGATGTTTAGATGAATCATTAACTAAAGTTTAATTAGTTCAAACTTGAGACTGTGTAATTTCACAGGTATAACATTCTGCTGATGTTACAAACACAAGATTATTTTAGGTGCTCTGCAGAGAATTTTTTTAGGATGCTACTACAGAACATCTGGCAGAGATGAAGTTACAAGGGAATCTTATTTGTATTCCTTTGAGAATGACTTTTAATTTCTCTATACCCTGCAGCAGATTTTTTTTTTTTAATTTTGGCTGAAGCAAGTTGTTTTTGCTTATGTAACTCCTAAACTATGAATCACATATATTTCATATTATCAATTGTATTAATACCGATCTACTTCACTCCCAATATCTTTCTCCACTAAACTACTTGTTCTCCATGGATTTTATCTCCATGAATTTCCCCAGACGTTAGACTTGTTAGTACACAATTGGCTCTACCTTCATTGTTACCAGCCTTTGGATCTCTTCCAATGATCCATCTAATTCAAATCCAGCTGGGCTTTTTGACCTGTGATGTCTATGGCCCTTTTCATCAGGACTAGAATTCTTGTATAGGTAGTCCTCAACTTACAACAATTTGTTTAGTGACCAATGTGTCACTCATCAAAGTTACAATATCATTGAAATAAATGACATGACTATTTTTCACACATATAACTGTTGCAGCCTCCCCATGGTCATGTGATCAAAATTGGCAACTGACTCATATTTATGACAGTTGCAGTGTCCCATGGTCATGTGATCACCTTTTGTGACCCGAGTAGTCAATGGAATAGAATACGAACAGAAACAGGAACAGAATAGAACAAAATAGAATTCTTTATTGGCCAAGTGTGATTGGACACACAAGGAATTCGTCTCCAGTGCATAAGCTCTCGGTGTACATACAAGCAACAAGTGATAAATCATGATCATCATCATAACATACAATCATCATAAATCCTAAGATATAAATTCAGTGATAGTCATAGGATACTAAGGAAGCCAACAACATAAATCATAATAGGATACAAAATAAAGGTAATCAACATACATTATGAGATACAAACAACAAAATTACAGTCATAAGAATGTTGGAAGAAATATACATCTGATTCAGTTCCAAGTGGGGAAAAAGACACTGGAAACATGGAGGCTGATTGGAAAGATGTTTTATTGATGAACAGGACCACATGGTTTTGAGGTCCTGGGCAGCTGACCACATGAAATGGAGAGTGAGAGTTATTTATACCCTCTCTTGGGCATTGCTCTTGAACTTCCTGTTCCTGTGCAAGAAATATATTCTATTGGTTATTGTACTGCTAACTTTATAGGCTGTCTGAGTCCCAGGCTTGATTGAAGCTTGCTGGGTGATACAATCAAGGGGCTTGATGTGCCATGTGGTGAGCTCTGCTGCTAGATGCTATCCTATTAGGTCCTGAGGGGTCATGTCTTAATCCCATCACCCTAGAGCTGAAGGTCTTTTGTCTTGTAGATAGGCTGGCCCAGTCCTGCTAGGGCTATTAAAAAGGTGAGGGCTGCTTTCCAAGAGCATGTTTCTCCTTTAGGGAAATATAATATTCTGCCTTTTCTAATATTTCCCAAAATATTGCATTCTTCTAGGAGAGCAGTGGATGCTAACTTTCTACAAGAAGAAAATAGGTAATAGGAAAGATGAAAAGATGAGAAGGGTAACTGATAATACAGCCCTACTAGGTAGTTTGACATCCTAGGGCATAGACAGTGTTGCGGGAATTACCATAGTTGTTTAGCAGAATTACTATAGTTATTTAGCAGAGTGATAGCATGGGGGAGGAGGAGGGAACTGTCTTTGTGTGTGGTTGTTTTGGCATTCAGTGCCCTATAGCATCGTCTTGGGGAAAGAAGTTGAAACAGTTTATGTCTAGAATGTAAAAGTTTTTAGATATTTTTCACAGCTCTCTTTCTGGCTTGTGCAGTATATTTAACAATTGTGGTCAGAAAAGTCATAAAATGGGGCAAAACTCATGTAGCAACATAAATTTTGGGCTCATTTGTGGTCGTAAGTCAAGGACTACCTGTATTTGATCTTTTGAGCCTTGCCACTATGGAAAAAAAAGGCATACGTGAACAAAGGCATTTGCTAATAGATATTTTATTTTAAATTATTTTCAGAGAATTAATTAGGACTCAAACATTCAGCTGTCCCTAATACAGCTACTAACACTGCTGTGCTCTGAGTCATCTAAGTCTTCTGAACAGCCACTGTAAGTAAAACAACTCTAATAAGCTTTTTAACTCTGACCTTTTAAAATCAGTGATAAACCTATAGTTTTATTTTCTAAGAAAGGATTCCATTTTTAAGTGATAAAACACTTTTCGACCTTCTTCAGTCTAATGATCCTCGTTACCATTGCTAGATATATGAGTCCATCAAACCATTAGCTGGTATAAACATTTATAGCAGTCATGGTTACATTTGCTTTATGGTCAATAGGAATGAAACAATTTATAAAAAGATTTATGCTCATTGGGGAATATCAATAAAATATTTCTCCTAACACTTCAGCAGCATTGAGGAAGCTGTTTTATAATTATTGTAAGACTTAAACAGTCTCATGACTGGAGTGGAGAAGATAAGCTCCACAGGGTAAGTTGTAAAGATAACTTTTGATCAAAATTTACAAATAAAGCTCAACCAGGAAAAATATTTCAAACATTAAAAGAGTATCCTTGTCGCAACAGGATGAAATAGTTTTATAAAGATGCTGCATTGAACATCATCATGTGTTAGCAAAGGTAACTTCCAATGGCAGTATTCCAGTATTTGATGGGCTGGCACAAAGAAGTGGGGGCCAAATTATACTCCAAAGCATCAGAGGGCAGGACAAGAAACAATGGATGGAAACTAATCAAGGAGAGAAGCAACCTGGAAACTTCCTAATAGTGAGAACAATTAACTAGGAGAACAGCTTGCCTTCAGATATCATGAGCTCTCCATTACCGGATGTTTTTAAGAAGAGACTGCACAGTCTGAGATGGTATAGTTTCTCCAGCTTGAGCAGGGGACTGGACTAGAAGACCTCCAAGGTTCCTTCCAGCTCTATTCTAATCCTAATTCAATGGTCAGTGTTTCTTTTTGCTCTAAAAAGCACATTTTTATTTTTATTTAATTCTTTTATTTACATTTCTAAGTCACCCATCTCATTGGTATCGTGACTCTGTGTGACTAAATAATGTAACAAAAAGTTAAAGAAGTACTAGAAATAAAGTGAAAATTCTGTAGAAAAGCTAAAACCTGAGGTGACGAGAAGCCTGGAAGGCGGAGTCTTCTTTACCTAGTCAGCTACCCTCAACAAAGTAGGGCCCTGTCAGAGCCCTGAGCCATGTGGCAGAGCTATGTTTTAAGGCCCTTCAGAAGACCAGGAGTGTGGGGAAAGACCTCATCTCTAACAGGAGAACATTTCAAAAGGCAGGAGCTACAGGAGAGAAAGCTTTTTTCCTGCATCCCAATGGCCAAAATTCTTTGGCAGATGGGATCCAAAGTAGGCCCTTTTGCTGAAACAAATGGGGTGGGCTACTCCCAAAAGGATGAGACCAGAGATGATATTCAGCAGGTTCTGACCAGTTCTGGAGAACTGGTAGAAGAAATTTTGAGTAGTTCAGAGACCCGGCAAATAACACCTCTGACTGGCCCCACACACCCATCTATTCTCTGCCTCCTGAGTCCCAGCTGATTGGCTAGGTCTTCTTTTGTTGCCCTGAACAGGAGAACGGAGCTGGAAAGCAGGTTAGTGGGGTGGGGAGGAAATGGGGTTTTTTCAGTAACTTTGCCTGCCACACTCACCAACCCACACCTACAGAACCAGTAGTAAAAAAATTTGAATCCCACCACTGGATGAGGCAGTTCTTCAGATAGTTAAAGGCCACCACAAACTGAGCAGGAATTAAAAATGTGAACCACAGAAATATGGACCCACCCAGTGGCCTTGTTCAACATACTAGTCATTCCTAATCTTAAAAAAGGGAAGGAAGAACTGAACATAGGGTAGGAGTTCATGTATATCTCTCCCATCCTTAAGTTGGACTGGCAATTTCTGTTAGCTAATATAGGACATTATTTTATTTTCAAAACAATACTATATAATCCTGGGAAGGCGCAGTGATGCAGTGGTTAAGAAACTAGGCTTGTCGGCTGGAAAACCAGCAGCCCAGGTTCAAGACCTTGCTTCATGCAATGGGGTGAGCTCCCATCTTCACCCCAGCTCCTGCCAACTAGCATTTCAAAAGCATGCACATCTGAGTAGATAAATATGTATTATGTACCACTTCTGTGCAAAGGAAACAGTGCTCCATGACATTATGTTGTCCACATGACTGTGGAAATGTCTTCGGACAGTGCTGGCTCAATGGCTTTGGAACGGAAATGAGCACCATCCCCTATAGTCAGCCATAATTAGTGGAGTTAAATCTGCAATGACTCTTTTACCTTACCTACTATGTAATTCTAAGTGTATATATGTTTAAGTGGACATAGTAGAGGAAGAGAAGAATAGAATCTTTGCATTGTGTGTAGGAGACGTTTCAGCATCCCTGTCTTGTAATAAACTTGATGGGAAGGTTTCTTGAAATCCACAAGCCCATGCAGAATTCTGCAGAAATATAAGAGGGCAGGCTTCTTATATAAAGCTTGGTTAAAGGAGGGAGAGAATAAAATACAGGAAGTCTTCTGCCCCGTTTCATAGCGCAATCAAATTAGGAATGTAATTCTACCTGAGTTTTTACTTTAAATTTTAGATAATGCTGAATCCTTCACTTCTGATCTCACTTTGTAAAAGCTCTGCAAGCTGACCATTTATCTGTTACTTTAACAGGAAGTTCTTAACCTTGGCTGTTATATTCCATTTTGTGAGATCAGTATTATCTGTCTGTGAAGAAACACATTCCTCAAAGTCATGTGTTGCAAGGTTTATCTTCCAAAAGATGCCTTCTTTTACTGTTCTGTTCTGCAGTTCCTCCTTGAATCAAAGCATGGGTAGATCCTGCAACTGCAAAATACTTCCCAGAAAGAAAACAAAAGAACTTGCTTCCATTTTCTTTTTCCTCCTCAGGTCTCTTCCCAATTCATATTTTTGTGTATTGAAAACACAAGAATGCCATTTGGAGGCTAGCCAGGTGAGTGCCTGGGCACACACATTGTAAGGAGAAATCTTTTGAAACCCAGCCAGATAGGAAGGAAAGAAAGTGTAATTGAATGAACACTTGACCATATGAAGTCTGTGGAAACCTGGACAGATAAATATGGGTTGTTTTTTTTTTTCATTGACATGATCACAGTGGATATGGCCTCTACTCTTCCCTTCCCTCCCCTCATCTCTGAATTCAGAAGGATAGAGAAATCTGAGCAGTGATAAGAGTCAGCTGGAGAAGTGGTGATGCAAGTTTCAATGCAAAGATGTTTATTAAATCTTTCCTCCACCACTGTAAGGGCTTGATCATGGATAAAATTGAAATTAATATGATTTATTTTAATTGCTTAAATACCTCACTGTTGAATTCTGATATATCTGCCCTAGAATGTGACATTCTTATAAATATGCCACAGCAGAAAAGAGATGGGTTTACTCATTACAGTAGCATCAAACCTAAGAAAAGAGGAAAAGCTTCCATTTGGTATATGAGCTCCTCCCTATCTTTTAAAGGTCTTTAGTGTGTTGTGAATGAGGGACGTGGTGATTCAGTGGCTAAGACGCTGAGCTTGTCAATCAGAAAAGTCGACAGTTTGACGGTTCAAATCCCTAGCACAGCATAACGGAGGGAGATTACTTGTCCCAGCTGGACATTACTGGATATTACTTGTCCCAGCTTCTGCCAACCTAGCAGTTTGAAAGCATGTAAAAACGCAAGTAGTAAAATAGGGACCACCTCGGTGGGAAGGTAACAGTGTTTCCTGCATCTTCAGCATTTAGTCATGCCGGCCACATGACAACAGATGTATTTGGACAGGGCTGTTTTTTTGGCTTTGTAATAGAGATGAGCACCGCCCCCTAGAGCCGGAAACAACTAGCACGTATATGCGAGTGGAATCTTTACCTGTACCTTACTAGTGTGTTGTGTCCAACATTCTGATTAGAACATGATCACCTATTTAATCAAACAGCAGGAGCAATCCTACAAGAGGATCACAATGTTGCAGAATATCCCCAAATTCCTTAGGTAAGGGAAAATACGGGGGGAGGGAGGTACTGAAGAGCATGTGGAGGGTTCAGTACTACTTCCTATTTGCATTTCTCGTTTGCTAAGGCCTTCTCGAGAAGTAACCATCTCGACTAGAAGAGGAATGGGCAGGAGGATAGGATAAAAAAATTTCCCACCATCTCCTAACTTTCTACCGCAAATATTTACTGTTAAGCTTTACTATTTGTCTCTCAGCTCATCCATACTGGGACTCATCTCTTCTGAGGGGAAAGGAGAGCATAACAGTGAGAGAAGGAGCAGCAGATGTTGAAGTAAAATGCAGACATCCCTGCCGAGCATTGTCAAAGATGAGAGTTTATATAATGTGTAAACAACCACCTGCTGCTAATGAGAAATTGCTCCCCCAAGCCACCTGATTAAGGCAGGCAGAATGTCGGAGAAAAGCTTGATTGGTAATTTCATCAAGACTTCTGAACCAAACATTTATCTAGAAGCAGAACAGTAGGACACACTGGGGAGGGCATCTTTTACCCCCTGATTCCTCATTTAAACATAAATTGCCAGAGTGATATTTCACAGACAAAAATGGAAAAAGGATATAAGGATGGATATAAACATAACTAGTGGTACAATAGTGTAGTAAAAATGCACATGTGTGTAACTCATATGGATTATTAATATGAACAAAAAAACAGAATCAGGGATAAGAAAAAATACAATTTAAGGCGATTGATTTCCTTGACCCCAGTCCAGATCTGTTGGGCTAAAATTTTCAGCATCCCCATCCAGCTAGGCATAAAAATAATGAATGTAGCTTAACATGTGTGAGCAAGACCAGGTTGAGTTGAATAAAGGATTGAGAAATCTCAGTTGAGGACCTTATCCTTAATTACCATGATGGTTTGAGTCCTTTCGATTCAAAATTATAAATGGCTTCAATATTGGGTCAGGTATCCAAATAATGATTGCACTTCCTAGAATATATGAAGAATCCCAGTTCCTCAATCCACCATTTTGATGGATCGGGCATTCTTCTGTAAATCACAATACTTGCATTCTTAAAGTTGGTGACTTCTTTTCTGGATTTTGTGATGAAATTCAGAATGAGCTAATGGTGTTTGCATGGCAAAGCCATTCCGCTGACCAGGCCCTGAGAAAGTTAGGCCTTCCACTAATGTTCTATAGCAGGGGTGTCAAACTTGTGGCTGTGATTACCCAGGGTGGGATACAAAAACAACACAGGCACAAAAACAGGTGAAGTCCCTTTAATTCCTTCAACTTGGCTTCAAAGCTCCAAATATCCTTGACTGGAGACAAAAAGCACTCTCACAAACAGTTGCAAAAAGGAGCAAATGCCGTTTAAACTGAAAATACCTATAAATTATAACCAGAAAAAACAACACAAACCACACTGAAGCAATTCAGGGAACCAGGCAAGATAAGGGCTTGAAGACGTCCACAGATATCGGAACATACACTGGGAAGGACACCAAACTCAGTTAAGAATAGACAGACTAGAAATATTTTCATGCTTTGTTTCCAGCACTGGCTCATGTGCAGTCCGTCTTTTTAAATAGTTCTCACAGCTGCAGCCCATGAAGGGAATTAAGGCCCTTTCCGCCCCCATAGACCATGCCATTCACGTTTCTCCCTTATCCTCTCCTTCCTACATGCCCTAGGATGGAGAAGGGATGGGCCTGGCTCCTCCTCTGACTGCCCAGCCGGCTTGTGCCCTTCCCCAGCCTCCTCCACAACCTCCAGAGACACACTTCCACTCCCTGTCGGCTGTTCCTCCTCTCCCTCGGAGTCAGTCTCCAACAGGGGCTTGACAGCGGCCCGCGGGGCGGATGCATCACATGCTGGCCCCGGCCTCACCTGATTTAGTGAAGGGGAAAAAATCCCGTTAAGTCACATGATGACACCATTACAATGTGAATTTGATACTCTTGTTCGATAGCATTTCCCAATCCATTGCAATTTCAAGAGTTGGAAAAAAGGGAAAATAAAAATACTTGCTTGGTAAATGTGGTGAGACAGCTCTGTAGTATAAAAGGAAAGATCAATATTAGATCATTGTTTTGCAATGAAGCCTTTGCATGCTCCAACTCTTCAGTTCACACAAATATCTTGATACCGAATGCTGGATCTCAAATTCTGTGATCCTGCTAGCAATCTGTTTTCAGTATAAATATGAAAGTCAATTGCATTTCTATTTGGATAAGCCAAGGAGATCAGAAGAAAGTACAAACAAATAAAAAATTGTAGCAATCAGAAAAATGCAAATTCCTTGGTTAGAATTAGGCTTTGGGTCTATAAATGAAGGTTTATGATTGAGGGAATAGTGGTATATTGGGAAGAAATAAGGGCTGAGAGACTGATCCACAAAGCCACTTAGGTTTGTCAGGAACAGATAACAATGGAAATCAAAATTCTGCTGAACACAAAGCTTAGTGCATAAAAATTAATCAAGTACTACAATGACTCACTTTATTCATAATACTTAATGGTCATGTAATAGGAGTTTTTATCCAGCAGTTAAAGTTCATAAGTGCAGGTTTTACATGTAGAAAGGTATTATGCTGATGGTTTAATTACACACCTTTTTGCACACCAAAGGAAATGTATTCTACAGCTTTCTTAATTAAAGGACTTTTGGAGGGAAATGAACTTTGCAATAAGCAGCCTATGACTTGGTTTTTATTATATGTTTTTGTTTTGAGTTGAGCAATTCGAAATCTTATTCTAGAAATGTTAAAACCACAACTGAGCAGCAGAAAGTATTGGGCCTGAGATAGGCCCTGATAGCCATTTTAACTTTTCATGGTGTTTTTTTAATATATACTAAATATAACTTTGATTCCAAACACAGTCAGGTGGATTTCCAATCTATGGCAAACATTTAACTTTCTCTCATTTTTTTCATAAAAAGAATTATGAAGGTGAAGTAAAAATTCTCTTCATGCATTAAATAATACTTTTTAAAAAATAATCTCTTGGTTTATTTATTCAATGGTTTATTATTAATAACACACAGCTATGCATACATAGCAATCTCTCCTTCTGCTTTTCCCAACTTATTCCATTTATGTGAACAATAAACTAAACATAAAAGTCAGATATTACTAGGAATAATTCTGCATCAAATGGCCACTGGTTTTTCCAAAACTGACCTCTTGGCTAGACAATTGCTCTGGCATGATTATATTAGGCAGTCCAGACAAAAAATAAATATAGTTTGACCTTGGGTATTCTGACTATGAGAAACCAAGAAACAAAATTTGGAAAGAACAGCCATTTTAATCTTGGGTTTTAATTTTTTTCATGTTTACATGTAGATGTTAATTTATTCATGTTTTAATGTGGTCTTGTGTTTGAGCAAGGAGTTGGACTAGAACACTTTTAGGATTCCTTGCAGCTCTATTCTGAATTGAATTGAAATTGAAATTCAAGATATATTTTAATCTCTGCAAGCTGCCAAGAGTTACTTTATGGTAAGACAGGAGGCTAATAAACTTTATTAATAAAGAAATAATACACTCATTCTTCCGGATGTTAAAAACATCATTGGTGGACTTAATAATGGCATTATTTTGGATTTGTTTTGTCATAAAGATCACATCTGAATAGTTTTTTAAGCTACAATTTAATATGAGAAACCATCTCTGGCCTTGTTTCCTCCTATGTTCTTCAGCATGGCATGAGATGGGGGAAGGAAGCTTTTCCATCTCTGTTATCACAGAAAAACAAGTTGCCATCTTATTCTACATCTATATGAAGCTACTGGGAGAGTTCATCCAACAGTTTGTCATGGAGCAGGTTCATGATACGACAACCCTTCTGGACTCACAGTTCCTCCTGTGGATGGAGGGACTTTTGTACCAATTGTGTCTTTATTTGGGACAGGAGGATCCGGCTACATAATTCCTGTGTCAATTCATGAAGCTTTCCCAAGCTGCTCCCAAGTTGCAATAGGCAAGGGAATGGGAATCGCGCCTCACAGCTGCACCAAGGAATTCACACCTCAGTCAAAACAAGACACAGCCTAGCATGCAGAAGCCAAGACCATCTCCAAGGAAACCCACAACGGCTGGAGGGAGTGATTTCTATGACCCACGAAATTGCTTCATTGGGAAATGTGACTGGTGACACACTCTGGGGGGAGGAGGAACAGGGTCAGAGGCAAGATGTGAATTGGGTGAAGTCAGGGTTGGTATTGCTGGAATGGTGCTCCTAGTAAACAACTGGATTATTCTTGCTAAATGGCTGAGACTCTTAATTTTATTAGGGCATGGTCGGAACCTTGACATCATGTCCATATCAGCACTTGCTTATATTTCTACAATACATTCTATTTGGCACTGCCTTTAAAAACTATTTGGAAATTACAGTTGGTCCAAAATACTACAACCCACATACTTTCTGGCTCCTGTCATTGAGACCATATGACATTTTTTATGAACTCTGCATTATTTGCCATTTGGTTTGTGGCTGCAACATAAGATGTTGGTTTTAACTTACTAAGCACTTTATAGCTTCACACCCAACTATCTGCAGGACTGTCTTTTTCATTCATTACCAGCCTAACCAATCAGGCCAGAGATAATCCATTACTGATCCCAGATTTTTTGAGAGATTCAGAAGCTAAAGCAAGTAGGTGATGTTTTTCTGGAAACAGAATAACTTATCAGATTTTCCCCTCTTTTCTTAATAGTCTTGATTGACAAATTTTAAATAATATTAATTGTCGGGTGCATAAAGAAATGTTTAAAGCTATATGTCTTTTTTTTAAACAAAAACTTTCATACATTGAAAATACATATAAAAAATTATTGAAACTCTTTCATCTATTTTATATGGTATCATCCTTTAACAATAGTGCCTTTAAATAATCTTAGCATATAAGATGTTTGTTTATAAGCATATAAGATTATTTTTTTTCTTTATAAAAATGAAAATCTAATTGGGGCATTTGTTTGGCAAAAGGCAATACAGAACTCATTCATTAATTAATTCAGAATATGGTTAGGAATTTCAGATGAATCTAAATTGCAGTTGTTTAACTGATCAACTAAAGATGGAGATTCTAAAAAAAATTTAATTGGGAATAAGTCTTGTGAAAAATAGGAAAGAATGTTTATACTGAGATGGAAGGAAAAATTGGCATGTACATAAAATTAAATTAAAACAGATAGACTTGCAGTATTTACTTCTTAATTTTCTTTAAACTATACTATGATCCAATTTGGGGTGTAAAGCTTGAGTAAAATCCCTAGGCATGATTACCTAATGAACAATCAATGTAAAGACACAAAACTTCCATGTGAATAGGCATTCTGATGATTGTGCAGAAACAAAACTATATTTTACTAATGTGTTTTTCTCCATGTGTATTTTCTCCATATGTATTTTATCTTCTCACAGCTGTTTTACACAATATATTTTGATTGTATAGTATATTTTCAATAAGAGATACAGTTGTCATGTTTTGAGCTTAAAAGGGTTGTCATGTGGATTAAAAGACTTGTATCAAGCATGTCTTAAAATGAATCTCCACAAGACCTCAGGTGTATGATAGATAGCCTGACAGAACTGGCCTTGGAAACCTAACTTGAGAAGAACTACATATTTTGTCATTCTAAAAGTTCTAATGGAACAGACCAAAATCTGTGTGTCCCAGAGTCCAATTTTACACAGTAGTGAACAAAGAGCCCCTCTTTGAGGGAAATGGGTGGTTCCAAAATGTGAAAAACAAACAAACAAATAAATAAATAATAAACTGAATAAATAATTAAACTGAATGTTGATGGGAACTCTCCAAGTGCAACTATCAACACACATATTCATTAGCAACAAGTATTCAAAGATATATTGATTTAGCTATAATGATAATTGATAACCTCATCCTATGTAAAGATGATTTAATGTTATCTTGTTTGATGACAATATTTTAACTATGCTTATATGACTTATTGTCTGACTTGCATTTGTTATCATTCAGCATTCCAGAATAATCCTGGATATTTATGACATCAGCAGCAATAATCTTTGCCTTCTCTCCATCAGAAATAATACTCCTACTGTATCCTTTCTCAGTAACTTTCTTAAGTCTATATAAATATAAATTAAGTCTATATTCTGTTCCACATTCTAGACTAAAAAGACAGCATATTGTATAAAAATTTGGATTGTACTTTTTTCAGCTTGACACTGTCTATTCTGAGATGTGGGAATCACAGTCGTGTGCATTGTGCCAGTTGTGGTCAAGAGCTTATTTTTTTTATGATATTGGCAGAGTTATTTTTAATTTCCTTTCTTAATAATCCCCAGTATAGAATTTGATACCTTTTTGATAGTTGTTACACACAAGGTCAATATTTCACAGAGTACAATGATGCCAAGATAATTTTTTGGCTGAAATTCCACAATGTCTTTAAAAAGTTATAATTTTTTACTCAAGTTGGATCCTTTTAGAGTCAGGATTCTATCTGCTGTGCCCGTTTACCCTGTTTGAATAAAGCCTTCTCACTCTGTTCAAATTCAAATATAGATATTAGGACTTTTACACCTTGTTTCTCCAAACATATTTTTTCCAGTTTTACCTAATGAACAGGTTTTTGCTAATAGTTTATCCCATTATGGTGCATTCTTTTTACAATACATTTGATTATTTACAAATTGAACTGCAAAATGGGAGTGAGGAATGACAGTAGAGTTTCAATTCTCAGGTTGGTTCAAACCAAATATTGCCATTATTGTACTTTTTAAATTCATTTCCTTATAGTTACTAAGGTCTTGAGCCAATCTATAAGCACCCTGATTCTAGAGTCAATTATAAGATATCTCTGTTAGGAATCATAGAATCCACTAAGAATTAAGGAGATTCTAAAATTGTGTTGCAGGTGACAGTGAAAAGTATTAAGAATAGAATAGAATAGAATGGAATGGAGTGGAGTGGAGTGGAGTGGAGTGGGGTAGGGTAGGGTAAGGTAGAATAGAATAGAATAGAATAGAATAGAATAGAATAGAATAGAATAGAATCTGGAAGGGACCTTGGAGATTTTCTAGTCCAGCCCCCTGCTCAAGCAGGAGAAGCTATACCATCTCAGACAAGTGACTTTCCAGTCTCTTCTTAAAAACCTCCAGTGATGGAGAGACCATGGTTTCTGAAGGCAAGTTGTTCCACTGGTTAATTGTTGTCACTGTCAGGAAGTTTCTCCTTAATTCCAGCTTGCTTCTCTCTTTGATTAGTTTCCATCCATTGTTTCTTCTCCTGCCCTCTGGTGCTTTGTCCCCCTCTTCTTTGTGGTAGCCTCTCAAATACTGAAATACTATTATCATGTCACAATTCTTCTTTTTTTTAGATTAGCCAGACCCAAAACCTGATTTCTTTGATGGCCTTGAGCGTGATCACAGGATCAGTTCCAGCATCAACAATATCAGCCATGAGGTTGAGGCAGAAAGAGAGGCAGTGAAAAATAATTGCTGAAGTGGTCAATTGATGATGTTACCTAGTTGGGCAATGGAACATCTGCAAGAAAACATCCAAGCTTGGAGCACACCAAAGACCCCACCAATCAACCCCAAGCTACAAATATCCTCTTCTATTGGTACAATTGGTGAAATTGACACATGGACAAATTTACTTCTTTGATTAGAGAAAGGTCATTATTGACTTTCATCAAGGACTGGAAACCCCTATAGACTTTTTGCCTGAGGAAGAAAATGAGTTTGTGATTTATGGTTTTGATGATTAGAAAGGCTAGGTTATAGAAAGAATGGAATGATGATGAACTTGGAGAGAGTGGTTTGATTAGATTTATATGTATAATTGCCAAGAGGGTTATCAGAAGCCATACGCCTGTATATATGTATACTATATGTACATGGGCAGCCATATAAGTTGAATCAATAGCCCTGAATTTAAAAAAATGTAAGCAAGTAAGCAAACTGCTCTTTATATTATTTCAGTTAAAAAAAGTTTACAAATATTGAAAAGAACAATGATCAATACTTGAGCATGGTTTATTCTGCTGCAGACCATCTGACCTTCCCTTGCTTACAAGAAGACGTAGAGGTTTTATAAAGCCTTGGTTAAGAAACTGAAGACAGTCTTCAGGATACACCACATCAGTGGACATCAGCTCTAAGAGGTTGACTCTCATAACTAAATACCAACAACTTCATCTTCAGGAAAAAAGTGCTGGAATTTTTTTTTAAATCCTCAATTTGCTTCAGTCACAGTTCTAATCAATCTTTCTAGTCAGCTATTGGGACCTTTAGACTGACGATCTGACAGACTTCGTTTTTCTGAATTCAGGAGCTTGAGAAATCCCTGGTAAACTTTATATTACACAATTTTATTAGCAGGTTTAATTCAGCGCTTCACCTCCTTCTGTTAGTTGGCAAAACGGCTTTCAATATTGAAGTGGTAATTAATGAATCTTTTATGCTGCAAATCAGCCATTTTCATCTCTGCAGTATGCAGAGTAAGGGGGAAAAAGGGATTTAAAATATAATCATTTCTGTAGCTTTTCTTCCCAGGTTGGATGTTACTCACTGTTATGTCATTGGCATTTTTACTGTATTTTATCTGTGGCGAACTACCTCTTATCTTTTCATAGTTGTCCCTTCAGCCTCAGCTTGATATTTCTTGCTCAGCGTTCGCCAGAGATATTCCTAAGTAGATGGAAACTCTCTGAATGTGGAATTTTTGCATGAGTGCAAAATAATAAAAAGCATGTGTGTATGAAGACAAAATCAGCTTAATGGGAAATGAGAGTTGGGTTCCATTAATATTCTATTACAGCAAAAATCATATTTAATACATTTTATCCAGATATATTTTTTGTAAAAAAAAGAATTGGGTAACTGTATTTTTCTATGTGTTGTGCCAATCTAAAGAAAACAGTGGATATGATACATTTGATTTATCCTGTGCAAATAACCTGCACAATTCCATTTACTGAAAGTGGGGAAGTTTAAAAAAATATTATTACAGAAATCTTCAAATACATACCAGGCTATAATGTGACATTAATTTTCACATGAAGAAATGAGTGTATGTGTGAAAGAAAAGAGCCTTTTATAAAAAAAACATTTCTCTATATATTTCTGCATATATATTTGTGTCTGTCTCTCTGTGTGTGCATGTGTGTGCGTATACAGAATGATATTTCTGTATATATTTCTCTCTCTCTCTCTCTCTCTATGTGTGTGTGTAAAATTAAGTGTTATATTAAAGGAAAGATGCAACTAATATGGTACTGTAATAATGATAACATGTTTGTTTAGAATTCTAATTTTTGATGCTCCATCCAAATATTTATGTATTGTTGTCAGTTTTTTCCCCGCACCATTAATTGCCATAAAACATTAAAAAAGAAGTAAAAAAAATCAACCTTTGTATGGTGAGGCCAGTTCATACATAATAAGCCAGAATTATTTTTTTTAACTATGATTTGTCACTACATAATTGAATTGCTATAATGTGTGGCTGCCTTTGAGGATGATATGCAATTCTATGCTTAGATTATAACCCCAATTTTATAATTGCACTGGTGACCAGAGTTTTCAGACCTAAATTAAAATGCTGGTTGTTTTCTGTGCAAATGAAGAATTATTCGGAAGCATACCTACATCAGGGAATGTGTTAGCCCTTTTACTGCTGGCCTTCAAACAATGTCTTTAGGCTGTTGACAATGGAATGGCAGGTGGGAATTGAGGGGATTTTTTTTGTTTCCTTTTAGAACAGAAAAACAGAGTTGGAAATAACCTTGGGAGTCTTCTAGCTGAACTCCTTGCTCCAGCAGAAAACCCTATACAATTTCAGATAAACAATTGTCTAATCTCTTTTAAAAACCCCAGTGATACTAGCAGTTCCATTGATTAATTGTTCTCACTGTCTGGAAAGTTCTCCTTATTTCTAAGCTGGATATTTCCTTGATTAGTTTCCATCCATTACTTCTTGTACTGCTTTCAAGTGCTTTGGATAATAGGTTCACCCCCTCTTCTTTGTGGCAGTCCCTTAGATCAGGGGTGTCCAACCTTGGCAACTTTAAGACTTGTGGACTTCAACTCCCAGAATTCTGGAAGTTGAAGTCCACAAGTCTTAAAGTTGCCAAGGTTGGACACCCCTGGCTTAGATGTTGAAATGCTGCTATCATGTCATCCCAAGTCCTTCTCTTCATTAGATTAGACATGCCCAATTCTTGCAACCATTTTTCATATGTATGTCCCTAATCACCATTTTAGGATTGTATGGTTATGTATGTATTTATGTATTTATTTATATTATTATAAACTTTTATTCATTAAACATGAAACTCAGTCAGCTGAACATTTAAAAATGTATCACAAATATCATTGACTGGCTCTGATGGTTGTTACGGGTTGCTATTATTATTGTTGTTGTTGTTGTTGTTGTTATTGTTATTATTCACAAAAATGACAATGTACAAAGCAAATGAGATAACTATGCTGGGTTTATTGTTGTTGTTGTTGTTGTTGTTGTTAGTGGGGAGATTGCTTTTTGAGGTTCTTCTATACACCAAGTAATGTCAGTTGATAGAGGAACTATTAATAATTAAATACTCAATATGCTGTTAATAAGTAAATAAATGTCTACAACAAACCAGAACAGTTTGTGTTATTATAAACAAGGAAGCTTATATATGCATACTAATAAATAACTGGCCAGCAGGGACATTATCATTAGCATACATTAGCAATACACAGTCAAATAGGCTCTTCATGAAGGAAGAAAATGATGTAAAAGAGAAGTCAGATCCTTTTAATTAGAATGATTGGCACCTTTTCTTGATCTTCCATAGTAGTATTGGCAATTATCATATATATTGGTTATATACCTATTGAATATCAGGTTGATTTCTAATGAAAGATAATTCATAAGCCAAAGAAACAAACCTAATATATATAATCAAGACAGGTTGATTGGTCTCATACACTGCTGTTCCTTCAAATAAGTGGTACCAACCTTTCTGTATCCTCACATGGAATTTCACTAACTTCACAGTTCTATTCTATACCTTATTCTGAAAAATGTTGTACTGCAGTCCAATATCTACAGTACGTGTCTATCAAATGGGTCAGATTCTGAATTGGAACCTGCACAAGCTGCAGGGCTTTGCAGTTTGTGACTTTGCAATGAATCATTGGGGCCTTGGATAGCATAAAAAAGTCTCAGAAAGATCAGGCCTTGTTGGAAGATGGTTTGGCAGTTCTGAATTAGTTAGATAATTAGCCAATTTTTGCAGAAGGACAGCAGAAGGTTAAGGTAATTGTCCTAGGCTCTGAACGAGAAAAGATCTTCAGGCTTTACATACACAGAAAGACGATACGAGCAATTCAAAGATTTTCAATGAGACTCCTCAAAAAACGAGCAAAAAAAAAAAAGAGAGGCAAGATTGAGGAAAATATACAGTATTAAATAAGGCTTGGGCAATCTAATGTTTGAGGTAAATTTCCTGAATAATATATACTGCTTCTGATTCCCTGACTGGTCTTTGAATTTGTACCAGATTACCCACACCTCTGATTTCTGCTTGTTGGATTTGTCTGCAGGGAACCCAAAGTGAGTTGTTTGTTTTCTTTAGTTCTCACATTCTTGCATTGTGATGAGATTTGCATTTATCCTAAAGAACTTGTTGTGTATGCAATATAATTAATAAAGTGTGAGCTTGGAGTAAGTGCAGGGTTCTGGCCCTGAACTTCTGATTGGCTGTTAAGCGGCCGGACTGGATTGGCCCGTTCCGGGGAATCCGATTGGCCCTTAACAGAGAGTTCTTATTGGTTATACAAGCTAGCGTTCCTAGCTTGTTATTGGTTAAACGTTATAAGGTTTGCCTATATAAGGTGGGTTCTACTGATGTTAAATGAGCAAGTCACGATGTAAATAAAGAGCTGAAGTTCACCGTTCAGAAACTTGTCTCCATTCTTTCTCGCCCATGCTCAAAACTTAACACTGGCAACGAAGGTGGGATGTGGAGACATCTGAACCAACAAAACTTCAAAGAACACTTAGCACGTGACAGACGATGCCAACAACGGAACCATGTCCGGCGGCATCGTACCACCTGCTCCGTTCGATCCAACACAAGAAGACTGGGAGTCTTACATGGATCATTTCCAAATGTTCCTAGAGGCGAACAACTTAAAGGACGCCACAGCTGGGAAGAAACGGGCAGTGTTCCTAGCGCATTGCGGTCCAACCGTATTTAAGATGGCTAAAGCACTAGTCAAACCCCGAGAAGTGAAGGCCATGGATTGGGACGACCTCGAACCTATCCTGTGAGACCACTACGCCCCAACCGTGCCTACGCTCGTGAGACGCCACGAGTTTTATCAAAGAAGCCAGCGAAAGGGAGAAAGCGTGGCCGACTTCATAGCAGACCTCCGAAATTTGGGAGGCCTCTGGATTCACCGATCGAGAAGAAGCACTAAGAGATCGCATAGTTCTTGGATTAGATGCACCAGGCGTCCAAAGCAAGCTGATGGTGAAAGGCGACATCAGCCTTGCCAATGCCATTGCCGATGCTACCGCAGCAGAAGCAACCAAGAAGTTGGCTGCACAACTATGCTGAAACCGCACTCCAGTACCACCACCGGCCAGCGAAATCTCACCTAGTTCAGAAGGGCAGCTCGCGACAACGCACCACGAGGACCTCTCTTCGTCGTCAGACAGCGACGAAGAAGGGGTCCATCGACTACGGTCCGACCGGGACCCTCACCCGAAGCCTTTATGCCCTTGCGCTGGCTGTGGAGCCAACCATGCCAGGTCCGAATGCAAGTTCCACGACGCACTCTGCCATGAGTGCGGGAAACGAGGCCACATCGGATGGGTCTGCCGCAGCTTACCAGGACCCAGCCAGGCCTCAAAAGGGGCTAACTATTGCCAATCGACAGGAAACCGTCCTGTAAGGTGAGAGCCAGTAAACCACTCCTACAGAAAGCAAGCTTTGCAGAGAGAAGAGGCTCACCATACTATCACTATCGGTCACGCCTCAGCCTTGGACACTAAGAAAATCCGAGTCACGGTAACCATCGAGAACCAGCCTTGCCACAAAGAGGTCGACTTGGGATCGTCCCTCTCGATGGTGTCATGGAAGACACTCAAGCAATTCATCCCCACAATTCAACGCCAAGATCTCCGTTCCCAACGCCTCATCCTCAAGGACTACCAGGGGAATCGAATCCCCGTTGTCGGGTCCTGCCAAGTCCGAGTCTCTTTTAAGAAGCACACAGCATACTTACCTTTAACGGTCATTGATAGAGATAGGCCTAGCCTACTGGGCCTCCAATGGTTCGCACCACTCGGCATTGAAGTGGCCGGCGTAAACCGAGTCGGTGGCTGTGACTGGGAGGAAGACCTTATCTCTGAGTTCAGGGACGTCTTCGTGGACAGCTTAGGCGAGTACAAGGGGACCCCGATCTCATTCAGCTTAGATCCAAAAATAGCTCCCATTCGCCTAAAGCCCCGTCGAGTTCCGTTTGCCTTAAAATCGAAAATTGACGAACAACTCGACAAACTGATAACTCAGGGGGTGTTGGAGTCCATCGATCACTCCCCGTGGGAAAGGCCTATTGTAACACCCATTAAGCCAGACGGGTCAATCCAAATTTGTGGGGACTACCGGGCCACTTTGAACCATGCCTTGCAGCAGAACGCATATCCAGTTCCGGTGGTGCAGCACCTCCTCCATTCCCTGGGGGGCGGGAAAGTTTTCGCTAAATTGGATTTAGCTCAGGCATATCAGCAATTACCAGTCGATGAAAAAACGGCACAGGCCCAAACTATTGTGACGCACCGAGGTGCCTTTAAATGTACCCGGCTGCAATTCGGAGTAAGTGTAGCCCCGGGGATTTTTCAGAGCCTTATGGAAAGGTTATTGCAAGGGATTAAGGGCGTGGTCCCCTATTTTGACGATGTATTAATTGCAGCCCCTACAAAAAAAAATCTTACAGGACCGGTTAAAATTAGTCCTAAAAAAAATCCAAGAGGCCGGTCTTAAAGTAAAAAAAAACAAATGTAAATTGTGTACTGACAGTGTTGAGTTTTTAGGGTACCTGATTGATAGCCAGGGCATTCACCCTACCGAAAGTAAATTAAAAGCGATCAAAAACGCTCCCAGGCCAAGAAACAAGGCCGATCTAAAGGTGTTCCAAGGCCTCATCAATTTTTATAATGTATTTTTACCGCACAAAGCAACTGTCGCTGAACCGTTACACCGATTGTTAGATAAAAAAGCAATTTGGTTATGGGGTTACTGTGAAGAACAGGCATTCCGAAATGTTAAAAAACTGCTCACTTCTGACTCTGTACTCATGCAGTATAACGAGACTTTTACTGTTAGTTATAACCTGTGATGCATTGCCTTTTGGGGTGGGCGCCATTTTGAGCCACGTACTGCCTAATGGGAACGAAGCCCCTGTTGCATATTTCTCAAAGACTCTGTCAAAAACAGAGCGGAAATATGGACAAATTGATAAAGAAGCCCTCGCATTTGTCTCAGCTGTGAAAAGATTTCACGAATACGTGTATGGTAGGGTTTTTACGATTGTGACTGACCACAAGCCTTTATTGGGGATAATAGCCAGAGATAAGCCAACTCCCTACATATTATCCCCTAGGATGACCCGATGGTCAGAATTCTTAGCTGCTTATAACTATCAGCTGCAATACCGCCCGGGGAAGGCCATTCCCCACGCTGATGCATTGAGCCGAGCACCGCTTCCAGAGACTCTTGACAATCCGGCACCAATGGTAACCACGTTGCAAATCGAAGCACTCAACTCGCCGCCACTGACCGCCCGAGATATCGCGAGAGAAACCAAACACGACCACACCCTAGCACGAGTCCTAGGCTGGGTAGAACGCGGATGGCCATTGGACCAGTTATCAGATGACTTCACACCATTCAAGACTCGACAAACTGAGCTCTTCTCCCAGAAGGGCTGTGTCATCTGGGGCGATAGAGTCGTTATTCCAGAACGGCTCCGAAAAGCGCTGCTGAGAATTTTGCACGATGGCCACCCTGGCATCGTGCGAATGAAAGCCCTTGCACGAAGCTACGCATGGTGGCCGGGCATTGACAAGCAAATCGAACAGTGGGTTAAAGCTTGTCCCAAATGCCAAGAAGTCAGCAACGCCCCACCAAAAGCCATGACTATTGAATGGGAGACACCACGTGGATCTTGGTCCCGAATTCACATGGACTTCACAGGGCCAACCAAGGGCCACACCTTCCTGCTTACTGTCGATGCCTACTCCAATTGGCTCGAAATTCATCGCATGACGACTACGACCTCCGAGGCGGTCATCGAGATTATAAACAGACTCTTTGCAACCCATGGATTACCAGATGTCCTGGCATCCGATAACAGCCCACAATTTACTGCACTAGCGTTCGAGCAGTACCTCGCTGATCGCGGCATCCGCCATGCGCTCACCTCGCCTGCGCACCCTGCGACCAATGGCTGAGCAGAACACATGGTTCAATTCATGAAGAAAACCTTGCAAAAGGTAGACTACGACAACATTAACGACAAGGTCAACCAAATCCTCTTCTTGCAACACATCACCCCACATAGCGTCACCAACAAAACTCCCGCTGAACTGCTAATGGGACGAAAGCTCCGCTCCCACCTTGACCGGTTGCACCCTGCGTATGAACCGGAGAAACCACTAGGATCCAGCGGCCACTGTCGCACCTTCCAGGTAGGAGACCTGGTTTATGCAAAAAACCTATCGGGTGACCCGTTGTGGGTGGAAGCGACAGTAGTACGTGTAACCGGCCCTAGATCCTACCTCGTGCAATGCCTTGATGATAAACTTTGGAAACGGCATATCGACCAATTACGGTCGCGGCTTGCAGCGGCCAGTTCACAACTCCCCTATGACCAAGCTGAGGGGGGGGAGATACGGAAGAAGATGAAGCCCTAGGAAACCTGTTCGAAGGAAATGACAAATTAATAGAAACTCAGGAAGTGGAGCCGGAGGGAGAAACGTCTGCACCTCAGGGAATCGCGGAAAATGTGGGCAACGACGTAGAAGTGAACTCTGAACCAGAGACAGCCCCACTGCCAGACAACGATCTACCTCAGCGGGATTGCAACCAACCAATACAAAGAAAATCAAAGAGACTAAAAAGACAACTGTCCTATTTAAGGGACTATGTAACGGCGCCCTGAACTAAGGAACCAGGGGGAAGGGGTGTTGTGTGTGCAATATAATGAATAAAGTGTGAGCTTGGAGTAAATGCAGGGTTCTGGCCCTGCACTTCTGATTGGCTGTTAAGCGGCCGGACCGGATTGGCCCGTTCCGGCTAGCGTTCCTAGCTTGTTATTGGTTAAATGTTATAAGGTTTGCCTATATAAGGCGGGTTCTACTGATGTTAAATGAGCAAGTCACGATGTAAATAAAGAGCTGAAGTTCACCGTTCAGAAACTTGTCTCCATTCTTTCTCGCCCATGCTCAAAACTTAACAGAACTTTTATCTAAGTCTCCTGTACTTGTAATTGCCGGGCACTGGGCAGTTTAACCAATCTGGTGGAGAAGATGGTAACACTGCATTTTGGGTCATTCTAACAGACAGTTCTCTTGAACTTTTGTCTATCAGCTTAAACCTGAAACAAGCATGCAGACAGTGCAGATTGTTGGTATCAGAAGAGAGGGACAGTGAATATGCAATCCTACTGGTACCCTTGATTTCTCAGTAGCTTTTGATATTGTTGACTTTGTATGTAGATGAACTTGAGCAATTAGGATATTACCAAAACGTGACATTGGGGAAGCGTTGTATTCAACCTGCTAGGAATCATCCTGCGGGATGCTATAAGGTTTATATAAAGCCAAGGGAAGGCCCATATAGTGAGTTTTTGTGCTTGTAGCTAGTCTTTAGCAATATGTATGTTTCTGTGTGTGTCTCTCTCTATGTGTGTCTATCCGCATGTCTGTGTATCTCCATTTGTGTCAATCTCTCTCTCTCTCTCTCTCTCTCTCTCTCTCTCTCTCTCTCTCTCCATGTGTGCATGTATATTGGTGTGTCCTCTGTGTGTCTCTCTTGTGTATACATCTTCAAGTTAGTCTCGATTCCTGGCAATTGCCTCAGCAAGTCCATGCAGTTTTCTTGGCAAGGTGTTACAAAAGTGGTTTGCCTTTGCTTCCTTCTTCCTAGGGCTGAGAGAGTAACTGGTCAAGGTCACCCAATTGGCTTCATGTCTAAGACAGCACTAGAACAAGAGATGTGCTGGTGCCTCTAATCACTGCACCAAATTGGCTTTTAAATTTTTAAAATAGAAAGTTGTAAAATGCTAATGTATAATATGATGTTAAATTATATGCAACCTTAAATGAATGTTTATCTTAATAGAATCATAATGTCTTTAGCCTTTTACACACACACATACACACACACACAAGGATTATCTCAGCAGGACAAATAAGAGCAGCTAACTTTTGTCATAAAACAATTGACATAGCCCTGATGGTGTAGTATAGCAACTGACCCTTGTTGTTTTGTGACCCTAATTAATATTAGACTTGGTGATATTTATGCACCAGAGCCAAAAGCTAAACAGGAAGCAATTTATGTCAGCTAAAGCTTTTTAACAAATCGATGCACCTATTTGTAATTGCTTGTTTCACAAGATTAAAAGTGCTCAGGCCTGATCTTCGCCTGGTGTTTTGTGTCCAACATGACCTGGGCTTCTGTTACGAAACTAGCGATCATCACCTATTTCCATTGAGGAGTCCATATTGCTAATCTTTCTGGAATTTTAATGTAGTTGCAATTTATAGCCAATCAAATGTGGCTACCTAAATTGCTGTTGCTAGTAGACAGTTTAACAGTCTTTATTAATTACAGTATAATTTAATATTTGAGAACCTGCACTTGTGTTGGTCATTTTTACAGATGAAGCAGTTATGTGCCTTATGATGAATACTTTTAGCATTTTCAATGGAAATTTACTAAAATGATGAGTAATAAAACCGTCAAAGTCTGGTAAATAATGGTTATTGCTTTGAATGGAATTAATCATGGAAAGGATAGTTACCTTCAAATTAACATTGCAACTTGGAGACAAAGTGGCTTTCAGACTTCACTTGCTATATAGGGATGAATACAGAATTAGTTGAAATAAACACATCTGTGGTACATATTAAGATTAACTATCACTGATCGTTTTGCAAAAGGGGTTCATTCAGAAGTACATAGCTGCAATCATTTGATGACTCATAATAAATATGTTCATTCTGGAAAATATTTAACAAGAGATCTCACAGCTGTTATAAGGTTAGTGTTGTGGCTTGTTGGTTGTGGGTCCCTCCAGCAGGCAAATCAGATGAGGAGGTGACATCGGAGTCAGGGCCAGCATCAGGGCAATCTGGGAGCTCAGAGGGGGAAGAGGGAATGGAGTTGTCAGAAATAGAGACAGAGGCGGAGCCTGGGCCATCCATCAGCCCTCAGATGGAAAGTCAACAGCCCCCAGGTCTGGAGGTGGCTGATGAGGAAGGAGGAATAGCTGGGTCCAGTGCCTGACATGTAGAAGTGCAAAAGGCAGAAGAGAGGAGAGCAGTGGAAAGCTATGGGCCAATCCTCGGGATGGAGGAGCCATCGCTGCTAGCAGAGTCACACAGTTGCTCTGGAGATAAAAGGCAGAGAGCGGAGATGAATAGGTGTGGCAGACAACTATTTATCTCCCTGACAGACAGACTTGTTAGCCTATTGTGTGAGAGGGAGTGACTTTTTGCTGGAGCTGCTGGTGCTTCTAATAACGGAAACATATAATTAATTACAGAGGGTTTGTTGTCTTTGGCAGTCAGGTCAGAACAGTTAGATTTCCATTTATCAAAAGTTGTTCATTACAGATTCGAAAAGCTGGTGTTTGGGTCTCAATTTTTATCTTCCAAATCAGGAAATAATACTACTGCTCTAGCCTAAATTTCAGAAAGGCTTGAATTACTAATGTAATGTATGTGAGCTGCTTTGCAAAAGAGTAATCCTCTGTAAACTATTATTGTTTTGCCCAGTAATGCATGTATTATTGATTAATGACAACTATTTCATATGATTATCACAATGGAAAAACAAAACAGTCACTATTTTGATTGCTATATTACACGAATTTAGAATTCCTCTGGCAAAATTAATCCAGTGAAATCTGAAATTTGAAGTGTTCCAAACAAAGGTAGCATAATAAAAAAAATAAAAATAAACCCATGGTAGGGATCTGCTAAATTTGAGCATTTAGGGTTCAGACTGCTGACATGGACAAGGTAGAAGTTAACACAATGAGGCTGCATTCTCTTGATTTTGCATCATAACTGTGAAGGCCTTAAACACTGTTAAATGGGTTCACTTTTACTAAACAATGTAATAACTCATGAGAGAATTCCAGCCTTTAGAGCACATAAGAGATGAGATGAATAATATATTTATAATATAAAAAAATAATCACAGCATGGGGATTTGTATTTGTTCCACTCTGGAGGGTAAATGTTTACACATGTTAGGGTTGTTCCTTGGTTTCTGCTTAATTGATATTGTTGGTGCATTATTTTGGGTTTATTCTTATTACTGGTTGGAGGTCTGTAAGTCAGTGGTCCTTTTTTGTACCAGGGACCAGTTTCACAATTCAAAATGATCCACAGACC
This sequence comes from Hydrophis major, assembly GCA_033807585.1. NCBI lineage: Eukaryota > Metazoa > Chordata > Lepidosauria > Squamata > Elapidae > Hydrophis > Hydrophis major. Next base: position 78,761,650 of record CM066329.1, read on the forward strand.
AGTACCGGCATCAGCACGCACGACCAAGGCAAGGCAAGCTGAGCGACCAGCCAGCCAGCCGTCCCCCGCTTCTCCCCGCCACCTTCAGCTCCTCCTTTGTACCTTCTCATGGCTAATGGGCTTTTCGGGCTCTTTCTTAATCTCCTCCTGAGTAACGCGAGACTCCACCGCCATCGGGATGGCTCTTCATTCGAAGCTGCCCCCCCACTTTGACGAAACTAAGGCATGAGGATTCCTTCAGCAACCAAATGCCACTTTCCAACCAATGATCGACAAGCTCTCCCGGAAGCACTTTCTCAAGCACCGGCGAAACAAGATGGTGGTGCCCAAGCAAAGTAGGCCCGCGGCCTGGTACAAAATGATCCATGTACCAGTACCAGTCTGGGGCCTGGTGGTTGGGGACCCTGCTGTAAGTCATTCAGTCAACAGCTTTGAGCAACTGATATGTAAATAACTAAAGAAAGAAAGAAACTGCTAAAAATATAAAATTGGCAAATGAATTGTTTTGTATAAGGAAAAAAATGCAATGAAAAAGCAAGATTGTCCATTATTGCAAATGTTGACTGTGAGCTGATGGTCTAAATCAGGCTGGACAGTTTTTGGTATAAAGTTACAGGTGGACTTCCAACTTGATTGCTATGAGCAATTTACCCAAGGATTTTGGTTAATGGTTACTCCAATTTACAGTCTATTGACTCCTCATGGACAGAATGTGATATGATGACTAGGCAGGCATCTTGCCAAATTTTCTTGGTTTGTAGAGTCTGAGGAAGTGGCTAGAGTTCTCTTTGATATAACCTTGGTTACTTGTCGGTTAAACCTCTTCTGGCTCTGACATAGAACGATCATACAGGTTGGAGTGAATGACTTTGATCTAGGGTATTGTCAATACTTCAGGCAGTCCACCTGCTTTCTTCCTTCTCTTCCTTCAAGTCGTAATCTTAACCTCCAAAGTCTTATATGCCTTGGAGCTGAAAAGTTTGGTGTGTTAAGGACAGTTGTCTACAGCCAGAATCAATCCATTTGGTCCATGTGTTCAAGAAGAATGTAAAGTTCCCTCATACTGCAATGGGAAGGAGATCTATTAAGCCCCTTCACTGCAGAACATAATCAAGAAAATTAGATTTACATGGATTTTCTTTAATGGATAAAGAAATAAAAAATGTACACATAAATTCCCACTTCACCCTATCCCAACAATGGTGGGAAAGCTCACTCTATTTATTTTAATACAAGTTTTTTTAATTTATTATGTAGTTATGTATTTATTTAGCAAATGGTGTTGTTACATTAGTCAGGAGACTACAATGAAAATTCAGAGTAGTAGCTCTATCATGGTTCATGTTTGCATGCTTCCCAAGGTGCACCACAGGAGGGCGAGCTGGCTTTGTACCGGAAAGAAAAATGAGCAGGTCTTCCTACAGCATCATCCAAGGCCCTCTCCCTCCACTGGAGCAGCTTTCAAACAGGCATCACAACCAGGAAGGTTCAGAGTTGGCAGGAATCTGACCACCTGCACAGACCACCAGCTCATCTCCCCACTGAAGTGGTACCTATTTATCGCTTAGAACATGCTTTTGAACTGCTAGGTGGGCAGAAGTTGAGGCAAGTGATGGCAGCTCATCCTGCCCACTCAGTGATGGGGCTCAAACCATGGAGGAAAGACCATCTCCTGCTTCATTAAGCCTCTGAGGCCACTGGCACCTCTCTTTAATTCCAGACTAGAATAAGCACTTCAGAACTCACCTCCTCTTTGGACAACTTGAAAATTACTGTTTACACTCTACTGAGTCCTGGCAAATAGTACAGCAATGATGGTGGGGGAACCACTTAATATCTTATGCTTCAACAGAGCACAACAGAGGTGGTATTCAGCAGGTACTGACCAGTTCTGGAGAACCGGTAGCAGAAATTTTGTTGTTCGGGGAACCGGCAAATCCCACCTCTGACTGGAGATTTTACAGTATCCTTCCCCTACCACCTCCACCAAGCCACCCCCACAGAACCAGTAGTAAAAAATTTTGAATCTCACCACTGATGCACAACTAAGAAATCACAGAATTTTCACACATTAACCAAGTGAAGTTAACATTATGGGATAATCATAAAATAGAAATAGTAGATTAATCTATTTTGTGGGTGATCTGGCCTCTTGTAAGATCTTTTTGAATCAACTCAATTTTGATCAAGTGCTTTGAAAAACATTTGTAGAATGGGAAATTGTTGGCTTTACCTCAAGGTGCTTCTTAGCAGTTTATTCAAGCAAAGCCCTTGTTATTTGCCTCGGAGGCCGTTGCTGCTTTTGAATCTAGGTTTTGAAAGAAGTACGGTTCTTTCTGAGACAGTGACTTACTTTTACAAAAGGCTGAAGGAAGCTAGTGGAGTGGATAATAATTATTCAGTGATGGTTGAAGTGGCAAGTCTGAATGTCTTGTCCTAGTAAACCAGGTGGAAAGTTGTCCCAACTGTGCTTTTTCAGGAGACAACTGGATTTTCTTGTTTTTTTCTTCTCTTTACAGACTTTCAGGTGGAAAGTTGCTTTTTAAATGTGCAATTGATTTTCTTTAATTTTAACATGAAGTTAATAAAATCAAAACAGTTCTATATGTTTCTGCCCTGATTGTCTTAAATAATGTTTAATAAATTTGATTGCAATCCAGGACAACCACACAATTTGAACTTGAACTATTACTATATTTAAGGTGGAACACAGTATCATTGCTCATTTAATTTTCCAAGCCTTTCCCATTTTTTCCCCAAATAATCATTTCATATTTCATAGTTTGTAATGTGTGTGTGTGTTTTATTATAGATATCTGGTTTAATATAAATAGTGTGTCTGCCATGCATTTTGACTTTTATGCTGACATATCTATTCTTAGAGGGTCTTAATTAAGTGGACTCCTATTACAATAGCACAATAATGCAAAGAATTGTGCAGGAAATTAAAATAAACCTAAAAACATTTTGAGATTGTGAATATTTAACTAATGCCCAGAACCAGCCAGAGGCTGTATGATGTTTATAAAAGATAGGTAAGAAAACCTCTAAACATTTAGTCTGCCTTAGTCCCTTCCTTACCATCTCTCTGTATAGGCTGGCTCTTCTCTTGGTTGTTTTATTTTTAAATCTTTTTTTGCAATGCAGGTTTCCCATATTGTGTACTTGTGTGTTTCATATACTGTATCTGAGGATTTTGCCTGCTTTCCCCTCCTCTATCTCTGTTATGGCCTATCCCCTTTGTATATTTCTCTAGCCATTTTTAAAGTGCTATTTTTAAAAATCTGTCTCTGCCCCTTCCTCTTTTTTTCTGTTTTGTTCTATGCCTCTCCTGTCCAGTCCTTTCCTGTCCCCTCTGCTCCTCTCCACTCCTCTTGATTGAACGTTACTGTTTTATGGTTTTAATAAACCATTGTAAGAGAATGCCCAGAGTCATTCTAGATAGTGAGGATATAGGTGGTATATAAATTACATACATACATACCATAGTTTTTATTATTGTTATGAGCTGCTCAGAGTTGTGTTTTAGATGAGTAAGCATAAAAATCTTTTAAATATGTAAATAAATGTCACAGTGATTAAATCAGGGGCAATGCCCCTTTTTCACGCTTTTTCTCTCATCAAGGAGTATGATGCATAGATTTCTCTAGTTCAGCGGTGTTCAAACTTGATTTCATTGAAGACTGCATCAGGGTTGTGTTTGATCTCGGGGGCGGGGTGCATGTGTGAGCCTAGCCAGGGTGGGCATGGCTAGCTTGACATCACTCCTTCAGGCTTTTTTTTGGCTGCGATGGCCTCCTGCAGCCCTCTGCCTGCGAAAATGGAGTGCATGGCTTCCCTGAGCTCTGTTTTCACTGGCAGAGGCACCACGTGATGGTCCTTCACTGTTTCCAGGATGGCTGTGCGGGCCAGATCTAAGCACCCTGTGGGCTGGGTTCATCCCCCGGGCCTTGACAGCCGTGCTCTAGTTTATTGCAGAAAAGGGCTTCTTTCATTAGTGTAATTAGATTTCCAAAAATAATTTTTCAAGTCACAGGGTAAATATCTTTAGAAACAAAAAGAAAAAGAAAAAAAGAAAGAAAGTTGGACACTTGATTTTGGCCAGCTTTGGAAGGAGCCCTGGCAATTTTGGGGATTAGGGTGTCTAAAGAAAAGAACTTTAATCTCTCTACCAATTTGCCACTGGTAAGAGTAGCGGTCCCTAACCTTTCTGGGTCCATAGAACAGTAGTACAATGCCGATAAGGGAAAGGAGACGGTTTTGCATGCCCACCATGAACACAAATGGAGCTTTGTGTACTTGCCTGCCACTTGTGCAGTCCAGTTCCCAACAGCGCTTGGACCAGTACCAGTCTATGGATGGGAGGATGGGGACCCCTGGGTTAGAGAATTGGCATGCATGAAGATTCATGTGTCTCCATCATCTTTTGGGTTCTTGATGAAGACCCAGCAGGCTTTAACCTATTAATTTTTTTATTAATTTTTTATTAATTTTTTATTAATTTTTTATTAATTTTAAATTAATTTTTTATTAATTTTAAATTAATTTTTATTTTTTTAAAAAATTAAATTAATTTTATTAATTTATTAATTAATTTGTATAGCATTTTACTGCCAGTAAAGTTTTTGTTTTAACTTCCCCCTTTAATCTCCCTTGTTCTTTTGGTTTAAATGTTCCCATCAGAACATTTGATGTTTTCAAGGCTCTTCAGTACGTCATGCGAGAATTTATCATGTGCTGTCTTTAGGTCTATTTCGTCCATCAATAAGAGCAACAGCACTTAGACTTATATATTACTTCATAGTGCTTTACAGCTATCTCTAAGCAGTTTACAATGTTAGCATATTGCCTCTCACAAACTGGATCCTCATTTTACCAATCTTGGAAGAATAGAAGGATGAGTCAACCTTGAGCTGGTCAGAATCAAACTCCTGGAATGAGCAGTGAGTTTGCCTTTCAGTACTGCATTCTAACCACTGCGCCACCATGGCACTTATAACAGTGAAAGCATTGTATTTTGAGATTGTAAAAAAGGCTCAATGAAGTGGTAATTAATCAGATGTTCTAAAATCCTAATCAGACTGAGAAATAAAAAGCTGAGAAGGTTCTGTGCAACGAGGGGAGCTTTGTATTTGTAGTATTGGAGTCATCGTGGCCAGGAGGGCCTTTGCGCAACTGCCGGTTGTGCACCAGTTACGCTCTTTCCTGGACCAATGGTCCCTACTCACAGTCACTCATGCCCTGGTCACTTCCCATCTTGATTATTGCAACACACTCTACATGGGGCTGCCCTTGAAGAGCATCCGGAAGCCCCAATTGGTGCAAAATGCAGTGGCCTGCATGGTTTTGTGCAGACTCCAGTGTACACGTGTCACCTCTCCTGCAGGAGCTGCATTGGTTGCCGATTTGCTTCCAGGTGCAATTCAAGGTGCTGGTTGTCACCTTTAAAGCCCTTCATGGCTTGGGTCCGGGTTATCTGAGGGAACATCTCTTGCCGGTCACCTCTACCCAACCCATTAGAGTGAGGAGGCAAGGAATGTTGCAGATCCCACCCCTGAGGGAGATATACCTGGTGGAACCCAGAAGAAGGGCCTTCTCCATGGTGGCTCCCTCTCTCTGGAATATCATTCCCTCAGAGATTAGAATGGTCCCCACTCTAGCACTCTTTTGAAAGGCACTGAAGACCTGGTTTTGCCAGCGGGCCTGGGGAACCCAAAGAGGGATGGAGCCCATCAAATGGCTACTGTGATCTGCTGTCATCAGGGTGGGGGTGGGGTGGGGGTGGGAGTTGGTTTTTAATTTTTTTAATTTTTTCCAAATTTTGTTCTATTGTGCTTTACTAATTTATTTGATTCTTTTTGTTAGTTTTTAATTGTTTCTGTTTGTTTGTTTTAAATGATTTTACATTGTGTAAGCCACCTCAAGTTGCCATAGGCAAATAGGCGGCAACATAAATTAAATAAATAAAATAATTAAAAATTGGAATCTCTGCTTCCCTTTACATCAGGTGATGAGGACTTACAAAAGAGGAGAGAATTGTAGCTAGTAGTTCAATACTGAGACAGCAAATCTACGAGACCACACATCTTAATGTTGCTGACATTGAGAAACATTGCAGAAGTGTCCCAGCATAAATGTCCATGTATGGTGGTCAAGTAACAAATGTGGCACAATATCTTAATGTACATTTTGTCCCTTATGTGCCACATTGGAACACAGCTACTAAAAGATATTACTTCAAATGTCGCAATGCATATCTCAACATCTTGTCAACATCATGGTTAGGTCCCACCCTACCCAGCAATCATTTCAGAACAAAAATAGCTGGCTAGGCAGGATTTGATTTTTGCTTGTAACATAAACAAAAGCATAAACCATAGCTTGCAAGCTGCAGTGGTTAGGCTCCACATCACATTAACTTACAAGCAAAACAAATCACATCCAGAGTTAGACTGAAAATTAGATTAGGTAATGGGTAATCCAGAGGGTGGAATGTTTCATTCTAACAAAAATGTCCAGATGTCGACTGCTCTGTTACCCCAAAGTGTGAGGCGTCCAGCTTATTATGCTATACAAGTGAAAGAGGTGCATTAGGATTGGATCTTGCTCCTCCTATAAACAGGGTTTGCATTTTGCATTTGGCAGCTGCTGGATTTCTTCAGTGACAATCAGCTTAATTAATCAGGCAGCTACAACTGCAAAGCTTCCAGTTCCAGCATTAACTGGAGAAACCTAATTACCAATAAAGGAGAATATTTGTAGCTCACGGTTGAAATGAAGAGTTGTGAGTGCTCCCTGAGCTTGGTTGTTTTCTTGCAGACATTTCATGACCCAAACTAGGTAATTTCATCAGTGCAACCTAATAGGAAACCCCATTCTTAGCATGGTTGAATCCAGATTTAGTATTGCATAGAGGGGGCTGCTTTCTTTTTGTGAACATATAAAGTGGGACAATGGGACGCCTGATTATGTTCTCGATTTTATTCCTTAGAAAACTTCTGAACTATCTTTAGATACTTTGAAGCACAAACAGGCTGTATACTTGAGAGCATTTGAACTAGAAGAAATTGTTTTATTTGCCAACATATTTAAAGGACAAGATGAAAGATTACTTTAGGATCTCTATTAGAGACCCTAATATTAGAAAAATCTATTAGAGATTTTTTTCTATTATTTTTTAAACCCAAAGATACCCAGGATTAAACTGAGGCTGTGTATATTCCATGGAGGAACTATGTTTCCTGTCAATAAAGTTTAAGCCAAGTTTAGAGATTGGTTAATATAATAATATAGCATTAGGAATTATGAATCTCTGATCTTCATTTTTTCTTAGATAAAAACGAAGGTCATTTAATGAAATTTAATGTGGAGGGAATGTATCTCCTTAAAAAAGCCACTCATGTGTAATAAGCTATCAGCAAATACTATAAATAGTACGTATACTTTAAATAAAATTTGGGATGATATTTAGTTACTTTTCAGGAATAATGGTATTTTACTTCAGAATTTCTGTTAGATCAATTGATCAAAAATCTATAGCGGTGCAAGGTACATTTTACCATCCTTTCACAGGGCATGGAAGAATTTTTTTAAAATAAAATCATTGCTGCTAATTCAACCATTTATCATTATATGCAAAAATATTGCTTGATGAGAATATTATAGACGGTGCATGTTTTTGACATTAGCATTTTATTTGGATGACTAATCTTGCAGATGTGAAATTTGAATGAATTATTCATGAAAATGCTTTTCTCTGAAAATTTAGTTCTCGCTAATGCTAGTTATTGAGCATTTTTTATTTTCCTTGATAGAGAAAATAAAAGTATGCTTATGCAAGAGAGGAGAGGGGAGTTTCATAATCCCTCCTTAAGATGTGTGTAAAGGGATGATGTTCTGAAACACCTTTAAGGAAAGCTGGTATGCCAATCAAAAGTTTTCTGAAGCTATTTCCCTTCTAAGTGAAAAATGAAGCATATCAGACTTGCATTGTTTATGTCCAACTGTCTTATCTCAAAGGTACTGAAATCAGTGGAACTGCTGAGAATACACAGCATGACTCTTGAAGTTCATTAATCTGAACAGACTGTAGAAAACTCCAAAATGAATAATCAGAAAGAATTAGCTTATATGCATTATCATTCACGTGGCTTATAGTGGCCAAGACAACTTTCCTCCCTTCAGTACATGAATGACTTGGTGAATGTAAGTTGTGTGAGAAAAATAAAATGAAAATAAAGTCTAGAGATGTTCATCCATTAGTGTGACCCTGTTGTGCACTTTCTTCCACATGTGGTGTTAGTCTTCTTCTGGATACTTACTTTTCTGGATATCTTACTTTTTTCAGTTTAAATCCCTTATGTATTCACAAAGCTAACTCTTGACTGTTGGTGCATTACACTGAGAAATGGTGCTTCTACCATTAGAATTCTTTTGCTAAGAGAAACATCTCTAAGCAGCAGGGTTTCTATGCACACTGAATGTTGTACTTAGAACCTTTTAATTCAAAACCAGCAAGATAAGGAAACATCTGCAACACACACGAGCCCCAAAGTTTCACATCCCCTAAGCTCAATTCTTGTCTGCTGTATGGATTGTTCACAGGTGGATTGCTTCATCCTTCTTCAGAGAAATTGAAATGTTACCATGCATCTTTGAAGACTAGAGAGGCTGGTATGGAACAATCTCATTAGTTTACTTTTTGATTAATGGGTACTTCCTGACTAGTTCTGCTCCCTAATAGCATTTTTGTAAGAATATTCACAGCACACTAACATCCAAATATGTCCACCTGCTCATAAAAACAGGATAATTAAACTAAAATTGACTCGATAGCACTTAACCAATCAATCAAATGACCAGAAATAATTTTTCAGTTGCTATTGTAAATGACAATGCACTAGTGAGTTGAGATTTACCACAAAGTAAAATGGTAAGTTATTATCCAAATGACTTTGTTAATTGTCTTAACAATTAATTAAGACAATTAACATGCTCATCATTTATTGCAGTTTCTTAAAATTTATTTTCTCTCTCCCTTTTTCCACTTCTAAAAATTATGAAGGACCCCCAAAGAGCCTTTTCTTGTATGGGTTATGCATATAGGTTAATTTTAACTTATTAAAAAATATAATTGACCCATTTGCTGCCGCTACCACTTTTTACAAGGTTTTGATGGGATTTTAATTGTATGGTTTTTCAATATAAGCAGGCAAATAATTTTGATTTTTGACCACTCCTGAGAGGGTCTTGGTGGACCCCCTAAGGTTCTAGGATCATATTTTAAGAGACACCAATCTATTGTATTTCTTTCTATTTAGTAAGCACCGTGAATTCTGTAAGGTTATCACCAATTTATCTTGTAGTTACTTAACAGAATGACTCAGTTGTTAAGGTAATAGGTCTGTTCTGGTTACTATTTTGAACAGTGATAGGCTGATGATCCTGGAAGGCAACTTATGTCACTAGTGAGGAAGTGACCATTAAACATCTGTAGGGTGTCTGCTGAGAAAAACCTACAGGTAGAGTCAGACTTATGTGAAGTGGACGTATTGTATCTGTATATAAGGGGGAAGCAAGAACACGTAGCCCATGGCAACATGTATCACCAGTGTGAACAACCAGCACTTTATTGCATTAGAGAATGCTATAATGTCAGTAATAAGTACTGACTACATAACATTTTATTGTCTGCATCAACAGACATGGAATGATGGAATTACAGTTGATGTAAGGAATGAGTTTCTTGTATGCCTAAAAATAAAAGGAGAATCTCATTACTGGCAGCACATACACATGAAGCACCATGCTAACAGTCTGACTGTACCATTTTCATCAAGGCTTATATAGGAGATAGTCTGTTACCTACACTGGATTTGTGGAAAAATGTAGAGTAGACCAGCAAATGCAATTTTGAAGACTGAAGACTGAGGAATTGTTTCTGGAACATCTAAAAACTCTGAGTCTGTTAACCAAAAATGTACCAAAAGCTCTCCAAGAGTTTAAAACACATTCTCCCTGTTATAAGGAATGTAGCTTGTCAGCATTCTGAAAACTACAATACTTCAAAATTATTTGTTTAAAAACTTTGAGATATATATATATATATTTATATATAAAAAATATCTAATGATCTGTATTACTTGAAGAATAATACAATTTATTCATTTCCCCCCTACCCCTGATCATGGATATTATGGTTGGAATCTCCTAAAGGAGATTTCCATCCCCTTTCAACCCACTCCTCCCCCCAAAAATTCTTTAAGCATGGGCCTTGATTTTCTTCCTCCTCTTTTCTTCTACTTTTGGTAGAAAACAGAAATCCGGTTAAGTATGAAGCATTTGAACTGCACTGTTCTAATCCAAGGAAAGGGCGGTCTTTGTAGAACATGAGATGCCTGCTTGTAGGCGAAAAAGTTATTTAGGAGGAGCCACCAGGACTAACCCTAGAGGTTGGAATCAGTTTTTCCCTGACATCTGGAGATCGACAAATAGAGCAGGAGTCTGCAAATCTGCTGCCTATTTGGTATCCACCTGGTCAGGAAAACCTTTCTGCCTCCTGGGCTGCAGCAGGAGACCCACACCTAATAAAGGCAGCCTGACCAAGGTCAGGAGGGCAAAGAAGGCCCAACCAGCCCAGAAAAGGCTGTAGGATGATAAGGTAGCCTTTGACTCATTCCCAACAGCAGTTTCACCTGATATATGTGGTACTTCATTTATCATGTTTGCTTTTCTGAGGGAAAAGGAAAACAAAAACAGAACCCATGTAACAAACTGTCTTTACATCTTGGCACCTTGTAAAGTATTTCATTTTATACAAAAGTTCAATATTTTTTGACACTTTTCCATTATCAATCACCACTTCACTGATAAGCTTTGAAAGTGTGACCTTGGAAAAATCATCATGCAAAATATTTACTGCAGCAGGAAAGAAACAACTTTTGAAACTCTCTTTTCTTCTTTTTTCCTTAAGGTTGCCGAAATAGGCAGAGATGGGGATAACAAGAGGCAGAGAAAGGGTTTAAAGAACAAATAGTGTGAGAGCAACAAAACAAAAAACAAAATAAAGCAATAATTAAAAAAAAAACACAAAATCTCTGAAACAAACTTATACAAACATGATTTGATCTGTGACGGAGGGAAGGGGGGAATTACTAAATTAAAAACAAAGAAATTGGGATTTTTTCCCCACATGTCAGCAAATGACATCCACAGTCTTAAAGCAAGGGTAACTAAATGAAATACATGTGCAGCATATTCTGCGATTCCATTACATACAGTAGATTTTTTCCCCCCAAAAGCATTTGTCAAAGTATGGTTAATATAAAGCAGTTGCACAAAAAGCAAAAGGTGTTTTGACAAACAGTTGCATTAATTCCTTTGGAGGAATGTTTGTTTGTTTTTTTAAAAAAGAGGACCGACTTCCCCCCTTTTCCTGTTTTCCCTTGACAACCCACCCCCACCCGCCAAAAGACAAAACGGGATCACAAGAGACACATTGGGCTATATATGTACAACATAATAAACCCGAGCCCAGAGGAACCATTGTTATGATCCAAAGGGATGCAGAATCTGAAATTTGTAAAAAATAGTGTAGTTTGCTTGATGTAAAGCCTGAGATCTCCTCTTGGTTCTTCTGCAGGGCAGTGATACCTGCAAGGTATGGTAGGTATTTTTTTTTAAAAAAATCTTTTCTTTTTTTAAAATTTTGCTACAGTCTTTAGTCTATGCATGCAAGACATACAACTAAGTGCAACTGAGTGAAATGTAGGGTTTTTTTTATTCATTCCCTAACAGTTTGAACTGAGGTATGCGTACTAACAGTTTCTCATGCTGTTATCTTTACTCATGTCTAGCTACACATGCTGAGAATGAACTAATCTACCAGATTTTTATCCCCTTCTGAATACCAAGTTAACCAGCAAAACCACTCAGTTTTGAACCAAAGGGACAGGTATTTTTTTTATTATTATGTCCTGGTTATGGCCTGCACATTATAGAGCTGCCTGACTATGGTGTGTTTCAGAACATATCAAATGACTTACATACTGGCCTCCTTTAAAAAAAAAGAAGTCGGGAAAAAAAAAAAGGCAAGCTTTACATATTTCTCTGTTGGCAAAAAAAAGGAGGAAAAGAAAACTAAAAACGGATTGCTATTTTGAAATTAATGGCAAATCCCCCTCCTCCATTGGCCTGAATGGTACCAAAGTTTGGAAAGGAACAGGGATGTTACCATATTTAAAAAAAAGAAGAAACCCTGAAACGAAATGGGATGGGCAGAGACCAACACAACCATCACCACAGTCATTCTCAAATCTTGGGCCAAGGTAAGCAAAGTTAAAAATAAATTGCCCTGGCATTGGCTTTTAGCAAAAGTGAATAGGTCAAACCCCAAACAAAAGCATACCAACAATTTCTTCAGTAATTATGGTATGGTTTAGTTTCAATCATGAGTGCTCTTTCATATTTCATGTAAACTCTCTCTGATTCAAGTCATTCTAGTCCCCCCCCCCCCCCGGAAAAATCAGTCCTCCACTTATACCCTCAATGTCAAATGGTGCCCTTCTCAAGGTCTCATTCTCTAACTTAAGTCTAAAAAGCTCTCTCTTTACAGAAGTAGTTTTGATCACTGTAAAGAAAAAAAAACAAAAACAAATCAAAACGACAACAGCAAAAACTTTGGTTCAGCCATCTACTTGGTCTTCTAAATTATACTTTAATAAAGGAGTTTTCCTTCTCAGGTTAGCTGTAGCCCATTATTTTGTCATTTGCTTCGTAATTCTTTAACCTCCTTTGATCAACAATAAGAGGATATTTGGCTTTCATAAGATAAAGCATATAACAGAGAACATAATTTACTTTGTGTAATATCTTTGGTAACTTTAGGGGAGAAAGGTACAAAGTAGAATATAAATTAGGATCAGAAAGACTTCTGAAATTAAAAGTTATAGTCCGACATAAATGAGTTAATTACTGAAAAGTGGTTAGAGAATGAAGTCACTAGAAGTTTGGTGATCAAGGGGTACCAACATTGGAACTGCAGCTGTCTGCCCACTCTTCCTCTGAAGGAAGACTGTTGTCGGCATCAGAGCTGGTTTATCCACAGATTACCTCAGACTGTTCATTTTTTCATACTGGTTGGTGTGATATTGTGTAACGATCTTATCTGCGATGGCAAAACTACTAACACTTAACAACTAATGGGCCTTATTGCCTTCTCAATGCAACAACTTAAACTGATGGATGCCACCAATTAAATCTCAAACAACTTAACTTGGAAGAACCACTACGATGAGGCATGTGGGCAAATAAGAATCTAATAATAAGTACATGTGCCAATATACTTCAGAAATATTTGATTGGCCCAGGAACTTATTTTAAAAAGTTAAATGCACAAAAGCCTTACACAGTTATACTTCTCTTTGACAATATCTGTAGGGTGTGCACTTGCTGAAAGGGCTGTCAATGTCTCCCTAAATATTCGTAATTGCTGCAAATAAGAAAAAACCAACGGGGGAGGGGAACCCACAAACAATGGTTTTATGTGCATGTGTATACACACATGTACACACAAACATAGACACTCTGTGGAATGACTTTAGAACCACATTCAATGGCTCTGACGCTGGTTTGTTCACTCTTGAATTACTGCCTGCCTTTCTGTTGTGTTTGCACAGGTCACAGAAGCATTTTAGAACTTTTTCAGAGTCGTGTGTGTGTGTGTATAAGGGGGGGGGGGTCATATAGTCCAAAATGGAATGTTTTCCATAGCTAAAGGAAACATAATGGCATCTGAAGGAAATTTGGAATGGATGGCAGAAAAAGAACTACAAACAATTCAAAGAACATTCAGCTTTGTATAATAAACACACCTATTAACATTCATCACAGAAGTACAGAAAACATTAAGCCTCAAAAGGCCCTGGCCAATTGAGGCCTGAGGTCAGAACTTAAAAAGGTATAGGAGAACTAGGAGAAAAAAGAATTAAAGCTATACACTAAAAAAAGAGGGTTTTGTTTCTTTTAACCCTTAAGTATACATACACACATACGCACACACACACACACACTCAAAAAGATTTCCCCATCCCAAATGGAAGCCAAAAAAAAAAGTAAAGGCAGTGATAATCAACATGCGATACTGTGCAAATATATTGTCCACTGAAATCCTTAAAATCTGGGTAAAGGCTTGATCTGCAATTGATGTGTACATGCTCAGCTTCATGTCTTCAGTGTCCCATAGTGGAAGATTTGCAGTCCAAAGTCTGCTGCCAAGTTGTGAATAAGGGAATTAGTGGAACACATTTACAACACTGATGTTGACTGTGAGTAGGAATTCCGAGTACCAAACAAATCCATCCAATGCACAGAGTACAAATTCCTTTGCTTTGTTTTTCAACAAAAAGTAGAAAAATCAAAAATACTCCCAAATGGGATACTTGATGGCACTAAGTGTTAACATATTTTATAGCAGTCAGAATGGACCGAGTGTATCTTCCAGACTGTACAATGGCGGGGAGAGATTTCACAGCTAATTCTGAAAGATAAGGGTTTTTGTTTTGTTTTTTTGCTCCTCCCCAGGATCTTCATTTGCAGAATGAAAAGTCACAGACATTTTTATTCAATGTCTTCATTTACGTGTTCATTTTCATAATCTCTGTCGTGATCAAATTCCGGACTGTGATTAGCTGTGGTGACTAAGGAGAGTGGGCCTTCATTTTCATCTGGATCTAATGGCTCTTCTTTGACATGCACAGGGTGTCTGAAAAAACAATAACAGACAAATATATACACAAACAGAAAAAGGATGGATGAGCAATTCATCCTGTTTTTTTTTTAACCTGTTTAGGTTAAAACAATTCAAATGTATTGAACAATGGATACTAAAAAACTATTGACCTCTGTATTAGGAAAGTCAAGGATTTTTCTAATGATTTCATAGAGATAACCTAATGTTTGTTTGTTTTTTGCCAACAATAGAAAAGAGCTGTGTACTAGCTTCAGGTTTTCTTTTAAATTCCCAATACGTCCTTGGTGTTCTGAAAAGGTGTTCCATCTGAGTGCTAACCAGGCCTGACTCTACTTAGGTCATCAGTCAGGCATGGTCAGCCAGATGCTGCCACCTGGTGAGACACCTATGATCTTAGTGAATTAAGATTCTGTCTTTTAAATATGTTTGAGAACTTGAAAATACAGTCTCTCCAGAAAAGTGATAAAGGTATTGATTCAAGCAGAACAATAAAAAGAGTAAACCTTCTACATTACTTGAAATCCCTCCTCATTATAATTGTTACAGAATACATGTCTATGGAGATTCTCAATCATCATGGTTGTCTTCAAAAGGCAACTGGACTTTCTTGTTTTTCCCCCCTTGAAAACGTTTTGCTTCTCGTCCAAGAAGCATCCCCAGTTCAATTGTAGAATACAGTTTCTTTCTACCCACCCACCCACCCCATTTGTCATATGTACAATTCACACTCTGAAACTTAGCCTGGTTGCAAATAATGGAACACTTTGATTGTGTAAGAATACTTGGGCTTCAAAAGAGAAAAACAGCAAGTGCTGTAGCTCAAGGTTTCTTCTTGGGATTCGGAGAAAATGTTCTTTAAGTGACACACTAGCTTGATGAATACAATCTTCAGATAAATAAATGAAATAAGCATCTGTAAAGGAAACCCATGGTTTATCAGCTTACTGAGTTTCTGGAGGCTGGGCTAATCATCGGTTACTGTGTGTTCTGCTTTTCTAGTTAACATGCATAACCTGTGAAAGAAGCCTCCAGAGGACGACCTCAAGTGGGGTCTATCATTAATCAACTTCAAGCAAACACAGCAAAGAGACACCATGATACATGCTTTAAACTCCAAATTAATGCATATTTTTACAAACTGTCAATAAGGAAAGAAAAGCCTTGCCAGGAAACACAAACGGAGAGGAAAAGGCTCGCTCAACACAACAATATGATATGAAAGCAGAGTCCTAATGAGAATAATAACGCTGTCAGCTGTAAACAAGGCAGAACATGATCCTCAGCTCATGGTGGGCACTAAGGATGCACTAAGCAGATGAGATCTGCCAAATTTCTCATTACAGAATAGCATATGAATAACCCACAAGGGATCAAGGGTTGATTATACAAAATGGGCATGATAACATTTGAAAAATGTTGTCCGTAAATCATATTCATAACAACCCCCCGTACAAATACAAATTACCTTCCCCTTGTTTTATTGTTTAGGGGGCTTTTGATATGTAAAAATGTCCCTGCCAGTAAGCAGTGTCCCCCTTAAGAGACTTTATGAAAGGAGGCTTGATTTTATTTGCAATACCATGTAAATAATTATAACATGATCCCCAGAAACCGGATTTGTTTTGTAAATACCCATTACCTGCAGCATTAGGTATTTTTGTCAATCAAAACTAAACTCTATTAAGTTAAAGAAAAAAAATAATTGTATGAAGTTTCATTTCCAAGAGGTTTGCAAGAGTTACACATTCCGAGTGGAAATGAAGAGACAGTCTCTCCCGAAACAATTTTTTATGACCAAGAGAAAGCCACATCTGGAGGTCAAAAATCAGCTTCTCCCTGGGATAGTATTTGTATTGCAATTGTAAAATAAGAGTGAACTGGGTCATGTCTTAGCACTACTATTTTGATTTGTGCATTTCAGTGTTTCTATCATTTATAGGTGATTGTTTTGAAAGACTCCAGATGCACACTGACTCCTACCAAGGTAGAATCTTTTTCAAATAATTCTCTCAGTATAATCTCTTGAATTATACTTGAATTGAACTCCAGGGTGACAGTATAGGTGCAGAAAGTGTAACTATACAGCGGAAGAACAATTTATAGAGTACTGAGGAGTGTTACGTGCGGTCTCTTTTTATGGGACATGAAAACCATGAAACTCTTATGTTTATAAGCATGAAAAGGCATAAATCCCTAATGTTTACTAGTAGCATGCAAGAATAATCTTCTTTTAAAAAAACAACAACAACAAATTTTCTTAATTTTACAAAAAACAATACACAATCCAGGCATAACAACTTAAAAAATCTTTCCTAAAAAAAAAAAAAAAATTAAAGAAGAAAGCCAATAGAACATATAAAATAACTCCAAATTGTAATATCAATATTTACATTATCTATTTAACTTCATATCTTATCCAGACTTCTTCTTTTATCCAAATTATATTTCTTGCTTATTAAAATTTTATTGCCTTTCATAAACATACAAGACACAAAACATAAACAAAACTAAAACATCTTTTCTGAAGGCTGCCTGATCCCGGGTTGAAACTCTTCACACAGACACAAATTCAAACATCATATTCACTTTATATATTCTTCCATATCTTATTATCATTTTCTTTTCTTTTTTTATAACCAATTTTATCAATTTTACAAAAACAGTGCACAAACAATCAAGGCATAACAGCTTATAAATTCTTTTCTAATAATAATAATAATAATAATTAAAGAAGAAAACCAATAGAACATAATGATTCCAAATTATAATATCAATATTTATTTTATCTATTTAACTTCATATCTTCATACCCATTGTCTCTGAATAAACTTTTTTTCTTTACATCTTGCTTCCCACCATTAAGGCTTCTCCCCCCCACTTTCTCTCTTGCTTATTCTTCTCCTTGCCCTTTTTACCCCTTTGTCTCCCCTCCTCCCTTTTCTTACTCCCTTTCCTTTGCTTTCTAACCTTGCATCCACCTTTCCTCTCATTTTTCTCTTTTTTGGTTGTTTTTTCAAACCTTAAAATCCCCTTTTTCTTATCCTCTTTCTCCTCCTCCCCGGAAAAAACCCATTGTTCATCAAAGATGGCTTCTTGTTCCTCTTCTTCTTCGTCCCAGTCATTCTGCTGCGTAATCAATTTTTCATAAGTACATAACGCCATTTCTAAAAATTGAAATAAAGTGCCCAAAGTATCTTTTCCATCTTGTTCTTCCTTTTTATATTTTGGATATTCAGTCTTTAGTTCATCCACAAGTGATGCCATCCTGAAAAGAGAAACTTTCCCCAAAACAACCACCCAAGTATTTTTAATCAAAAAAAATTCAAAAAAAGTTCCAAAAGTTTATATTTTTCTTCTTTCTTCTATTTCTTTTTCTGGGGTTACTGTATCTTTCTTTGAGATTCTAGGCAATCTCCTCCTTTTTCCACTTCTGCTCCAATTTTTTTTCCTCTCCCTTTCCACTTGTAACATCAATTTTTAAATGATCAGAAATCCATACCTCTAATAAGGGTTTTCCAATTCTTAAATTTTTAAGTCCAATGTCCAAGAACTCTTTGTCCCTTAACTTCAACTTTCAGAATAATTCACCTTCAGTGCCCAAACAAATTTCAAATCTTCATCTGCTGTTTCCATGGGGTGGGAGAATGAAGAAAAAAAGTTCCCTTTAACAGCTTCTCCACCGCTTTCGATCTTCTTAGGGATACAATGTATCCTCCAGCAATTCAGACAGCTCAATTCCAACGAATTTAAAAGATGTTGATTGACCCGGCTCAGCCAGCACTTTCACTTTTCTTGCTTCCTCCAGCACAATCTTACCCGATTGCTGGCTTCTTCGTGGCGGCCATTGCTGACCGCCGCTCCACCACCTTGGGAAAAAGGGGTTTTTCTGGACGAGGAGGGGGTCTGCAGCACCCCCAACCCCCTGTCTGGCTCCCCTCTCTCTTCAGCTGTCCCTACAGGGCAGCCATATCCCCCTGACCCATTTGGATCGGGGGTACCTCGGCAGCAAGCGCAGCAGGAATCGCGAATTCGCGAACGGTCGTGAATTCCTGCTGCCACCGAAGCCACGCGGAACCGGAAACTGCAAGAATAATCTTCTGTTATTAAAAAATTAGTAACCAAAGCAGTCATATTAGCTGACATGTAACATATGTTTAATTCTCTATATCCTTCTGGGTTGTTTCACTGAACTCTTTTCTCTGCTACAAGAAAAATGTGATGACATTTAGAAAATACGAAACCAAGGGAGGGTCACTACTGTCCATTAGGCAAACAATTTTCAGCACTTTTGAAAATTCTATGGCACCTTACATTATAAAAATATTGCTTTCTCGGTGGCTTCCTTTTTTTTTTTTTTACTTATTCTCTTTAGATTCTGTTAGAAGTTTTGCACATCGTAGTTCTAGATTTGAAAAAGACACAAAGGAAGAGGGGGGAACAGAGACACTTAGAATTTCTCTGTGGGAACTTTTGAGGAGAATTCTTAGACAGCGTTTTCACACTTTCAACCTTGAAGAAAAGGGATTCCTCCTCAGTCGTTGCTCAAAACATCAGAAAATAAAAGTTTTTGGGTCTCCGCCTAGCTCAAACAACCTTCAGGTTAAACTTCCACATTTTAAATGGTGCCTCAATTAAATCTTGGAGAACTTTAATATCCTTACCCCAAGAGCTCCATTAGTATCTAACTTGTAGTAATAACGAATCCTTGAAGCAACAACACTCCAAACCATGGTTACACAAGGTCTGTATTAATGCTAAAAAAAGCTCTTGTTGCCAAACTTATGTACCCAATTACCCTGGCACCTTCAACAGAAGAGATGCTACAAGCAATTGCTGACACACAAGAAAAAGGAAGCCATGAAAAAAACCTGGGTATTATTCATTCCTGTAGTCAAGTCCAATGATTCACTCTCATTTTGGCATATCACATCAAACTCCCAAAGCAATGGTCCATCCACGATGGACTGTCACATGCCCCCAGGGATTTGGGAAGCATACTTCCATGAACTCTCATGATAGACTGTCACATACCCCCAGGGATCTGGGAAGCACACTTTCATGATTTCATGGATCCCTGTGGATGCCCTAGTCAAACTATAGAAAATCTCCTAATGTGGGCACCAACAACAGTGACAAGTATTGGCTTGTTTAGTAGTTATATTAACAAGTCAAGTTTGTGATAAAGGCCTGATCTATTTCACTGCACTGCAACAGTTAAAATAATTGAATTTATGGGAAGGGTATTCCATTAAGGAAAATAAGAATATCATTGTAAAGGGTGCTCAACAGAAATCTGAAAGTAGAGACAGTAAATAACAGCCTGCACTGAACACTAGAATATTATAGTTATCTACCCGGAAACACAAACTTTCTAACTGTTGAAAGAAATGCTAGCATGTGCCCTTGTAAATAAGTGCCCAGGCACAAGGCAGACAGAGAAATATGGAGTATTTCTGGGAAATAAAATGCCTTACTCTTGAAAACTTCTAACAACTTAACATTTCTACTAGTATTGTATTCTTGGAATGGAAAGAACAAAAATATTTGCGACTGAAAATGCCTGAAGAGAAAACATTCAAGCAGTGCTAAAATAATGTCATGTTAGACTACTTTGGGAATGCTAATTAATAAATACTGCACAAATAATCTCTACAAAGCTTAAATCTGTTCCAATATTTTGAAGGTAAAAGACAATGTTAAAATTAATTATCAAAAGTGAGTATTGCCTTCTTTAAAGCTTTTTTCTCAAAGCAAAATGAACACTTATTTGAAATATCAAAGTAACAAGAATCTTAGATATTTTTTTCTCCTCAACCTCCTGCCCCAAAATTTTTGCAGGTAGGAAACTTGTTATAAATAATTAAATGCTAATTATCTTCACAATTAATAATTAGACTAGCTTCAGGTTAATTTTTCCTACTTTTTGATTTAGAACTTTTAACATATAGCTCGTTCACTACAGCTAATAAAAGCCCTATTAAAAGGAACAAAATAGGGCTGGCAACTGACTGAATTGTAATTCCAAAGTCTTGCCAAAATTGTTTTGCTGGCATGAGACAGACAGACATAAACTTTATTTCAGTCATTGACCAATAAAAGTACGTTCAATAAAACAAACAACACCAAACTATTTCCTAACAATAAAACTATTGGCAATAAAAACTATTGTAGAAGAAGCTTAAATCTAATGAAGCAGAACTTTGCTATTTTTAGATAAATAAATTTATGTTGATTATTTAATAAATTAAATGCAAAAAAAGATTATCAGAATACTTCAGAAATTTGAATGGACTTCTGCTGACTGCCGGCAGTTTGATTCTTACTGGCTCAAGGTTTGACTCAGTCTTCCCTTCTTCCGAGGTCAGTAAAATGGGGACTCAGATTGTTGGGGGCAATAGGTTGATGGCTGTAAACCGCTAAGAGAAGTCTGTTAAGCACTGTGAAGTGGTATATAAGTCTAAGTGCTATTGCCATTCTGAATTTGAAATGTTGTATTTCAAATTTGAAATATTGGAAATAGTTTATTTCAACAATTTGCCACGTTTCAATTATAAAAATGTCCTGTTTTGAGGATAACACAGTGGTTTCCAATCTGAAATGGAACATTTTAAATTTAAAGCAATTTAAATTTTGAATGATTTGCACTCTACTACTATAAAGCTCCTAAGCTGTAGAACTAGTTGCTTTTACTTGAAAGAACCTGATACATTCCAATTTCCCCATTTTTCCAGTGGTGAATTTTTCTGCACATGTTGTGCTATGCATTTTGGAAGAGAAAGTTTGAAGCCAAGTGTACTTTTGCCATAAAACAGTACCATGTATTATTGTTCTCAGCCACATGTTTTTTGGAATTCACTACAAAGTCTTATGAGCTTTTGGATATTTCCTGTTACTGTTTAAATGGAATTCAATTTTGAAAAAACCAAACTACTTAAATTGGCAATGTCACTAACAAAAATACATTCCAAGATCCTATGTCCCAGAAATTGGCCAAGAAGACATGGTAGAGTCCCAATCAACTTTATTTTGAGATCTCACTTCAAGAAACCACTTGGTGCATTGACTGATCTCTGGTATGTGTTCAGTAAGGAACATACTGGTAGTTCTTGACTTACAACCACAGTTGGGATTGGAACATTACTTGCTAAACAAGGCAGTCATTAGATGAGGAGAACCCAATGTTATGACCTTTTTGTCATGGTCATTAATCTGACTTCCCCCATTGAATTTGCTTATTGGAAGTACAGTGGGAAGATTGCAAATGGCAATCACTGACACTGTCATAAAAACATGCAACAGGGATGCTGTGACATTCCTAAGTGTGAAGACTGGTCATAAATCACTTTTCAATTCTGTCTTAACTTCAAGCACTTGTTAATTGTATGATTGTAAGTTAAGGACTACCTATACATTACCAACAGTATGTGGCGTTTCCTCTTGATCTCTATGTAGCTTGAACTGGTGCATGAGAGGGCTTTGGTAAGCAGCACCCAAATGTTTGTGAAAGAGAGTAAGCATTTAAGGAGAAACACGCTGTTGACTATTGTGAGAATCTGTATGTCCATGCTATGTAGTTGAAAAACACCCCCACTTCCCAAAAAACCTTAAATGTTGTCTGAATTTAAAGAGTTGCTACAGAAAAAAAACAACAGAAAATATGGCAACAAGACATTTTTATGGTTTGTCCCTCATATTTTCTATACTCAAAATAAAATCTTCTCTTACCAAGGAAACTCATTATAGCTACTAAAGGCCCCCATGAGGGGATGTAGTAAGGAGGTAGATTCCTAGGAGTGAGGAGGTGCAATCCAGAGGAGCAAAAGGCAACTCAATCCAGATATAACATGTGAGAAAAAGAGGGTGAAGATAGCCACTCCTTAATAGTTCCCAGAGTATATTGTAGATACAGATGGTAGACTGCTCTATCTGGCAAGATTTTGTCTATATGTGTGAAGCTATAAAGAACTCAGCTTGGCAAATTCACCATGTCATTCTTGGTTTTGACAGTCAGTAATGGAACTTCATGTTAAATAAGTAGAACTGAAGGATGGATTATAAGGACTTTTCTCTTCCCTTCCCTTTTAAAAAGAAATGTATGAAATACTTTATTGTTATCCCATGGTGTTGGGAGCAAAGGACAAAATGGCAAACTGGATAGTCAATATGATTCTAGATCGGGGGTGTCAAACACAATTTCATTTAGGGCCGCATCAGGGATGTGTTTGACCTCAGGGAATTGGGAGCATGGCCAACTCCATGTCATTCGTTGAGGCTCCGTTTTTTGCCCCAATGGCCTCGTGGAGCCCTCTGCCAGCGAAAATGGAGCTGGGGGGACATACATGGCCTGCCCAGGCTCTGTTTTCACTGGCAGAGCTAGAGGCCATCGTGGCTGAAAATGGAGCCTGGGAGGGCCATGCACTGTCCTCTTGAGCTCCATTTTTGTTGACAGTCACTGTGGGCTCGTCCTTCACTGTTTCCAGGGCAGCCCCACAGGCCAGATCTAAGTACATCGCAGGCAGGATCTGGCCCATCGGCCTTGAGTTTGTAATCCCTGTTCTAGATGATCTATGC
The DNA here is from genome assembly GCA_033807585.1 of Hydrophis major. NCBI lineage: Eukaryota > Metazoa > Chordata > Lepidosauria > Squamata > Elapidae > Hydrophis > Hydrophis major. Next base: position 78,784,970 of record CM066329.1, read on the forward strand.
GATCAGCTGGAGAAGATCTATATATTGTAAGTAGCTGTTCTGACTGCTGTTACTACTATACTTTATAAGTTATGTTTACTGTTGGACATTTTTAAAATGCTGTTGAAGCTCATGGGTGGTAGGCAAACATATAAATTAATGTTTGTTTTAATTCATGATCTAATAAATGTTTGAACTTTTTTAAAAAGTTCAGAATTTTAATTTAGCTGCAGTGGGGTGGGAGCAGAATTAGGAGAGGCAACACCATACACACAACTTACATTGCTTGCATAGGGGAACGGCCTGGACTGCTGTCGCTCCCATTGCTGTTCGCATGCTCCATTGCACCATTAAGATCTTCCCGCATTGCATTGGCTAAACTGCCCAGAGTGGGGTTTCCCATGGAAGCAGTAGTGTATAGAGATATATTATTTTCAGCTATTGAAGCCTATAAAAGAAGGGGGTGGGGGTGGACAAGACAGGAGCATTGAAACAAGCACATATCTGTACATATACCACCCATCACATCCAAGTTACATTACTTTCATTTTCTTTTTCATTAAATGCAAAGGATAAAATCATAACCTCTGTATTATTAATTTCACCACTGGCATAGCTAAAAGTTCATTCATCTCCAATTTTTATCTAAAAGTAATTTCATCTCTATCACCAAAACCAATCACATATTGTACAGGAAACAATTCAAATGGAATTTTAGGAGAAAAAAAAACCCTCAATACAATAAATAGTTAACTTAGTCTTGCATGGTCAAGAAGGTATAGTCACATACCTTGCAACACTGTCATGATGTAAATTTTCTCCACCAAGATGGCTTTTGCCTCAAGAGGAAAGCACCACCTTTCCATTTAATGTAAATACTAACTTTCAATGAGCTCCCCACTCCCCAGCCAAAAAAGAAAAAAGAAAACCCACATAGGCAGTAAAACAAATATATTTGATATTTGCAAAGCTCCAGGAAAGGTAAGAGATCTATGTATTTAATGTAAGACCGGCTTAGCTGTATTCTAGCAAGTTCCTTAAGGAACCCTGGAGTATTTATCAGCAAACAGATCTACATAAGTGTAAGAAAGATAAATAAATTATTGAAATACATATGCAAGCCTCCCATTTTCCCACATGCAAACATGTAGGTAAAGCAGAAACCAGGTAATAGTGAAAAAAATGGTTCATGATTATCATTTTGTTTAATTTAATGAAGTAAGAAAATGAAGGAATGGTAGTGTAGAAAGAAAAAGAGAGTGCATAAAAATACCTCTTTTGCCAACATTGTAACTTAATTGCTTTAATACATTATTATTTTTCTCTTTTATACTCTGCATTTTAATTGTTTTAATTTATTGTAGGTGTTGAAATAATCAGAAATACATACATTTATTAATAAAAATAACAACAATAAAGAAATCTTCTGGGGAATGGAAATATGATAAGTGTTGCTTTGCAGCACTTAAGATACCAAACCATATGTGATCCACCTTCCATGTATAGCTGAAATGAGGTGAATTTATAGAGCAGGATTTACATTTTCCAACAAACTAAAAGATTTTCCTTTACTGGAAATCGCAAAAAGAAATAAGTATATATTCCCTCTGGAAAAAAAAACTGTGTTATTTGGAATGGTCTACAGCACACCTCTCTTAACTTTCTTAGACAGAAAACAATCATATAATAGAAAACAAAGGAGAGGGACATGTAAATTATGTTTCTTCCCAAAGTAAGTCTGAGAAAGAGCTTTGAAAAACTTCCTACAGAAAGTTAGAAGGTTTTAGTCTTTAAGTCTTTAACTTAAGTCTTTAGTCCTTAACATGTTGAGAGAAAATAAGTGATGAAACCCCTTCGTCACCTACTGGGTAACTATAATCAGGATATACATCACAAAACAAGGTTTTTAAAAATTCCATTTGCAGATTCGTCCTGCATCTTGAGATCTTTGAAGCTGTCAAAAATGGTTATCTCCATCCACAAGAAGTTCTGATTTTTCCTTGTTCTTTATACTACATCTAACTGGCTTCATTACATTTCTTGGCCTTTATCCAGGCCAATCAAAAGTTACTTTAACTATTATGTTAATTTTTAATGAAAGATACAGAGAAATAATTTTGACAAATTAAGCAACGTAAGACATATGCTTCTGGTAGGAGAAGAAGTAATGAGGGATCCTTCATGCTCTTTGAACTTGGTTGTTTTCTTGCAGACATTTCATTACCCCAGCTAGGTAACATCCATTTAGAGAAATAATGAATCATGCACTTTGCACCACAAAGATAACTTTGCAGCAAAGTAATTTTCTTTAGTAAAAGCCAAAATAGGAATAATACTTGCTATTCCCACCCACACACACCCCTTTTCCCCCCCGAAAACCACTGGTGGACATAAGGCAAATTCTGGAGAGAAGCAGTGGCACAGTAACAGGCAAATCCTTATGACATTTCAGATATGCTCATAGTTATTAATCTAGAAATTCTGATGATAATGTTTCTTCTCTAGGGACAAATCTCCCTCCTCCCAGTTTTTTTCCTAACAAATTCACTTCCAGATACCTCTCATAAGCACATTCAAATGGCTTCTGAAATATGGTATCATAAAGTGAAAAAAGCAATATGCATTTGGTGAGAAAACCATTGTAAAAAGAACCTTCTCACAAACATTATTTTGATGGTTTCTGCTTTTCTTCAAGATGTGTATTAATTAGAAGAGTTGAGTTCTATACAGTTTTCTGTCTTTAGATAGAAAAAAATAGAGCTTTCTGAAATGTTAATTTCATCTAGGAAAAGCACAGCATTTACTGATCTGAATATTGAAGAGCAGAACAGCAACCTAAGCTGAACATACAAGCAGTTAAGGATGGAAAAACAGGTTCAGAGATCTCTTATTCATCCCCCATGGTTTCCTCTTCTGATCTTCTGAACAGGCACTCCTCAACTTACGAGCACAATGGGGATGGAACATCTGTCAGTAAGAGATGCAGTCCTTAAGCAAGTTGCACCCACTTTTGCAAACTTTTTTTTTACATAGTCATTAAATGCATCACTGCAGATTTAAGTGAATCACATAGTTGTTAAGCGAATCTAGATTTCTCCAACTGAATTATTTCACTCATTGGAAGCTCCCTGTGAAAATTGCAAATGGCGATCACATGACCCTGGAGGACCACCACCATAGTAATACATATTGGTTGCCAAGTGCCTGAATTTTGATCACACGACCACAGGAATGCTGCACTGGCTGTAACTTCGACAACCAGTTAGTCACTTTTCTCAGTGCTGTTGTAACTTTAAACAATCATTAAACAAGTGGTTGTAAGTTGAGGACTACCTATATGACTATAGCTGCTACTCCTTTCAACTCACTACCAGAACTTCTTCTGGGAAAAGAATCTGGGGAAAAGCAGAAGGAGGGGCTTCCCAAAGAAATTGTGCTCTTAGGAAACTGATACAGGAGATGCACTATTTCACAAGTAGGGCAAGAAGTAAGGGAAATCATCAAAGGACATTTTCCTTGGCTTTGAATGATACTGTTGGTTAGATTTTCAAGTAAAGTTACTGTGTATTGAATTGCACACCAATGAAATAAGTTTGCTTAATTAGCTGTGTTTGCAGTAGCGCTTTGAACAGAAATGCTAAAATGAAACTTGGCGTTATTGATATTATTTGGAGTCCCAAGTGGCTGCCAATTGGTGATGAATGCTAATTTTCTATCATATATCAGCCAAATAGTTGTTGCCTGTATAATTTCAAACAAAACATCTGTCATCTTTTGTCACGGACAGTGAAATCATCAAAGCTAGTACAAGATGGCTTAATTTAAAAGCTACCCTAAATTAGCGCTTTTTTCAAATGAGTGGGGCCACAAATTAAGGGCAACTAAAGAGAGAACTTGGCATTGGGTCATAAGGTCATTCTAACATATGCTTCTTCATATCATTCAAGGCTGAACCCAACGTCAAATAGCATCCAGTTTTCTCAATTTCAGTGAGAAAGGGAGTGACAAGTGGACAGTGTCCCACTTTTCTCTGTATTTTGCTTCCCTTATAATTTCTACAAAATAAAGCTAATTGCTAGCAGCATACAATATGAACTGACCATATAGATTTTTATTTGATACCCCTTTGTGCAATATATATTTTTGAAGGGTCTTTGGTGCTGTCTGAACTTGGTAGCTTTCTTGCAGATGTTTCATTACCCATGATTAGCACCAATGATGCTACCTAGTTTGGTAATGAAACATCTGCAAAAAAACAACAATGTTTGGAGAGCACTAAGGTTCCTTCATTTCAACCCTGAGCTACAAACATTCTCTTTTATTGATATAAAATTTTTATTTGATCCCCCTTTGTGTACTGAGTCTAATATGAAAATTCCCATTTCAGGGATATTTTTTTTTTCAGTGATGACACTGAAATTAATGTTATATTATCACATAATATAAGAGGACAGGAAAGATGACGACAACAACACATGTTTTAGAACTAAAAACACGAACTGCTCAGTATGATAAGCAAGTTAATTGAAATTAGTCACATAGCTAACACAAGCTGAAGAACACTGGATCTCTTCATTTTTGCCTTTCAGCCTCATGAATGCAAAATGTGCTCGTAATCTTAATGCTATTCCTCAGATGTCTTTAAAAATTGCACTCCGCAGGACTCAAGGGAAAATAAGATCCTAATGAATGGTATTTACAGTTGCTTCATTTACACATGCTTTCATTTGCTTTTCAGAAGTTACTACATAAATTAAAGTAATAAATGAAGATGTAGGTGGTTACTTATTTTGTAATCAATCTACTTCCTGGTTTAGAAAGGGAAATACTATCACATTTTTACAAATATGGTATATTCTCTGACCTGATTTCAAAAGAAGCACCACCCACAGTGTTATTTTTTTAATATATTGTTCAAATAAAGCTTAAGAATCTTAATTTATCTAAGCATTTTTTAAGAGGTGTACTACTTAAGCCTTTCTGGGTCTGTCTCATAAATAATGGGGATCTTTTATCAAAGAGAGCCAATGTTTTTACTATGTTTTAATAACATAATTTTCTGAGTGGGTTAAGCTTAAATAAGAAATAAAACTTAAAAATGGTACGGTAATAATAATAAAACACTCAAGTGGTAAAATACATGAATAAAAAGTAAGGAATACAAAAATAAAAATGCATAAAAGTCTACAGTTTTCTAAGAAGCATCTCTCTCAGCACTGATACCTGGAAAAATAACTTTTGATTAATTTTTAGCTGCTTGTACAAAGTTGTAATGCTTGTTTATAAAAATATAAATCCCGATCCCCTAATGATTACTTCAATATTGGCTTAAAAATATTCTTGAGATCAGCATCACAAGACCGAAATCTCTTTTCTTCATTCCTCATGCATAACAGCAAGTTCAGCTATTTAAAAATTTAGAATCATACACCTAGAAGACCCTTTGAAGAAAAAAAGGAATATGTGCATGTATGTGTATATGAGGTATCTACTTTCCCTTTAAAGCCACGAACAATAGAAGGTCATGTGACACCCTATCCTATCATTCAGCACATTAATAGCTGTGCTAGAGTAATTACACTTGTGGTATTTTTGCCTCAAGTGAAATTCTGAAATAAGAGGATGGAAATTATGATACTGCTGATAAATATTAATAAGTGAACTTTTAATTTTTTTGCCACAATATTCAAAATGCTAAGCATCCAGCTAATGCTGAAGCAGCCTGGTATGTGTTTGCCTCCAGGGACCATGATGCTTTATGCACTTAAGAAAAAAGTTTAACGGAATTAAAATTTAATATCTAATTAGAGCAAGGCTAATATATTTTGAAACGAATACAGAAGGCACACATGCCTATGTGGTGTATTTGCCACACTCATTAATCTTACCTGTAAAGCAGCATTGAGAGGTGAGCAGTAGGTGTGGCTGGTCTGCATGTTTTTAATAAGTGAGGGGTTTCTGCGCAAGGAAAATATATTTGAAAAGAAAAAGCATACAAATTAAATGCAGTCAACTGTTATACTTCAGGAAATCAGTTTCTTTCCTACATCACAAATATCATAAAAAATACTATTGTTTCCTCCCCAATTTTTAAGACTGAAAAACATAATTTTTTTGTAAACTTCACCAGTAAAAGGGCAATCAGCCTTTTATAATGAAATCTTTTAAGTGCCCCTAAGTTGTCTTTTGAGTTATTTCCTGCAGTAGAGGGCCTATGTATCTTCACATGTCTCTGAACAGCAGGTGTTCATTCACAGGAGTAGAACCAAGAAAAGTTTTTTCTATGGGCAGGGAGAGAGCTGTGTTATATTGCTCCAGACAATGTGTGTGGGTTGTTTAAGTGTTCTTTAGATTTCTTGTGACTGGGAAGACAGGAAAAGCAGGCAAAGACAAGTCCCTTTAATATTGGCAGGAGTCTTTCTGGCATATTATTTTCCTACACATCTTATAATGAAAGGACAATTCAAAGTCATTTATGGTTTGTAAGAAAAATAGCCTTTCGCATCTGAATAGCCTCAACTCGTTTCTTATGGGAAGGAGGCTATGATCCAGACAAGCTTACATTCTAAAAGGAAGGAAGCTCCCCCTGAGCAATGATTGCTCAGTCAATGCCTTGAGGAAGAAGTATGGCTTTATGGGTTGTATGAATGATTGAATGACCCCATTGTGCAAACTGCAGGAAATCCAACAGAATTATCCATCCTTAGATGAGAATGATTGAAGAGCAGGGAGCCAAAAAATAGCAGAGACTCATTCAGAGAACAAGTGGGGAACTTTAACTGTGGTGGACGTTCAGCAAACTGGTTAGGGATTCAATTCACTCTTGTAAATGTTCTGACGGGTCCTAGGATACATAATTAGGATTCTTGTTCCATGAAATGGTATCTAAATAAATAACCCATAACACCCATCTTAATTGTCTATGTCCATAAGAGTCATTAGGACTTGCTGTTCCTTTTCTAAAAGTTAAGTACCCCAAAACATCGGCTTTTTCAGAATCCTGCTTTTCTCATTTATTTATGGTCTAATATTTAACTACAGGGCTGATCATTGAGAAACTGAGAAGATGATCTAATGTTTAATGTAATAATAACAACCACCTGTGTATTTTAAATGTGGACCTAAATATTGATTGTCGTAAAAAGAGAAAGGGTTGGGCTCTAACGTGCTGGAAGTTCTACTTATTCAAATCAGTGGAAATGAACGCTTAAACCTCAAAACCTATTACTGGAAATCCTCTCTTTTCTTCCCAGAGCAAGTTTGATTCAAGTTTTAAAAAAGCAATGCTTGCTAGTTACTGGACCCCATTTGATGACAATTTAATTTAGACTTAGTAATAAGAATTCCAGTCCTCAGAGAAGAGCAGAAAATAGAAAGAACCTGTATGTGAAATATAAAAAAGGGCCACTCTATCCCATACTGGCACTCATATTGTGCTTCTGAATCAGTCAACAGAAAAATATGAAAAAAATAAAATCTTTGAACAGAGTTTTCAAATATTTGAAAGTTATCTACAGTTAGATATATAGTATTACATACACAATGCATATATAGCATTGAAAGAATATAGGACAGCAAGAATGACTTGCAAATTTTAAATATAAAACCAGCCTAATACCATATAGTTTATTACAACATTAGCTAACAAAGAATTTATCAGCGTCCCTGCATTGAAGCAAATATAACTTATAAACGTTTTATAAAATGTTAGCCTAGGCATTTTCGAGAAGCAATGCAATGCATGTACAAGCATGACATTTAAATTATTATTATTATTATTATTATTATTATTATTATTATTATTATTATTATTATTATTATTAATTATTGCAGCAAAGGCAATGCCACTATTTGTGAAATGCAAGTCTACATGAGATGAATACACCATGCAAAGCAAAAGCAACAGAAAAACAAAAACTGGGGAAAAAAATTAGTGCACACACACATACAGACACAAAGCAAGTAAAAGCTCTTACTGTGTAACAAGCTCGCCAAAGTTTTCATCAGGGCAGAATTTTCGAGGACGGCCTCGTTGAATATGACGGCCACGTTTAAACTCTTCATCATCAACAGTCCAAAAGGACCCAAACTCATCCTCTACTCTGATAAAGCACTTATGCAGGGAGAGATTGGTGCGAATAGCACCCTGGGATAAGACCAGCGGCAAACGAGATGATTGGGGAACAAAGGGGCATGGGATCGGGGAAACAGAACAGACATCAAATACAGGGAAAAGGAAAAAACAGAACAGAACAAAACAAAAAGAAAATAAAATGCCATAAGCCTAAGCAAATGGATTGTGAGGGTTAATATGCATTGCCACCTACAAGTTACTAGCATGTGATGCAGAACAAACACCAAGCAAGCAAGGGCAAAGGGGACTGCTGGGCATACAAATGGTAGTGATGAAATGCTCTCTTGTTGCTTCACCTCGACTGGGCCGAGGCGAAACCATCTGGGTTGTTCTAGAACACCATCTAGCAGCCAAAGCTTCTATATTAAAACTAGCTAGGCTAAGAAGTTCAAACATGGTGGACGTACCCACTGATCTTTTGTGGCCTTCGTTTTTGGAACTCTACTTCATCCACTGTCCATACTGCCCCTTTAACGTTTTCTACTCGCACAAAACACTTGTGAAGGCTAAGATTATGACGCACTGCATTCTGCAGCAAGTATAAGAGAGAAAACATTGGGAAAAAAAACTTTCCATGAGAAAAAGAATCTTAGCATTGTCAGCCGGCAAGTCCCCCTTTCCCTCATCCCGCCCTCCACACCAGACAATATAGTTATAACTTGTAAGATTTGCAAAAGAAAGTTCATGAAAACCAAAACTTGATTGTTCTTATTAAATTTTAATGGCCTGGAAAGTTAAGAAATGTGAAGTAATTTTATATATTAATATCATGGCAATCCATTTTGGAAATGTATCCAACCAAAGTTTTGTTCCTTACCACTTCTGTTCCTCATTATTAGAGTTAGAACTATGTAAGGGATGATTTTAATATCCTGTAATATTCATCATTTGTGGTTACATAGTTCTAACTCATTACTATTATTATCAGAATTATGAAGCTTGTCATATTTAGTTGTCAGTTTAATTAAATCTTAATCGACTTTTAAAATTATTTATTAAATTTGCACACCACTCAGGTCCCAGTAACTCTGGCCAGTCCACAATTTAGTCTTAGTCTGAATTCATATGGAGACCTGTAAAGTCCTCCATTATAGTATAAATACCGAACTTTATTTCTACCATATTACATGTCTTATTCTTTTCATCTCTAGCATCGGATTTATCAATTTTCAGAATAATCTTATCCTGGAAATTTAAACAACCCTGGATATGTCTAAACTTATTAAAAACAGTTTTCTAACAAATTCTACCTAAAGGTACACAATCATTCATAACTGATACCCATTAGAAAAAAAAAAACCAAGCAAAGAATATATAGGTTGTTAATTCACATCTACCAATAATCAATGGGGGGGCTATTTTACAGGTATAATGCCAGGGAAGCATATGGACAGATGTTTAAATAACCTAAAGGCTAAGTCCCTTATTCACAAATTCATGTCTATGTAGTGAAAGGCCTTCTAATCATGACTGTCTACATTTACTGTGGACGCCAAGGTTAGGCCAAACACATTTATCATATTAATTAAAACAGTAGAGGGAGATCTGAGCCACAAGGGGCGGGGATTCGACATCATTTCATATTGCAGTTCTACAGCATAACTAATTTTCTCACTCTTGTAGCACATCTGCTTCCTCAAAAGAGGCTATACAGACAATCCACGTTCTCAAACAAATGCAAGGTTGCATGTATTTTTTGGCAGAACATTAATAAATCACCAGAGAATCCTGTCATTATGTAAGTAGAAACTGGTGAGGAACCATGAAGCTTGATAGCAACTTCTGCTCATGACACATGAACATTCAAATCTTCAATGAGATAAAATCTGCTCCTTGATTCCTACACCATCTAATCCACATAAGTAAGCATTCTGACAGTTTGATTCTTTCACTTTTAAAAATATGTTTAAGAATGCGCAACGGCATTCCTCTCTGACTACTGTTCTTCACTCAGGAGAAACCTGCTAACAGGGTAGTTTGTCTGCGCATGTGAACAGAAGGAGTGCTGTGTCCAAAGCAGCACATGGAAGATGGGGAAGAATAGGGCATAGAATTGGATCAACTGCATTTTCAGATTCATAATAAAGAAAGGGATTACATTTATATTGTAATTCCATAACTGTCTGTAGGAACAAAACCATACAGACTTTCACAATCCTTTCTTTCAATGCTTTTGTTGATAATGAAAAAGAAGATTTCTTTCTTCTCTGAATGCTTTTTTGAATAGCTCTCAATGTATAGAAGGAATATAGAAGGAATATAGCCATAATACCTATATTATGTATGAAAAAAGAAAACAATACAACATGAATGCAATTTACCCTCAAATAAAATTATATTCAACTGCCTAATAACTTGCCTGTCAGTTCTGCAAGATGAAATCAGTGAGAGCTTATACTTATTTGTTCTAAATTTCAATTTTGTCCATCCAAACTTTGTATGATCTGAGCTGTGTTCTAGAAGACCTGACTTACACTCACAATAATTGCATGCCAAATCTTTAGACCATCCTCAGCTATTAAAGGACAAAAGTATTCCTGGATAACACTGTTTCCATGGATCCTTATACTATGTCAAAATCTAAGGATACTAGCCCTTGGGCAGCTGAGTTCAGAAATATCTGTCTCTGCCAAAGATTTATATTACGTTTTGGCTTTGAGTAGCAATTATTTCCAATTAGATCAGATTTGGAACTAAGCAGCATAAAAACTATTATTCTCCTTTGATCTTTAGCCCCATCATCAGGGATATTGAAACATTCTATTTTCATTCAGCTATTTCACTAATCTAAAGTAGTAGTCATCTTCATATACACACATATTTATAATAAAGGGCTAAGCTTTAAAAGTAATAATCATTTGAGAATTCCTCTGGATGTAAACAAAATCAAGTTTTTTTTATATAACATTGTTGAAAGTATAACTATGTTAAAGTATATAACATTTTTTTCTATTTTAGATAGCTTTTCTCCAGAATAGAAAAAAAAGTATCTTAAAACAATATTCACCAAATGAATCTAGTGCCAACACTAATTGTTAGATTATATAAATTTAACTTCCTTCCTTCCTCTCTGCAAATTTTTAATTTCAGAATAGGACCTAATTTTCTACTTTAATTTGTCACTTAAGTATTTCTTCTTCTTCTTCCCTTTTCTAAGTTCATAATTTGGACTTTTGGCAACAACTTTTTTTAAAAAAAAAAGAAGTAAAATTTTTTGAACCATAAGAAACTAGTAACTATGCACCAATGGATGCTTACCTCTTTAAACACTATTCTATCAATTTCCCCAAGGACATTTGAAATTGAAGGTTGGGGGGGGGGGGAAATAAACAGCATTTTGAGATTTAGGAAGAAAATATATATTGGAAGGAAAGTGCAAAAATATTCAGGTGCCAGGTGTGTCGTTCTGGATTGTAGCCAGATTTAAAAGAAAGGAATATTTTATGAGAATTTAAACACACTCAGACATTAAATAAATGGAGCCAAACAACTGAAATTTAAAGCACCAGGGCTATTTATTAAATCGCTAGCTTTAATATTTTTATTGGCTTGTGACTTTACTGCTGTGTCCAATTAATCTGTATTGTGTTTCATAATAAACCAGCAAATATTTTTGGGAAGTTTGCATATTAACTTAAGGCAGGTGTTCAGTTGGCAGGCTATAAAGCTGATTTTCTACCAATCTTTGCAAAAGGACTTAATGTATAGAATCTTTTAGTGTAAATCACAAACCCACCAACTGATTAATCATCCTTTCTTTTTATATCTTAGCAGCTGAAATATTTCACTACTAGGAGCAACTATAGAGATGGACTAGTTGTTCAATCAGAACATGCAGGAAAAAACCATTAATAATAGGTATTCAAATTGGGGCATTTCAAAGGCATATATTTCTTTCCTGCCAAATAATAAAATGTTTAGGCAGATAAGAGGCACCCTATGTATATCACAACAGCTGATCTATATTTAGAAGAGTAAAATCTTTTATAAATAATTAGATATATTTTGGCACCTTCTATTCTAGAACACTAAATTGTAAAGCAAGAATCATACAAGGGAATACAACATACCTTCCACGTTGCTGCATTGCGTCTGAAGTAGGCAAACATACGTGTGAACCAGTTGTAGATTTCATTTAGTGTTAGCTGCTTTTCTGGAGATTCAAGAATTGCCTGTCAAGCAATTAAAATGCAACCATGATCAGAAAATATTCCTGCACATTTGTCTGAATAAATAAAACAACATGGAAGTCAGAGAAAAATAAACACTTGCACGACGATGGAAGATTAGTGATTGTATTTAATAGCTCATTGGCAGAACTGAAAATGGAATTATCTAATTGTTTTGAGTTTTATTTCTGTTTCCTTACGGAAATATTAATTTATTAGTCATTCATAGAGCAGAATCAAAGAGAAATGCAAAACATTTCACTAGCTGATTAAAGCTTAGTAATTATTTTGAGCTCAGATTAATTCTAGGGATCAGAGATTACTATAGCTTGTGATAATTGACTTGCCATCTTTAAACAGGCTCATTTTCAGTGTTGTGTGAAATGAATTTCCTAATAATCACATCGTATTGTAATACTTAATCAAAAGCAATTATGGTATATGTATTGCAGTTGTGGGGAGGGAAAAAAAACCCATATAGCAAAAGTGTCATCATGCCTATATTAGCTAATCATCTCTTCTTGCCTATAGCATCACATATATTTGTACAATCCTGGATTTAAGCCAGTTTTCAGGGATAGTATCACTTACCTGCCTAATTAAAGAGGCATATGTAAAGGGCGGCCTGACTTCTGCATTCTTGTAAAATTCTTGATTCTGCGCAATATCTGCTAAATGAAGGCAAAGAGGGCTCTGGTTAGCCATGACTCATCACTTTCTTTGGATAGGAAGGACCAAACTCTTTATTTTCTAGCTGGCCTTCAAGTTACCTGAGGAGATGGGCACATTGTATTTATCAGAGTACCGCCTTCGGATGGGCCCAACGTTGTGCATGCTGGTAGTAGTGATGACAGAAGGTCCCTGGGTAACAGGAGTGATGGGTGCTGTGGGGGTGGTGGGAGTATGAGGTAAACTCTGTGGAGAAGCCTCTGATGCAGTCTTGGAAAGCGTGACATTAGAGACAAGATTCAACTATTAAAACAGAAAAAGAAAACAATTTCCTGGATTAACAAATACATTGCCCCCATTGTTTTTCATGCATTGACATCTTTTTTAAGACATAAGGACGGACTGAGTATATTTTGATTCTCATACTCAATGGAAAGTGTACCGTAGTCATGAAGGTGTTAGAGTATGACTGGGGAAAAAGTTACAAGACATCCTCGACTATGAAAAGACACTTGCAGGATATAATATAAATCAGTTACAGGATATAAATCAAACCAATAAGAAGCATGCAATACATTGATAAATAAATGCCTTCATAACTTTCTTTGTTCCCTATCTACTCCGGGCCCTGCAGTAAAAGCATTCTAATATAGATGTACATTATATGTTTATTGAGGTTATCTAGGCAGGTGCTTCAATTTTTGAACACTATATGGGTAGATAACCTGATGAAGCCTTATTTTTACAGTTATATAGCTATATGAATGAGCGGGCAACAAAAATAGCTTTAAAGTGAGGCTATGAAGTAGCAAGTGGAGAATAGTGTAAATGAGCTAACCCCCAAACAGTGCAGGTTTCATTAAGTGAAAAAAAAGCCCTAGAAATAAATTGAACAAATATTTACTTTCCACGCTATAAAAGATTAATCCTTTAAAACAAACTATTTTTTCCTGAGTACACAATTGATCTGTAATATTATCTATGATTCTGGCAATCTGAGGCTATACTGTAATCACAAATATTTTTCATTGGAAATTAGTTCTTTAAAAAGACTGGCATTTTGGGGTCAGTATGAAACTAATGATTCTCTGGCCTCAGAAAGAATTTAAGGAAATAAAGAGTTTCTCAGCCAGGCATAACAAATAGCACCAGTCAAATTGGCTGTTTCTTTAGAATGATCAAAGTTGAAGCTAGACAAGACATATCCTCTTCACATACATCTCTACTTGTCTTTTACAGTAGATGTTGCCTTTTTTAGACACAACCAAGAAAAAACATGTATATTGATGCCCAAACAGTTCTGACCCTTAAGAATATAATGAAGACTGCAGGCATATATTTAACAAGTTTTTCTTCTAAGCAATTAAGTTATAGGATTACATTGGAAATCTGGGAAAAATAGCAGATTTTTCTTTCAGGCAGTTAACACAAAAGATTGCCTAAAGTACTTTAAAGTATTCCAAATTAAAAAAATGTTTTATTTCTATACACCCAGACTTATCATAGACTGATAATCACAGATAATTGCCTTTCACATTGAGGATTTAAGATTTTATATTGGTGTCACTGATTCTTTCTTTGGGTTCCTTAAGGGAAATTAGCTCCATTATTTTAAGATAATTTTCTTGTGAAAGTATACAAGGTGTCCTAGGAAAAGACAGCAACTCTTTTTCTCATATCTTGAGGAATTATTGTTATTGTTATGAATTACACCTTTAAAATGTAAAATATTCTTTTTGTTTCAATCCATAGTGTTAATACATTTTCATGAAAATTGACTTGTTGAAAAAAGTTTTGACCACTGGATTCCTTATTTTCTTTCTGTTAATTTAAGGCATACAATCAATAATGCCTCTCACATATGTTCTTTTGTTAGAGATACCTAAGTATCTTATAAATAATGAGGTTTTTTTATTTGCACTTTAATTTGAATACTTGAAGTGGGCTGGGTTAGAGGAAAAACTAAATGAAATAATGTATAAAACCTACAAATGTTCACATAAAAGAGAAAAAAGATGATTTTATGGTAGGTAATTGTCAAGACAAATCAACGGTCAGGAAAAAAAATGCCTAACTGAATCATGCATCTATATTTTAACTCAAGTAATGCAAATTTTGGGTTCACATATGAAAAAACAGACTGATCCAAGCTCTCAATGCTTTTTAAAAGAAAATTATTATGATGGATTGACAGAAATGGGAGGAAGTAAATAAATAAAACTTCTGGTGGATAGACAATAGAAAAGAACTGTAACTCCATGTGAGCTCAGAGTTCACTGTTTGGCCGATGTCAGCAGACAATCCTATTCTGTGATCAATATAGCTACTATCAGAATTCAAGAGGCGCCTGGGAAAGCTCTTCCATCAATGGGAGACAGGCAAGATATCTGCCCTTACCCAGACACTTGGGATATTTAGAATTGGCAAGCAGAATTTGGGAGTATATCTCTTCATTCATTTTCTTATTTGTACTTCCTTTTGATGAACTGTTCCTTCATTTGTGCACACACCAAAGAACAGCATTTCATTAGCAAAAGCAGCAAAAATTAGGGGTAAAAGATATTGATTGCAATGGTCTTCCTCCCCAGCTCTTTTTCTCTTCAGGCTATATTATTATTACTATTATATTCCTCACACAGTCAGCCAGATGTTCAGACTGGGTTTGGCATTTTTGTCTACCAATTGAGTAGACAAAGGACCTGTGATAGGCAAATCTGGATGTTTGATAGTGTTACAGATATCGCCACAGGATGATGATGATGATGATTAGCAAATAGCATCTATCTGAATGTCTGTGTATTTCTGGAATGTAAACAGCACGGGAGGCGTTGAGAAAGAAATCTAATCCTCATACAACTTGATAAGAAGATGCAGACAAAGGGGTACCATTAATTTGTCAATTTTTAAAAAAGATTATTTTGATTTACAAGATGGTTTTCTACATGCAAGATGCCAAAATGACAACATCATACTGAAGTGCACTGTGAGGGCACGTTGGTCTGAAACTTTTTTTTAATCTTAGGCTTCTCAAAGGTTCCCATGGAATGAGGATTCTGCTTTCAAAACAGAAATGCAATGAATGACACAAAGTGACCTATGACTGCATTCTCCCAAGCAGGTAACTGCCCTCAGATGCTAACTTATGCAAAAGGGAAAGAGCAGATAGGCTACCCTACGTTCTTTTATTTGGGGGAAATGGATGGTTGCATTTGTTACGCCCTTCTGTCATCCATCCATCCATCACATATGATAAAAAGCATGGGGGATAACAACAATGCAAAGTCTCCCTGAGAAATTGAATCTCCTCTATTTTATCTCTGCTCTTAAACAGCATGAGCAAATCTGAATCAATTTCCAGTGTTCTTGCACTGCACAAACATAGAAGATTGGCTCTCCTGCTGGAAAGCCCACGGATACTGTTTCCTCATTACTGTTCAAACCACTCAATTTCAAACAAGTTCAATTCTGTTTTTGCTGTTTAAAAGCTTAAACATTTAATCTGTTTCTACTGGGAAGCTGGGGGTGGGGGTGGGTGGAAGGCCCAAAGGTCAATCTTCTCCAGTTAAATAATTTGAATTGAGTTAAATTTCTTGAGGCAGTCAGGGTAGGTAATACAACTAGAAATAAACACAAAAGTGAAGAAGAGCAAGGGGATAGGGGGCACCGCCTTGAACAGGCTCGACAAATGACACTGTGATTCACACCCACTGCTAGGCTGCCACTAATAAGCTAAAGAGGAAGCAGCCAATCTTGGCTAATTACCAGATAAAATTGTATTGTAAGGACTCTAATTAGGAGATGCTTATGGAGGTGATCTAATGATTAAACACTACATCCCAGTGACCTCACCGTCAATGAGCAACGGGGTAAGATGTCACTGGAATATTTTGTAGAAACAGTACTTTTATTTCAAGGGTAAGGGAGAGGCCGTAATATTTGTAATAATGGCTATGAGGTAAACTCATTAAAAGACAGTTCCTAGAGGAAGGCCGTGCCTTTCAGCATCTGTGGCCATTCCAAAGCAAAGTGCCAAATCTTGACAGAGGAATTGCAGTCAAGTGGAAAATTTCTGCCTGACCTCTGCTCTTGCTATTAATTTGCAGCAAAACTAATGACACATATACATATTCCCACAACATTTTTCTAATTGCTAATTTGCTAAAAGAGTCGACTTCCCAAATTAAACCTGACTGCCGTCTGAGAAGGAAGGGGTTGGAGAGGAAAACAGCGAGAGAAGAAACCTAGAGAGCTTTGTGCTTTATCAGAGGTAACTGCTAGATTGGCAGAAGGAACAAGTTAAGAAAACCATGACTTGTTACTTACTAAGGAAAGTTTTTGCTTTTTCGAGCTTTTCTGAAAGGAGAGCCTCTTAGCGTTTTCACGTGGCCTCAACTACAGATAGCAGTTATGAAAAGGAGCACAACTATGTCAGACACAGTTCTGTTGCAATCATCAACTGCTAATATTCATTATAATGTATTCAGGATTCATTGTTTAAACATCAACTATGAAAAAGTCCTTGAGTGAAGTAAAGACAGTTTTGTGGGGCAAAGATCACAAATGGCTAAGAATGATGGGAGTTTATTTTCTTGATTGATATGTCACATCAATTTCTACTTAAGAACAATCCTGACACATTGCTTGGATTTGAGAAGTAGTTGATAAAGATTTTTGTCATACAAATAAGAGTTCACCTGATTGCAATATATTTTGATCAACTACCATGTTGTTAGAGCTAATAAAAGTGAATTTTTGAGTCAAACTCTACTCCTAGTGGCCTTATGTTCTTATGGTATCTTTAATTATTACAAGAAGAGCTATAATTTTCAGACTGTATAAGGGTATAGACAACAACATAGGAATGAACAAGTAATCTTCTTCCCAACCACCAAAAATTAGTGGTCTTTGTGTTCTGCTAGGAACAAATTCTATACCGACAAAAGCATAAACAGAAATATAATTTAGTTTCTTTTTGTGTGTATGTGTACGTATTTAGGACACCATCTATAGAGTTGCAATTTTGGCTATCAAAGGGCTTTAACAATAAGGTATGAGAAGCGTGCTCATGATTGTACATGTTTATATTTGGGCTCTCTCACACCCCTACACATGCATACATATATAATATTTTTGTTTTACAGTACATGAGTAAAGCTATCCATAATAGACATACTTCCTTTTCTCCAAATTCGTATTTGGTTGTCCCTTTAAGCCTGCAGTAATGCAACCTGAAGTAGTCATTCCCTCCTTGGCCACCCAAGTATTTGGAAAACTAAAATAATTTGGAAAAGAAAACATGATAAAAGAAATATTTTATTTACATTAACAATAAGATGAAGGAAGAAGCTTCACCCCTCCCTACTGCTTCTCAAATTCCTATGGAATGGGAAACATGCTACAAATACATTATCTCTCTCTCTCTCTCTCTCTCTCTCTCTCTCTCTCTCTCTCTCTCTCTCTCTCTCTCTCTCTCTCTCTCTCTCTCTCTCTCTCTCTCACACACACACACACACACACACACACACACACATAGATGAACTTTTTTGTTTTGCTTTTAAAGTAGCTTCCATTGGTCTATGTTTGAAAGCCTTATACAAGACTTGACTTTAAGGCCAAGGATTTCTCTGACATAGGTGCTCATCGTTTTTCTTGGAGTTCAAACGGTTGCTGTGTTGGGTGTTGGGAATGGTGAATGAAATGGCACTACTCTCAGCGAGACCCTGAAAGTGGATGGCTATCAGGATGGTTAGATTTCACCCACAAACATTTTATGTACACATCTTTAGAAAATATATATAACTACATGCAACACAAGATTTGGCAGGCAATGATCACTTAGCAGGTGTTGTTATTGGCAGAGATACTAAAGGAAACCCAAGTTGAAGAGTGGGGCTTAATGAAAAACAGTACATAAAAACAGCTTTTGTGTGTTGCATTTACAAATCCCCCCCCCACCATTACTACATATCATTATTTTTCAAACTATAAAGTACAGCTACAGCAGCTAAAATGCTCAGTCATTACCTCACAGTTAAAAGGCTATTTTTAATGCTTTGTTTTTACAGTTGCTAAAAACAGGATTTCAAAACAATTCTAATTGCTGTGGTTAGGGTAAAGGAAAGTATATAAAAAATAGCCAACAGTTATGTCAGCTCAAGAAAGATGGATGCACTGCCAGGTATGCAAAAAAAGAAAAAAAAAACTCTACCAAAGAAAGAGGAATGCATTCCTTCTTTCTTTGTGAGAAGCAATCTGTGGCTGCACAGTGCCATGTAATAGCACCTGGCACCTTAATTCTTCTCTACCTTCCCATCACCAGGAATGCTTGAAAATAATGGGATTACTGCATTATTGTGTTACAATATAAATACTTGCATTTCTGACAAATCTAATGAGAGCATCCATGACAATAAAAAATACCACTGCACAGTACCAGTTTTCTAATTATATTGTGTAATACTAGATAAACTAGACTGAGTGGGAAAAACCCAGAAAGAGCATCTTCCTACAAAGCCATGACCATAGAGAGCATTCAGCACCATAGCAGCAGCATATATAACATTCTTCATGGGAATAATTGGGGCTATTCACAACAACAAACTAAATCAGCTTGCATTTATTACTACCCAGCAACAGAGCATTCAAAATGTGCCAACTTTAGTTGTTCTAACTCAGGGGTCTCCCAAATGTGGCAACTTTAAGGCTTGTGAATTTCAACTCCCAGAATTCTATGCTGGCTGGGGAATGTTGGAATTTGAAATCCACAAGTGTTAAAGTTGCCAAGTTTGGAGATCTCTATTCTAACTGAACACTGAACTCCCTAGATATTGAATTTCAGTGGAACAATCAACTCAACATGTTTCAGTTTGCTTCATGCACCCCTACATTTGATTCTCCAAGAAATATCTATGATAAGCAAATCATATTTGACAAAGAAATTCATCCCCCCCCCCAAATTGTACCTGCTTTTGAGATTACTATGATCATTTTAAGGTAGGCACCATTACCTTTCAACATTTTGTCAACAACTTTCCCTGATCAAAAATGACTAAGTCAATTATTCTATTTGCATTTTTTTTAAAAAGAACCAGAATTTTAAATTCCAATTCTTTAAAAAAGCCACAAAATATTACAATTAATTTATACCTTACATCTGGTTAGGAGGACAACAGAACCTTAATTATGGGGTGTAAAATGGATTGAATGCTGTGGTTTTGGTCACTGACTCACTTCTAGCCAGAATTATATGCTGCTGAATGTATAAAGGCCAAACCTTGGCTCTGTGATTTTATTCTTCTCCTATCCCAGCAAGGATAGCATATACGAAGAATACTATATTTCTACATTTTGTAATTAATTTTCAAATCCTTCACCTATACATATTTTAATAATTTCTGATTTATCTGATGATATCTGTAATAAAATTTCCTATATTCAATAAATGAAAAGAAGGCTGTTTCAATCCAATAACAGAGTGTCACACAATATAGTCCTGTCAGGTGCCAATTTTTACTTCTGATGTGTACGTTAAAGGATAAGGATTTACAATACTGCCTATGAACGAAACCACTTTTCATACACAAATGTGATCTTTTTTTCCAAAGGGTAATACAACAGTACATTTACATAAACTAATCCAAACAATCTATGTATTTGACAATGGCAAACCTCACACAGACTGCCTATTGTTGGTTTACATCTTGGAGTTCTTTATGTTGGCTTGTAACACTGCCCTAGCTGTCAAAGGTTTGACTTAGCCTCTAAATAAATGGTTATACAAGTGCTGTGCGGTGATATTGGACTGCTTTGGAAAAGAAACCTGCTGTGTACGAATTCAAAAGCTATTAATTTTTCAGTCAAAAATATTCATGCCTATTTCTTTTAATAGAGAAACACTGTGCAGAGCTACTGAGAGATAATGTTGACTAGTAGTGCAGAATTTTCAATAGAACAGTTAAAAATAAATTTAGTGGGAGGCTCCATCAAAGCTATAATTTTCTAGAATGTAAAATATTTTTAATACTGATGAAGATACTGCATTCTGCACTCCCTTTCCTTTGGTCAATTTTACTTCCTTTCTCTGCTGGTCCACTTATTGGATTGTGCAGCAGTTTTTACTCTGGAATCTCTGTTACTGTTACTATTTATTTATTAGTCCTGAATTTTAAGTAGTGAGCACTTGGAAACTGATTAAACTGTCATAGCCATATTGCTCTTGTACTCAAAGGGGGAAATGTTGGCCCTTCAGATATTTTCATCCTGCAACTGACATTTGCCCATGTTGGTTGGTCTAACTTCCTTTTGTAGGACTTTCTGGGGAAAAAGAGGGAGGGATAATAAGTATCCACCATTCACCTTCTGAAATGCAGATAGTCCTTGACTTACAACCTTTTGTTTCATGACTGTTTGAAGTTATAGCACGTAAAAAGTGCCTTATCATTGTTTTTCACACTTACAACCATTGTAGTATCCTCCACAGTCATGTGATCAAAACTGAGACACTTGACAACTGGCAAGTGTTTATGATTGCTGCAGTGTCCTGGCATCATGTGATCCCCTTTTGTGATCTTCTGACAAGCAAAGTGAATTGGGAAGCCAGATTCACTACTACTACTTATTTAACAACTTAAGTGATTCACTGTGGCAAGAAAGATGTAAAATGGGGCAAAACTCACTTAACAACTGTCTTGCTTAGCAATGGAAATTTGGGGCTCAATTGTGATCATAAGTCAAGGACTGCCTGTACATCATCTTGCAGCTGTTGAATTTATTTGAAAGATCACATTTTATATGGTCCAGATGGTGTTGTTAGAGAACTGTGACGGAGGTAATCCGGAGCTCTATAAATCATCGGTAGAACAATTCTAGCTATGTGTGGAGCACCAAACAAGTAACCACAACCTCCTAAAGGCCTGGTATGAAGCTTTAAGAGCTTTTCCCAGGTTGTCTACACATACATATATTATTTGCTGACAGCTAATCAGCTAATGCACCGGTGTCAAACCCAAGGTGTCATGTTGCCATCACGTGACGTATCATGGCATTTACCCCGTTCACAGAACTGGGGTGGGCGTGGCCTATGGGTGAAACATCCGGCCTGTGGGCTACCAGTTTGACACCTATTTTCTGTGTGAGAACAAGTGATATCCTCAAAGTAATTGCCACAAATGTTTGTGAAGATACAGTTCAAGCAGCTTTACTTCACTTGTTATTCAAAGTACTTTTTGAAATGATTTAACCTCTTCTAGGTTCTATCTGCTTCTTGATACAACTGGATTATTTTTTAGAGAATACAGGGTCAGATGTGGGTATACATCCAAGGACAGAAAATAAAAAACTTATTTCATATGGCCCAAGCTTTCATGGGAGTTCAAGATTGGAAGACAGAATTACACAAAATGAAGATTTTCTTAGCTCTGCCTTATATTTCAAAAACAAGAACACTGGGGGTTTTTGCCACTCAAAAATGCTCGGCAGAAAAATCTGCACATAGATTTACTAAGACAGTGAAAGGAATCAGGGATTTGAATAAAATGCTCTATCTTAAGTTAAAATTTAATTTACATATCAAAATCAGACTTGCTTATCCTAAAAGCTTATGCCCCCCCCCCAACCTTTTAAATATGAGGTTTTTAAAGTTTATTCCTCTCCTGATAATACTCTGAAATTCCTAATTGCTTCATGCGAGTATTTTAAGCTGAAGGATTGATTTGCGGCTCAGTTTCTTAGCTATGTGTAGGTAAATGGCCTAATTTGATTTTACTTGTTGTATGAAAATTTAGTGCTGATGATCTACAGTTTGTATAAACCACATTCATCAGCAAGTAATGATGAACCATAACAGCAAATTGGTTTATCAATTTTATTGTCATGCCGATTGTAAAATAGCATATAAGCAGGCATCTATCTTTCTATCTGACAGAAAAAGAGAGATTCAAATGGAAGAGTTAAGAATTACAGCAACCTCTTTGGGTATAGTTGAAGGAGAAAAATATAAAATAGATATTACAGATACAGAACAATTACTTCCTGGAAAAGACATATTATTTTTTCAGTTTTCTTAGGAATTAAATCCTTAACTCTAAATGAAGCAATAAAGGCTAAGGAAAGTCCTCTGTCATAAAACAAGCAATAGGACCGATATGTCAGCCAAATGATGACAGGGCCTAGTTTGCAAATATTGCAGTGAATTTATTTCCCTGAATAAATGTGTGCACTTGCGCAAAAAAAAGTAATTTTATAATAAATCTCTTTATTTTTAAGATGCAGCAAGGTTACTTATGTTGTGTTCATAAAAGATTAAGACAGTAATCTTTCTAGTAATAACTGATATACTAATAAATATTGTTATTTAGAAATGGTCTGTATTTGTGGTGCCCTCTCAGAACGAAAAAAAATCAGCAGAGGCAAAGCTTTACATATGTAGTCCATGCAGATACTTACAGGCTGAGGGGTAACTTTTGGTTCGGTTGATTTCACATGCAGGTGTGTCATCATTGCTTGCAGGCGGTCCTTGTCTTTTGCAAGCTGAACAGGAAAGAGAAATGTAAACATGACTTTTGTGAACACAATCATGAAGGGCTCTTCTCTATTTAAACCCTGGCATTGTAGCTAGCAAATGACAGAAAAAGTACATAGCATTACTTTCCTGTGATTTGAAAATATTATGAGGAGCCCACATCCCTTTCAGGCACTTCTTTAAAAGCAAAGCAAAACCTTTGGTGCTGAGTATCAGCTTTTTGCAAAAAAACCAAAAAAAACCCCACCAAAACGCATTGGAGCTCTTGACTGAAGCAGGTCTAGTCCTTCAGGCTCCAGGAGCGGTTGCTGAAGCAATGAGGGAGAAAATGAAGGAATTGCATTTACTAACCAACCTCAGTGCTAAGAGATTCAGAACCAAGGTTTGTTGCTTTAAAGGTTGTCCTCTCCTCTTTTTCTATAACATCCCATTCCATACGTGTTTTTTTTTTTTAAAAAAAAACTTGAATTATATTCCCTCTATTAGATAGGTGAGGCTGACATGTAAAACGTTAAATGGATATTGTCAGCTTTAGGGAAGGAGAAAAGTAACCATCTACAGAAGGTAAATGTTTGTTCTCTTACAGAATAGATTTCACTTTGGAGAAGAAAAATCAACAAGCTTTCTTTTTCACATTTGCTTGAACAGCCAACAGGATACATCCTGGCCAAGCATATTTTTTGTTATTATATAAAGACAAGTTTTTTGTCTTTTACTACAGATTGGATGATACACATATTAAAACTGAATTGTAACTTATAAGCCAACTTGCATGGGTATATAAAATACAAATATCACTCCAGCCACTGATAAAATTCTCTCCCACAGCAGCCTTTTCACTCTGTTGATGAAACATCCAGGCAGACATATATCCATATGATTCAAACCCTAATGTATTGGAGCAACGTAGCAGCCTCAATAAATAAATAAAAAAAGAAGTTGAAATATGAAGTTCTTTTTTTTTTTGGAGTGGTCTTTCAAAGTGCTTTACATTTTTACAATCTCACAGGTTTTAAAGTGGTAGTTCATATGCCTAAACCATTTACAAAAATATAAAAATTACTTGATGACTCAACACTATTTAAAAAGTATTATTTCACTGTCCCTAGGGAGAGAGAGAGAAAAAAAATGTGTTTCTGAAGAACCCTTACATTCCCCATCATTTAGCTTCTTGGATGAGAAGCGAAATGTTTTCAAGTGGGAAAAATCAAGAAAGTCTAGTTGCCTTTTGGAAAAGCACCTTCAGATTTCTGAATAATTCTAAATTTTCCAAAGTCTCTGTGCAAAGATGGGAGTAATCAGTAATACTCAGTCAACAATATCAGCAAGTTTCTAATTCTTGCCATATTGAATAATTCAGGAAATTAATCAGAAGGTCAAAAATCCAGCATGAAATGCTAATGTCTGTCTGTCTCTCTCTCTCCCTCTGGGTGTGTGTGTGTGTGTGTGTGTGTATTTGTTTTCTGAGGTTCTCGCGGGTATTTGTATGTGGATACAAATTTGTATGTGGATCTTTGGTTATTCGGGTTTTCTCCCGCGTAAGATTGGAAGTATCTAGGCAACATTTCGATGAAGTCTCATTCATCATCTTCAGGCTTGGTCTTCAGCTCTGAGAAGCATAGTCCCTGGGCAACGGCAAATGATCACCGGCAAATCCTTTCAACCAGGAAAGGATGGTGCTTCCAACACGAGCGCAAAACAAACCAACCAACCAACCAACCCAGAACCATTATGAAGGCTGACTTCCTAGAGGAAAATACTCAGACCATCTTATCCCAAGGGCATATGCACTATCTGCTCTGCTAATAAACTCAACATGCAGGTAGTCCTCAGTTAATAACCATTTGAAATTACAATGGCACTAAATGAGGAGACCTGTAACTGGTCCTCAAAGTTGAGGCTGTTGCAGCATCCACACAATCACACAATCACATTTTGGGTGCTTCGCAATTGGCTATCAATTTTGAAAGTAGCAGTGTTATAAGACTTGAACTTTAGGGGTTAGAAAGTGGAATGAGATAAGTTTTTTAACCAATGAGGAAGTACAAAAAAAATCTTCCTCCTTCCAAAAAACCTTCTCTCTCCTGCCCCCCCAAAAGCTTCACATGTAATGGTTGACTGGATGAATATTTACATTTGAACCAAGTCACTATCATGAAAAAGAGTTCTAGCCTGTTCCTCAACGCTGTTCTGCATACTGGTGTTGACAATGAATTTTCAGATGTTTCATTCCGGATCCACAGACACCTTTTAGACCAGGGTCTTTTTGACAGATCTGTCCTGGACTAGTAATATTAAGTCCCTGAATCCCACTGTTTACCAGCCATGTAGATGTTGGAAGAAATCTTGCAGAAATTTGGCAGGGAGCTAACGCAAATGTCTTTTGCTAAGTAACAGCTGCAAGTCAGCCTACTTTTGGCTCTGGCCTGATTACACCTGGAAAATAAACCTTGACTGTTTTTAATTGTGTTAATGTACATCACATTAGGAAAAAAGATTTTTACCCCAGCAATGGTGCCAAACTGGTATGTAGGTAGTCTTAGCCTATGGAAATACCCTGTCTATGGAAATGATCAATGTTATTAAGATCTTTAGCAATCTGTAGAATAACAGCCCTGATTCAAAGCTGAATCCAAGTTAAATATCCCCATAGTCAAGGATGTCATCTTTCTTTTTCCTTCAGCTTTTTGGAAAACTAGATTTGCTAACAGGAAAGACAGTTTATGGAGTTTACTGCATTTCCTGCCCATGTTTTCTTGAAACCTTACATTGTTGCATTACAGAGCTGATTGATAAAATTGTCACAGGGCAGAACAAAAAAAAAACCCAAAACCATCTTTACTGACAGATATTGACTGACAGTTGGAAACTCAAATATAATTCACGAAAGAATAATTCATAAATTTTAAAAAATGGACAGGGACAACTTTTTTTATTTCTTTTAAACCCATTTACCTGGCCTCCAATTCAATCCTTACACTTCTTGAATGAAATGAATGAAACCTGCATTAGAATGAGTAGAACAGAAAAATATTGTTTTCATTTCTTTTTAACTGTTGGAAGGAGTGAACAGAAATTACAGCTCCTGCACCTGTGTATTTATAGCCTTGAATGAAATTTGCTTTCCTTCAAGCTTGAATTAAATTAGCTTTTCTTGAAAATTTCTAGAAGTCTTCATTGATTGCATTGAAATAGTATTTTGAATATTGTTTTATTTGGAATGAAGTGTTGGGGGGCAGGAATGGAAAAAATATATCATAGAGATGACATGGCAACAATTTTACATGAAGTAAAATATAGGTTATGGAACCAAAATCTTGAGATAAAAAGAAAAAAGGTATTTTTAAGTAACAGTAAATAACAGTAAGTAAAGTTATGATGTAAAATATAAATTATAATTATCAGGAAAAGTAACAACAAAAAGTTGAAGATGATTTTTCTCTAAAACTATTTGAAGCTCTAAATGACTAACTCAGTAAAATTTCAAATGTAATTATCTTCTGCACTTAGCCCTCGGCTTTCCATATATCTCTGCAGTGTCATCTTGCATACAAAATAGGCCACATTTTTTTTAAAGGAATGGTAGCTCTCTAACATACAACATTGTTTTAATTTCTCGGCTTTGGCTGTCCTTTTGCCTACTTCTTTCACACAAAGAATGTCAGGCCACAAAAAAATTTAGGCATATTCAGACTGGGTGTCTTTTTAAATTCCCTGAATTGATAGGTTGTAATAATACAACAATCGCAGTCTTTTATAGATTCTAATTTTATTCCTTTAATAAACCCATTAGAAGCTGATTACATGTAAATAGATTGGGTACTGACATAAATCAGGGTTTTAAATTATAATAATAAAGTATATATTTAAAATAATGTTCTAGGTCAGTGAGTAAAGTCATTTAC